>OZ018395.1:45890522-46490522 GCA_963969525.1 Ontholestes murinus
GTCCATTAAAATACGTCACGAGCGTGGTAACTAAGTAACAAGTAAACGCATTTAAATGCCCGTATTCAAAATTTCAGGGACAACGTGTATATATATACACGTTGTCCCCAACCAACGGAAAATTAATTAGTAATTTCTAATTTGTAATAAAATAGGGAACTAAAATGAAACATATTTACACAATTCTGACGTAACGAAGAACAAATAACTACAATGTTCATCTTATTCAATGTTCGAAAACATCTCATTTCAAACAATATCCCAGACGATCATAAAATTCCTGTTAACATTTTGGAAGCTATGTAAGTCAAATTGACATGCATATTGCAGCAAAAACCATGGCAACCAATAATATTAATCGAGATACAATACAACACATTACATTACTCATATTCAAAATTTCAGGGGACAACGTGTATATATATATATATAATGAGTTGTCATCATATACTAATAAATTTAGTAGTGATCCTGATGGAATTCCTGGAGACATTTTAAGTAAATGTGTTTGCACTGTTACTAATCTCATTTATTTGCTATTTCATGCTTCATTATCGCAGAGTATTTTTCTTAATTTGTAGAGACACCCTTATATAGTGCCTATTTTTTAATCCGGTAAAAAGAAAGATATTGGTAACTATAGAGTAGTTGCTCTTCAATCGATGATTCCTAAAACTCTTGATAAGATTATTTCTATATAACTTAGGTGGTTTTCAAAGAATATAAATAATTGAAGAGCAACACGGGTTTTGTTCTCAACGGTAACAAATCTGTTAATTTACCAAACTTTCATATTAAATGCTTTAGAGAAAGATCGTCAGGTGGATGCCATATATACGGATTTCTCCAAGGCATTTGATAGAGTGGTATCATGTACTTCTAATTAATACGTTAAAGAGCTTTGAATTTCATCCCGAGTTGGTAGAATGGATTCAATAATTCTTGTTCAATCTAACACAAACAGTAAAGTTATGTAACGTTACATCAAAGCATATTTGTGTACCATCCGGTGTTCCTCAGGGAACACATTTCGGTCGAATCCTTTTTTTTTATTGTTTATAAATGACCTTAGTAAATCGTTTAGTAGTTGTGAATATCTATTTTTTGCAGATGACCTAAAGTTATTTAAAACCAATAAATGTTCCAACGATAATTATCAAATTCAAGCGGACCTAGATAATTTAGTATATTGGTGTGATAATAACGATTTGGATATCAATGTTAGTAAATGTAAACACATACTTTTTTCTGGAATTAACTCCTCATGGAGTTTCCAAACATATTAGATGGTTCCATCTTGCAGACTGATGATTGAATCAATGACCTGGGTGTACTTTTTGACTCCAGATTAAGGTTTGCCGTCACATTAATTTAATTTCTTGTAGAGCAATGAGAACTGTTTTGTGTTTAGGAATAGTTATGGGTTTAATATTTCAACATTAAAGTTGCTTTATAGTTCGTTGGTGCGATCGCAATTAGAGTACGCTAGTATAATATGGTATCCCTATTATGTTAAATATATTTCTAGTCTGGAAAGTGTACAAAATAAGTTTTTAAAATTTATTTAATTCAAACTCGGGATTGCAGCTACGAATTTCAATGCAAATATATCTATGCTTAATTTAAGCGTAAATTCTTTGCAGTCAAGGAGGATTGAACTTGATGTGTCTTTCTTTCATTAATTAATTTCGGGAAATATTCAGTGCTCTGTATTATTTGGTATGCTAAATTTTAAAGCAAACCCTTATTTAATGAAGTGCAGAAGCAACGTTGTGTTTCACATTGGAATATTTAGGCGCAATTATTCATTTCATTGTCCATTCAATAGAACATTGAAGTGTATAAATCGGTACAACATTAATAATCATTTTAATATTTTTGGTAGCGAATTCTGTAGTTTTAAGAGAAAACTTAAATATTTTTTTAGCGATATTTGTCATTTATAATTCGCATCCATGTTCCACAAAAAGTATGTTTAAATGATTCATAACACTTAAATTAACCTGCGTTTCAATTTAAATCGTGCTACTTAATTTGAAGAATGTCTAATTCTATTATTAAACCTCAATTGTTCGACTTCGTTTACGAAAAATATAACGGTCCAGAATAATATATTTTAGACCGGTTCTTTAGTGTTAATTAACTTTGACACATCAATAATATCATTAACGTTAGTAAAGTATAGATATATTGCATAATATTACGATCATTACAATTTATCGTTTCCCAACTGGGGATTTTAATAATAATATGTATTTTAGGTAATATATTACATATCCTAAAAATTAGTAAAAAGTATAATAGAAGGCGATTTTGATGTGAATTTTAATTCTTATGACACTCGTGCACCTAAGTGGTGATTAATTTGCATCATATAGATTAACCAGTAAAGTTACCTTCAAACGTAGATATAGCAGTTGCTTGGAAAAGGTATTTTTAAACATGAATAATTACTCTATAATGACATTCTCACTTGATCAGGACTTATTTTTAGAATAATTGCGGAAGGTCTTATGCGTATGTCAAAACCCAATTGAAATTTTATGTTATAAACTTGCTTCTACCGATTACTCCTATTTTCAGTTTAGCAGAGTGAAGTAATGAAATTGTGGTAAAAAATTATTAACACTCGACATGCTTACTATAATACACTAAAATTTATTATAGAAGTTATTAAATCACATTTAACTAAATTGATTAATAAATATATTAAGGCACGGAAGTTTCCAAGCATTTACAAATTGGGCTACGTTGTGCCGATTTTCAAAAAGGGTTGCAGGTCAGTTTTGAATAACTATATACCGATATCTTTATTACCCGTCACTCGATAATCCCAATATGAATTTCGAAGAGGAATATAAACTGAGAATGCAGCAGTGTGCTATTTATAATGCAATAAAATGCAAAACTTGTTTAATAAAATTATATATAATATGTAAAATATACGAAACTTTTATTAACTTTTTTACATATAATCTTTAAATGCTTATCTTGAGAGATTTATAAAAATAATCAGAGCCTGAATGTTTTTAGTCGAAAATAACATTATCGAAATGGATTTACGTACTTAAGTACGTTTTATTTCATAATAATTTATTTAAAAAAAAAACAACAACTAAACAAACAGTCTAGGTGTAATTAAAGTTTTTATACTTAGAGAAAATACATTAACAATAAAAACTACACATCGACAGGATATTAAAACTATAGAATTTTGATCTATCCAAAGTTTGTGTTTTCTGCTTATTAATATAAATTTCAAGAGAAACTATCTAACTTAATTTAGGAACGATTTTCTCTATCGCCGCTTGTAACTAGTTTAGTTAATTTGTGTTGCAGTTTGATTAATGCGGTGTCTATTTACGACGACAAGACTTATTAAGCCACGATGCTTTGTTTCAAGTGGTGCACGAAAAAGCACAAAAAGACGCTTTCCCGTAACCTTTATATGCAGCAATAAAAGAGCAGCTCGTCCTATACATGCAAACACCTGAATTTATTACATTTTATTTATGTGCATGTACTGTGATCGCTGTCTGGAATAGACAATATTATATTGCTAGGGGGACTTAATATTTCAGGGTCCACAATGACTAAAGTTCTTTTGAACTTACACGATGAATTCCCTTTTGACGCATCCGATACTGAAATACTATATGTAATATTGTCATAGAGTTTATGGCATTAAGATTGTTATTATATGAAAGAGGTAGTTAGTAAATGTACAATTATAATTTATATAACCAACAAAATATAAGAATACTAGTTACACTTAAAATTGATTAAAGCTCATAAACATTAAATTATTCCAATGTATTAAGTAAACGTAAGAAATGTATGCATTCTTTCTGAGAGGCAAAATAATCCTGCAGATTTATATGTTAAAAATTAAAATAGATCTGTACAAATTAACTCATGCTTAATTAGCGAGAGTGAAATACTGTTAGTTCGGGCCAGCAATTAGAGGGGTGACCGGTACAATTGGGATACAATTACTAGCGCTTTACAGTGGAGGCAATCGAGCCTTTAAAGTAACAAGCCTATTTACACACGCACACAACAATAAGACTACCAAATACTACTACTACTACTACTTTGTATAAATATTTGAGCATTAGGCTTTTGATAGCATATCGTCTATTAAAAGTAAGGGCTTTTTTATTCTAAATATGAAATTTTGATTGAAATTATATTAAGACACTGTAAAAAAATATGTAGTTTAATTATGTATTCACCTCGTTAATTCAATATTTAATCAATAAGTAGACACATTCATTCACCCTTCATGCTCAAATTTTAGATACGTATGTTACTGAAATTAACTCACCGTCCGCTATAGAAAGACAAATGCTATTAAAAACTACGAAATAGATTCATTGAATCATATTAAATCGAGACACTCGTTTAATTTTCAAACAATCGCATGTTCATCAACATGTTCAATTTAAAGCTCCACGATATCATCCGACATATTTACCGAAGAGATGAAGTCCACACTGCACATATTGCTTTTTTCAATGGCTACTGTACACCAACAACAATTTAGTTCGGAATAAATCCCATTCTATAACTCATTACCTGTCCAACAACTGTGATCATGGAAACCTCCTTGTTGAAACTAAAATAAATAAATATTTTGATTATAATAATTGAAAATCAATTCAAAATTCATCGACAATTTTCAACGAAAATCAGCGAAGAAGTTCGCAAGCACCATTTTATCCATATCCTTTAACAGGCTAATCCCCCATGTTTTAAGCTTAAGATTTTTATAATCGCCTTCACTTTATCATCTCCCTGCCCTATTTCACGCTACATGTGTTTCTACTTCATATCCATCCTTATTCTTCGAAATTTGTCACAATATGTACGAAATCTTTATGATCATGTCATATCATTAGAGATTTTAACATTAATAAATCATAATCCCAACAAATATTTCTTATATTCTCATCTAATTCCAGTTTTTTTCGAATCTCCATAAAACCAACCTATGTAATGAATGAATACCAATCAACAACTCGCGATATAAGCCTTTGTACGCCGAATGTACCTCATCTTATCTACACAATAGCTCTTATTCCAGATCTCTGTTACGACCACCTATCTATCCAATTTGACCTAGATACCAAGTCCCAATCAAAACCTCTCCCTCCTGACTTCATTTATCACTACCAGGAATACAACATTAAAGAAGTGACAAATACCATTTCTAATCATAACAAATATTAATTCACTTATAATATCACAATTCAATTTCCTGTTAGCTGACTCCATAATGCTCCATAAAAAAATCCAAAAACAATATTGCAAATATCCATTTCCTAAATTCATCCTGCGACTAATAAAATTTAAACAGCATTTATACATGAGACATTAACGGCATTCAACAACGAACGAGTATTGAAAGAAACGAAATAAAGACATAAGAAAATAATAATAATAATATTCGAATATAAAAGTGACAAGTAAATAGAAACCTGCAAGACAATACATACTGGACAGTAATTAAAAATATTTTGTTAGTTAGTTACGTGAAGATCAGATTAATAAATATTCTTCACACTTATATTTGAATTACCAAATGTACATTTCGGACATAAAGTGACCATTGTGCTAATGGCCAGTTTGTGTTTGAAATGTATATTTGATAATTCAAATAAAAGTGTGAAGAAAGGTTTTTAGTGCTTTAATCGTCAAAATATAAAGAACCAGACATATCAACAGCATTTAGACACTTCTAATAACGCTACAACAACGGACGGTACGGTAATTTCCAAAATATTTGCCGGACATTTTCATAATTATATCAAATAATCAGTTAATATAAACTTTGACAGTCAATTCCATAATACTGTTAACAAATCAATTAACTTTTATCGCCCTCCGCCTTCGATTGGAGATAATTTATACTAGTATTGCATTCTGGTAGAAACACATCGCCAGGTCATGACATTATCCATCGTTCCATCCTCAAAAAGTTACCCGAAATGTATCCTTAAAATCGTTACTGTTACCCAATACATACCTAATGAATGGAAAAAGGGCGTAATAGTATGCATTCCAAAACATGATAATAATCCCTAATATATCAGAAATGAAAGCCCGATTACACCCCTTCCTATAATAGGCAAACTATTCGAATCCCTTTTAAAACGAAAAAATCCTAAAATCCCAAAGGGCATATATTTCTGACTACCAATTGTGCTTTCTCCCACAAAAATCAACTACACTTCCAATATTCAAACAAAGCACCTCCAAAGTCACAAGCACGTTATTGCTTCTCCCGACATCAAAAATGTGTTTGACTCAGTGTGTTATCGAGGTCTGCATTATAAATATTTCTTTTGAAACATTCCCAGGCATCTTATCATTCTAGTCCATGAATTCCTTAATAATCGATCCAGTCAAGTAAAAATCCGGTAAGCACTATCCCCATCATTTCCCTTAAGCGAGGTGTCCCACAAGGATCCCTACTATCCCCACTACTTTACAACCTATATTCCCACGACATACTGAATGCAAACCTACCACATATCCACTCCTTTTTGCAGACGATACTGCCTTAATTGCACATGCCGAAACTCTTTCCTCTGCACTCAGAGCACTTCAAATATCCCTTCAATCATTACAAAATTGGTTCTCCAAATGGTGTATACAATTAAACCCTTATAAAACCAAACAAAATGACTCCAACATGTCCTAAAATCAAAATCCAAAAAACCCAAATATCTTCATCACATACATGTAAATATCTCAGAATCCTATTCGGCTCAAAAGTTTCCTTAAAACCTCATGTCCAATTACTTAAAGCCAAAGTCAAAACTAGGGCCCAACATTTTAGGGCACTAACGTACAAAAACCTTTCGACAAAGAGTATATATATATAAATCAATATGCCCCTAGTAGACTATTCACAGAATGCCGTCCCTCCACCCTACATCATATACAAGTAGCGACCCCAATAATCCTTTTCATAACCCAACCAACGAACTACTGTACGCATCCACAGATCATCGTACATTAGTTATTTGTGAAAAGTTCACAGAAAAACCCTTTAATCAATTCCTTATCAATAAATTCTGTATTTCTCGAAATTCTAATATTCCTCCAAAATATAAACATCCCACAAGCACAATTCAGGAATTCATTAATAATAATTTAATAATAATAATAGTAATAATAATAATAATTTATTAGTGCTACTACCAAACAGGTTTACACAGGTCACAAAAATAATATTACATACACTAGTAGTACAGTAAAAATACAGGTATAATAAGATATGCACTAGAAATTAGAAATAATTACATATGAATATAAAATCATTTAAAATCAGACACGTTAAAAGATAAAAATACTTAAAATATTATATATATATATATATATATATATATATATATATATATATACAGGGTGACTGACGAAAAACCTTTGGTGCTGTATCTCGCTTATTTTTTATCCGATTTTAATAAATAAAACATCAAATTAAACC
The DNA here is from genome assembly GCA_963969525.1 of Ontholestes murinus. NCBI lineage: Eukaryota > Metazoa > Arthropoda > Insecta > Coleoptera > Staphylinidae > Ontholestes > Ontholestes murinus. The sequence goes on from OZ018395.1 coordinate 45,898,018, forward strand.
ATTTTTAAAAGACTTTAATAGGATCTGAACTGTTAATTTTTCTCGCACCCAGTTTTTGACAAAATACGATCAACATTTTTTTTTTAAATTGCACTGTATATATATATTTATATTTTTATTGATTCGCAAGGAGATTTTTTTTCTGAATATAAAATTGTAGACAAATTTATCCATACATCAAACTTAAGTCGAGAAATTGAGGATTAAAAAAATAAATAAAAAGTCAAGTATCCATTGTAAACAATATACAGACCCTATTTTAAATGTCAAAAGTGACAGTGACAGCCATTGATACAATACTGCAACGATTTTTAATTATTTCATAATTAAAATGTTGCAATATTTCAAACACTGTACTAGAATTTTGTGCTTCTACAGAAATCGTTTTTCAGTTTTTGAAATCTTGCAACATTTTTATTATGAAATTATTAAAAATCATTGCAGTATTGTACCAATGACTGGCACTCTCACTTTTGACATTTGGAATAGGCTCTGTATATTGTTTACTATGGGTATTTGATTTTTAATTTTTTTTTTAATCCTCAATTTCTTGACTTTGGTTTGATGAATGGATAAAATCGTTTACAAATTTAGATTGAGAAAAAAATCTCCTTGCGGATCAGTACAAAATATATATACAGTGCAATTTGAAAAAAAAAGTTGATCGTCTTTTGTCAAAAACTGGATGCAAGAAAACATATCAGTACAGTTCATTAAAGTCTTTTAAAAATCATTTAATTTGATGTTTTATTTATTCAAATCGGATCAAAAATAAGCGAGATACAGCACCAAAGGTTTTTCGTCAGTCACCCTGTATATACATATTGAGACAATACACATATGAGATAAAACACATGTCAGACACGTTAAAAAAATAAATTTAAAAAATTTCCGTAATATATAAAAATTGAAATGCTGTGTATTATAGATACTCGATGTCTGAGAATTTATTTAAAAAACACTCATCAATACTATAAAACGCTTTTTTTAATATATATGATTTTACAGTTTCACGAAATGATTTTTCCGACTTTGATTTAATTTGATCAGGCAGAGCATTGTACAATTTAGGGCCAAAATAACTTATACCGCTTTGCGATCTAGTCAATCGTTGATAGTATGGGCGTAGAAGGTTTCCAGATCTTGTATTATGGTCGTGTATATCACGGTTTTGTATATACATATGGCTATTTTTGTGAACATAAAGGACATTTCAGAATATATATACTAGGTAGCGTGAGCAAATTTTGTTCAATGAATGTATTTCGGCAATCATCTCTGTAAGCAACAGATCCCACTACTCTTACTGCACGTCTTTGAATCCCAAACAGTCTTGATATGATGCTAGAGTGCCCCCAAACAAGTATGACGGAGCTGAGACAACTCTGAAATTTAGCAATGTAAACTGATCTTATAGCAAATTGAGGAAGGAAATTTTTTAGTTGTCTCAGTAGGTATATAATACTCCACAACTTGTTTGAAATATCGCTTTCATGACTACGTCAATTAATTTTAGAATCTATATTAATGCCAAGAAATTTAGCACTATTTTGTGGAATGTTTGTTTTAAGAGAAAACAATATATTCTTTGACTTTCCCGGATTTATTGAAAGGGTGTTTGAAACCAGTTGGACGCACGGCTAACGGCTAAACTGTTTTCCGTAGTAGCGTTTAACAAGTCACTTAGGCAAGTTTTTAACGTTGTATCATCTGCAAATAATACTATTGATGATTTACCCTTTTGGGAGGGTAAATCATTTATGTAAATTAAGAATAGCAATGGGCCAAGGATTGATCCCTGAGGGACACCATGTGCTAACTAGAGTTCTGTTGATGTGATGTTGTTAAATTTTACACATTGAGAACGACTGCCTAAATAAGAGTTTATTAGTCTGCAGCTTGAGGGATGAAAGTTGTAATAGTATAGCTTTCGTAAAAGTATGTCGTGGGAGACACAATCAAAGGCCTTGCTCAAATCCATGAATGTTGCAACTGAGTAATCGCCAGACTCAAAACACTCATATATTTCCATAACAAACTCGATAATTGCATCTATCGTAGACATTCCCTTTTGAAAGCCATACTGACTGTTTGTAATTATTTTTTGTGTATCAAGAAACTCCGTTATCTGATTTAACATAATTTGTAATTATTCATGCTACCTTTATCTCCTTTTTTATAAACCGGTATAACCCTTGCACGTTGGAGTTTGTCAGGGAAGATCTTAGATTCAAAACATAAGTTTAATAATCTTGTAAGAGGAGTTATGATGGTATCTGTAATATTTTTTAGTAGACCTGTTTTTTAGATTTTGTATTATAATTCTAACTGTAGCTTTACTTACTTTTCTAAATTTAAAATACTCCTTTATTTTAATATGCGTCTGGGCAAGTACGTTCATAGGTGATTCCGAGTTTGCAGGTAAAGCGTTTATTAAATTGTTAGCGATATTAACAAAAAATATATTAAAACTATCGGCATCGAGCTCGGAATCTAAATCAAGATTTGTTTTATATTTAGATGTATTTACTAATTGCCACAAAGCATTTTGAACATTTTCCCTGATCTTTAATGAAGGCTTCGTTTGCAGATATACGGGTTTCTAGTAAAGCTGTTCTATATTTCTGTTCATATGCCTTATAATTGGGTATTAATCTCGGATTACGGTCACTAGCTTCTTTTATTAAGAATAGCGTTTCCCGCATGCTATGGAGTTCTGAATTATACCAATTAATTATGTTATTTCCTCGCATAATTATAGATTTTTCAGAAAAAGAGATGTTAATGTTTTTTTTTAATAATATCCATAAACATACTAAACCTGTCCCGAATCGAGATATTTTTGCAAATTATGAAATTCCATGTTGTATTGTCCAAAAACATATAGAGATCGAATATACCACTTTGAATGATATTCCTAACCTTACGTTTTGCTACTTTAGTATTTCTTGTTGCTATTTCAATATTGACTTGAATACCAACGTGATTTGATAACCCCGCATCGGTCCGTTTGACTATTATATTGCTCGTGTCTATATTCGAAAATATGTTATCTAGACAGTTATGTTGCCTTGTACTAAAATTAACCCTACTATCCGATCCGTGTGACTCAAATAAGTCGCATAACAGTGTGGCCCTAAGATCATTTAAATTAAATTTAACATTGAAGTCTCCGCCTATAATAATGTGTTTATTACTGTCAATCATATCAAGGTGATTGCTCATAATAGATATAAATTCATTAAAATCGCCCGATGGCGAACGATACACTGAAACTATTATAATATTAAAAAGTGGAAGTAAAGAGGCAGCTACTTCACAGTGTAATTATTTAGATAATTTGTTTATTTGGGTTATTGGTGTATGTACGATATTATTTCTAGTAAACTGTAACACTCCGCCATGCAAGCGCTCTTTGTGGGCAAAATACGAGGCAACCTCAAACTGATTTATTTGAATTATTTGCACTTCTTGATCATTAAGCCAGTGTTCACTCAGACATAAAATATTAGGCTTGATTTCACTTTCAATTAAAAATGCTTCCAGCACATTCAGTTTAATTCTTAGACATTGGATGTTTATATAAAATAAATTAAGATACATAGAATTAGTATCATTTTTACTTGAATGTGAAATGCTATTTAGTATTTTGTTGTTGTTTTCCCCTGCCAAAAATTTTTTCCCTAAGTTTTTGGTTCTTATAAATCACTTTTGATTTGGTGTTATGGTTTGGTTTGTTTGTATTAATCCACACACTCGGTTATTTGACATTGCTATCATTTAATATTTTTGTTGCTTGTGTTGACGCATCATCCGTTGTTTCGACGTGGCTCGTACTGTTCGTCCGTTTGGTATTATCGTTTTGTTTGTTTGTGTTTATCCGCAAATCCAGCTGTTTGACATTGCAATCAATAGATATTTTAGTTTCTTGTGTTGGTGCTGCTGCCTTTTGTACTGTCGCAGCTGCATTCATAGTGCTGCTAGCTTCAGTTGTATTATTGGTTTCCACTAATCCGCCTGTAATTTTTGTCGGGAAAACGGTAACCTCCGACTGGAGTTTCTTAATTTCATTTTTGAGTTGTTGAATTATTATGTCCTGTGCTGAGATTTTATCATGCATCAGAGAGTTAATGTACTTCAGCTCACTTACACGCTCTTTTAGACTGTTGTATGCTTCTTTTTCGAAGTCGATAGGGTCATCTACTTCTCCTGGCTGCTTACGCTGCCCGATAATGCCATTCCACAGCAATTTCTAACCTTGCGGTAGCACTTTGCATGGTAGAAAGACTTGCAAACTATGCACTGTTCACCGGATTTAGCGTATGCGCCACAAATACACACTTTTTTATTACTTTCCATTGGTTTAGGAATCAATTTCGCACTTCGAGTTTCACGACCGTCTTGCTCGCCGGCCATGATACTATCATTTATATTATATTTATTATATTATTAGATAGCATGACAAAGGTTTTTTTATTTATATTAAATTCATTCTGAAGTGCTGATATCTAGATAAACTGTTAATAAAGAGCTTTACTATTATATCAATTGGCTCGAATGAATCAATCTTTAATTGAAAAGTGACCATAGATTACTTGGGATTAAAAATACAAGAGAATCTCAGGTGGGACGCGTACATCAACAAAATACTCCAACTAAATTCCAAAACATTGGCAGCAATCGATAAAATACGTAATTACGTGCCCACGACAGCAAAAAAATAATTCATCACGCACTGTTTACTTCACAAAATAACAAGATATGTAATATCTGGAGAAAGACAACAAAAAAATAAAACAAAAATACAGATACAATAAAATATAATGCTAAAAAATTGTACAAATTAGATAAAAGAACTAGTAACATAGAACTATATAGGGAGACACAAGAATTAAACATAAAAAAACCTTATAACATTAAACAACCTACTCTTCATATATAAAATAAAAAATAATATCATAAAGGCAAATATCGCACTAACTAGAAATACACAACTATAATACAAGAAGAAGGTCTGATATCAGGACTGAAAAAATTACATAAAACAATATACACCGCTTTTAACAACAGAGTCCACCAAATAATTCAACAACCTAAATGCAGAAATCGGGAAACGTAAATACCCGGCTTATAAATAACAAAACATAAATTGAAGATGCAGAGGACAACACATAAAATACTCAATAAAAACAACCCGAGGTGGATATTCTCGAGGTGAAGACCGAGGAAGAAACACCTATAAGCAAAATAACTATAATTATTGCTCTTTTTTGTTTTGTATATGTATTTATGTATAATATATGTACATGCGGATATATGTATGATATTTAAAGCATGTAATTTGATAGTGGAAATAAAAATTTTCAATAAAAAAAAATAATCTGAACCTTATATAATCATAAGAAAGTCAAAGCGCCCGCACTAATCAGGTAATTCTCCTAATTAATGACCAGATTGACTCTATGTACATTCCAATTTTCAACACATATTAAGATGTTTAATTTGTAGCTTAAATAACATTTAGTTTTGATAATGGCACGTTAGAGAAAAAGTTATATAGAGTTAAAAAAGAATATTAGAGAAAGCTTTAAAAATTGCAGTCAATACATTAATTTGTAAGATAATAAAAAAACTTCGTTTAAAAATGTTTAAACGTACTGTTTTATTTAGCTTATATATTATGGAATTTCGCCAAATAACAGCCTAGTCAATTCAATATTTCATTAATTAATTAATTAGTCAGTTTCCCAGATGATAAGATTATTAAATAGTAGGAATGTTTATAAGAATATTAATAGAAATGTTAAATGGCATAGAGCATTGAGGCATTCTAATGTCCTTTCAACGGTGGGCGGGGAATATAAATGTTATATTATACACCGACTGATACTCCAATCACCCATGTATTGGTGGTCATCCCTACTTTGTAGAACTGTGGATATATAATATTCTGGTGGTAGTATTACAACGGAAATTCATCATGTGGTTTATACGCAATATTACACTATACGCTCTATCGCTTTAATAATATATTCCAAACTAGGTTATCGCTTTCTTTCTACTAATTTTTACTAAGTTTTTAATTAAAGATCTCTATAATCAGCGTTTTCGCATTTATTGAATTATGTTTTACGCTAAAGAAATATATTAAAACTCTATTAATCATCATTTTATATAGAGAATACATAGTAAACAAATGAACAACATTTCTCTTCGATTCAACGAACTTTATAAAAAAAAAACAGAAATCATTGCAATGGACTAAGGGGACCCCAAAAGCAATATTTTGGCAAAATAAATTTCAAAAAAAAAACACAAAAACAATACTTCCCCTATATATACTATATAGGGGAAGTAAAAAACATTAATAATATAGAGTTGCAATACGGAGGGCTAAAAAAAACGATGGCGACGTCCGTGAGTAGTGTTATTTGTAGTGAGTGCAATAACGAAATTACGCAAAACGACCACGTGACGGTGGACTTAGGTTCCACAAGCATTGTACAAACTTTGGACGAAGTAAAACCATTATCGAAAGCAACGGAAAACTCAAATGGACCTGCAAACTATGTACAAAGGTGACACCAAGTATGTGGCAGATGCTAAAGGAAATGCAGGACAGCATCGAAGACCTAAAGAAACTCGTAAGTTCACAAACCAATATCATAAAGAAACAAAGCATTCATATCGATGCACTAGAAAAATTTATTCAAGTAACCTCAAATCAAAATGTAAACATTCATCAAAATGCTGTGCCCGTAGCGACATCTTTTAAGGAGACGCCAATTTGAATGTAAACGTTAACACAAATAACAGATCTGATCAAGAATTACCAAGACCATCTAGGAAGCAGAATACCAAGCGTAATTTGAAAGCAGATACCGACATATTTTCAAACGATGTGCAACCAGAAACAAAAACCATCGCCCACACAACACAGGCTATTAACCAGGCAAACGGTAAAAATAAGGAGGAAGGATTCAAAATAGTTAAAGGAAAACGAAGGAATAATATTAAACACAGAAATTTTACTGTCGGAAAAAACGAAAATAATACGTCATCGCTAAAAGCTGTAGATAAACTTGCCTGGATCTTCCTTACACGTATGCATAAAAATACCTCGGAAGCAGAAATAACAAATTTTTATCTCCAATTTGTGAAGCGAAATGCAAAAAATTGCAACATAATAATAAAGATAGAGTTGCATCGTTTAAAATATGTGTTCCGTACGAAAAAAGGAAGAAATATTTAGCGAGCAGCTGTGGCCAAAAGGAGCTTGTATCAGTACATATTATTTCCCTAAAAACAAGGATGAAAAAACAGGAAAATCTCCCACTTTGAAAACACAAGAGGATTTTCTGAATGCAAATTTTAACAGCAAATCAATGTGATGCACTTTAATATACAGAGATTAAATGGAAAACTTCTAGCCATCGAACTTCTTACTGCAGAATATGATGTTGATATATTATGTATCACCGAACATTGGGCGGATAGCAACATCCAAAATCTTTCATTTGGCAATTTTAAAATAATTAGTTGTTTCCACCGATCAAAACATTCGGGGTGGCGTGTGTATTGCAATTAAAACTGACATTATTGCTTCACAAATAGTTACTCAAAATTGTATTGAAAAATCGTTTGAAATATGCGCTGTAAATTTTAATATAAAAATAATGTAAACATTACTGTTTGTTCCCTGTACAGATCTCCCCATTCAGATTTTAACGAATTTTTGTATAATCTATCAGAAAGTCTCGAAAAGCTTTCACATAAACACCGAATAATTATATGTGGCGACTTAAATGTTAATTTTCTACCCAATAGTAATGATAACAATTCAAATAGGCTCTTAATCTGTTGAGAGAATATTATGTTAAGCCTACAGTTAATGTACCAACCAGAATCACATCAACGTCATCCACCTGTATTGATAACATATTTACAGACATAGATGATTATCGCGTTGAGGTTATCGATAACGCAATATCGGACCACACTTTTCAAATACTGCCTTTCAACGATAGCTACCCGAATAAAAATAATATTCCAAATTTGAGATTCTTCACCGAGGCTAACAAATCTCAGTTTTATAATAAATTAGCTAGCATAAAATGGGAGGATTTATTGTCTAATAAATCTGGAGCCAATAATGTATTCAACATATTTTATGAACTTATACTGAAAGCATTTAATCAATCATTTCCAATTGTAGCCTATAAATCGTTTAAAGGAAAAAATAAATACAATACATGGATATCTAAGGAATTGCGCCAATTACTACGATGATTGAAGGAAATGTCTATTTTGAGTAAAACACTAAACAGCAATTATTATTCAGAGCGTTACAAGGAATTAAAACGGTATAAAAATTCGAAAATTAAAGAAGAAAAGCAAACATATAATAGCAACAGATTAAGGCATTGTCGAAACATAAACAAAGAGTGTTGGAATATTATAAATGAAAACCGCGGCAAGGAAATAAATAATATTAATTCAATAAAGAATTCAGATGGAAACATAATTTCAAATGCAAAATAAGCAATGAATTTAATCAGTACTTTGCTACAATAAATAAAAATACAAAGAAACCGAGTAGTATTAATAGGAACGCAGTAAATAACACAACGCAATCACAATCACTATTTCTATATCCAACCACTCCAGAAGAAATATATGCCACAATAAAAAACGTTTGTAGCAATAAAAAATCAAGCGGAATAGACGATATACCAGGACATATAATTATGCATGTTGGATTTCTGTTATTGGAAGCATTATGTATGTTAGCCAATATATAGTCCCTATTTTTAAAAATAAAGGGGACCCCACTGACATGAAGTACCACTGACAGTGTCAGTTCGCTAAGATTTATGAGTCTTTATTTAATGTAAGATTAAATGCCTTTTTAGAGAAATTTAACATTCTCTCCAATACACAACATGGTTTTAGAAGCAATCGTTCGACGGAGACTGCACTTGACCAAAACAACAAATACTGGGCCTATTTTTTGATATGAGTCGAGCATTCGATACTGTTGACCACGAGCTATTGCTCACTAAAATATCTAACGTAGGTATAGGTGGTGCATCGCCTAAATGGCTTGAAAGTTACCTTGTAGGTAGGAAACAGTATGTTGAAATAAACGGTATACGCTCAGAACCATTGATAATTGAAAGGGGAACACCGCAGGGATCGTGTATTTCCCCAACATTGTTCAATGTGTTTATAAGTTATTTGCCTTACGAATTTCAAAACAGTAGTGCTTCGCCAATTATATACGCCGATGATACCAGTGTATTTGTAAGCTCATGTTCTGATGAAGAGTTAAATCTAAAATCGAACAACATATCGCAAATAATGGCCCGATGATGCGAAACTAATGGTCTTACATTAAATACAACAAAATTTGTTGCTGTCCAATTTTATCCGAAAAATAAAACAGTGGAGCAGAGCCTTTTAATTAAAACTGACGATCATTCAATTGAAAATTTAAAGAATACAAAATTCCTAGGATTTTTTATAGATCAAAAACTTACATGGAATTATCACATTTCAAATCTTGTACGCAAGTTAAGCACATACTGTTTTCTAATCTGAAATATAAGAGATACAGTAACATTTGAGGTATTAAAGCTATTATATTTTGGTCTACTGCAATCATCAATGTCATACAGGCTAATACATTGGGGTCAAGCCCACGACAATTATTAAGTTTTCACCGTTCAGAAAAGAGCATTATGATACATGCTTCACAATAAACCTCATGCCAAATATATTTTAGAAAATCGGGAATAATGACGTTATATTCGCTTTATATTTATAAATTGTGTACGTATATAAAGAAATGTGGCCTTAATACAAAAATAGAATGTATCCATGACCACGACACTCGTGCGAAGAATAACTTGGATGTTCCCTTCTCGAGACTTTCGATAGCCCAGCAAAATCCTCATTACATTGGCATCAAATGTCATAATCATATGCTGAAAATTAACACCCAGCTACAAAGAAATACGTGTCTTCATACATTTAAAACTATTATAAAGAAATTTCTAATTAATAAATGTTACTACTCATTAACGGAGTTCTTTAGTGATAGAAATTTAAATGTGTGAAGAGATGGAATGACATTGTTGACACTGTCACATATTTGTGTCTATAATTTTAAATTGTTTATTAGATTAATTGTATGTTTCTAATTGTATTTTATTTTATATTTATATTTGTATGTAATGACGAGTCTAATAATGTACATTATGTAATATTGAAAGACAAATAAATTATACTATACTATACTATACTACTATACACTCTCTAAGGCGCCTAGGTTTGCTTCAAATTAGGTGATTGATGTCCTTCTATAGTATATCTTTCCAAGCAATTATTAACGTATTTCGAAGTCCTTCTAGAGTTTGAGAGGAATGCTGCAAATTAAGAAGTCTTTGGTCCATGATATCCTACACATAATTGGAGATAAATCCGGTAAACTTGGTGGCCAGGGCAACAAATTGATTTAAGCGTGCTCGAAGAAGTTCATTGTGGCTCTTGCAATGTGACAATTTGGCAATGTCTGAAGATGGGGTAGGAGATTAGGTTACAGAATTTCTTCGATGTAACGCTGTGCAGTCATGTTGCCTCTAATGATTTCTTCTGTCGCCACGTCGCCTTCTGACTCTGGCTCGACCATCAGGCTAAACAGAATCTAGATTATATTGTTAATGTAAGAAGCTTCTACTTCGTTATACATGTTTGAATAATTAATAAAACACTTCAACTTTGTTTGTATAACACTGTATTTTTTATTATGTTGACTAGTTTCTGCAACTCCACTTGCCATTAACGAAACATAAGTAAATTAAACCTACGATTTGCACAGGTATTTATACATAAAATTAACTCAATCCAGATACATAAAATTATTTACAGACAGTATCAAAAATAGGAGAATACATTAGATCAACCTGGTCGTTAAATAGTGGAATTCCGGGATTAGCGCGGGCTTTGTGGATTTCTAAGGATTCTAAAAGATTCATTTTTCGTCCCTTTTCGGCGTAATAAATAATTGTTAGTACATCCTCTCCAAAAGAATGGTTTTGTTCAATAATGTATTTCGCAAAAGTGGATTTATCAACTTGTTTTAATCTAATAGAGCGCAAATGTTCTTTAAATCTTACTTTGAAATTTCGACCAGATTAACCTATGTAAATTCCTTGACAATTTGAACATATTAATTTATAAATTCCGGATTTTTCTAGTTTATTTTGTTTTGTTTTTGGATCAAAAATAACATTACTAATTTTACAATATGGTTTAAATGCAATATGTATGTTAGGTCTTTTAAGTACGTTTTTGATTTGAACACTACAATTGCCAAAATAAGTTAATAATTTAAACATTTTAGGTTCTAACACTGAGTTTACTGCAAATAATATATTATTGATTTTCGTCACTAAACACTATAGCCTTTCATTACCCCATGGTCCCATATTAATCATTCTCTACACCAGTCGAAACGATTTCGTCGATGTTCGTCGGTTAAAGGAAGCACCCAGTGCTGCCAAAAGTGCGAATCAAAGTAAACCGTTTGTATTTCACTCGGTCTGTCATGGTCTTCATACCACTAGTTTGCAATGAGCCTTGTGTTGGAGAAACTATCTCTTAAAGCCAACAGTCTCAAATGACTATATGCACCTTCTGTGGTTCTTCAGCGTCGTCATATACATCTAGCTCTTCGTATTCGACCCTCTTGATCCCATGCCCGATAACATCTTACTATATTATCTAAACTTCTGTGCACCCTGTCCCAAATTCCTGAAAAGTCCTGCCAGTCCAACTATTCGCCCACTATCAAACTCTGAAAATTGATGAAAATTTGCGAGCTTAGAACCGCACTCAGTAAAATTAAAATCGCTACTACGGCTAAAATGTTAAATTACAGCTTGTGCACCAATAAATAAACAAGTTTAATAAAAACCGAAAACTTTATCTCATACAACTGAATTTTTAATGGTTTTTTCTTTTCACCAAGATAAGCCTAAATATAAAATGTTTTAAAAATAAATTGATTTATACTGGGTGTTGGGATTTCTATGCCACTTAGTATATTTATATATTAAGACTAATAATAATTTTAATAATTATTCTACTTATATATTATTCTTTTGTATTGTTATATTGCCTCATTTTATATGAATTTTATTATGCAGTAATTACTAGTTAATACTTTTCTTTTATAAAAGTAAACCTTCATAAAAAACTTAAAAATGAAAAAATCTATTTCCAGATTTTATTTTAAAATCAAATATTTTCCACTTATAATTATTTCTGTATGCATTTTATAAATAACTTTTAACAATACTCTTCCAAAAATTTATATACAAACCAACAAGTCATGTAAAATAAACATCTTACGATATACTATTTATCATTCTTATGTAAATGTGTGTATTTTATTACATTTCAGGCGATAGCTGACCTTCTTCTTGGTGTCCTCTGTATGCCGGTCACGCTCATTGGTCAAGTGTTGAGGCATTTCATCTTTGGAAGCTTCATGTGTCGACTCATTCCATATTTCCAAGGTATGTAATCAAAATAAGTATTTCAACAAATTATAAATTTAAATATATAAGCTTTGATTAAGCTATCTTAAAGTTTTGTGTATTTAAGTTTAATTAAAATATTTTATAACGCAAAAAAATTCGAGGGATGAAATCCCAAATAGATTGATTTCGGATAAGGAAATAATGTTTCAATTAAATATATTTTCAACTAATATTTAAAGTAGGTATATTTAGTAATATAATTCTCCAAAAACATATAATGTCAATATCACACTTTCTCATAATTAATTAAAAATTGTTTTAGTAGTAAATATTTGTGGTTAAAATCAAGTAATTCACTGCTTTTACAACGATAAACTTAGATGATTACGTTAACTTTCTTAATTATCGTAATAATTTCAAATTCATGTTTTTTTTTCTATGTGTGTAAGTAAATTGTACGTAAATATATCAAATATATCAAATTTATTCCAAAGTACTTTTATTTAATATATTAAAAACAGTTGCAAAATTAATATTCGAGATAAGAATTAAAGAAGTTTTGTTGAGAGATATTACGATTAATTAAATATGTATCATTAGATTGTTGAGATAAAAGATATGCAGGAATTACGAAAGTAACAAATTTAATTGAAGATGGGTCATTAATGAATTCCCAATATATAGCCTGAATATTAGTTAGGCGAATGTTATAAACTAATGAGGGATTATTACATTAATGCCTACAATCAATGAATATTAATTGAACACCCTCGATATCTATCGCCTGAAATAAATTGATGAAATTCTATTGAACACATGCGATTAATGAACCGTACTAATTACACCGTATAAATTTACAATCGAAAATGCATGCGTTTCATAAAGGAAGTAGGTGCAACTAGATACATAGGTTTAATACATGTGACACAAACGATATTTAATCTAATATAAGGGTATTAATATCAAACAAATGAGGATAATTGACCATAAACAATTCGTCATATCATTTTACATGCAATGTAATGGCCTTTTGAATTCGAGTTATGCTTTAACCATTCTACGAAATATATAATTTTCATTTATTTCCCACAATTTTTTATTGATAATTGTAGTATTAGTTAAGATATTTATGTATAAAAATTAACATCTGATAAATTATCAACTCTTACTGCTGCATAGGCAATTATTATTTTTTACCATTTGTTCTAACATAATTTTGGCTATATCTCAATAATAACACGAATAATTTATATAAACTTAAATTTTCACTTAGACCAAAAAATTACTACCATGAGCTAAACTACGAGATTTTCTAAACAAACAAAATGATCATTTCTTGCAATATGTTTTCTAGAACTGTTTTGTCTACATAAAACAATTATTTAATTCAAAAGAGCTATTATTATTATTATTCTGTTAACCATGCAACACCATTAACTTTTATTAACAGCATTTTGAAAGAAATTTGCTAATATTGCACTAATTTTCAATAATCTTCTTCTATTTAAACTGTACTTGTCTTGAAAGCTTAATCCTCTCCATTTTTTTCGATGTTCTTTTGTACCATCGTTTACCATTCAACGAGTTTTAGGTGAGATAAATGGACTGAAGATAGTTGGTTAAAAATACAAATGTAGATATCTATGGATAGGAACCGAAATGACATATTTTTTGTCACAACATACATAATTTCAATGACACGTACTTTAAACCCACACACTATATCCCTTATACCTAACCGACTATATTTCATCTATCTTTCAGATTGCTCTGTGTTCCCTTTAATCCATTTTTAATGCCTTTTCAACTATATGTCTAAAATATTTATCCTATGCATAATTTCTTGAAATTTCATTCCACCCACGTGAATACCTGCAAATACCTAAGCATCCTGTTAGACTCAAAACTCTCCTCTAAATTCGTATGCCCAATTAAAACTAGATCCAGGTATTTTAGATCATTTACTTATAAACAAGAATGACCTCTTTACACTACTCCAATAATCCATCCTACACTATGTCCTAAGAACCTCAATAACACTCCAACACCCTAATAATCCAATTCATAATCCGTCAAATGACCTCGTCTATTCAGTTATCTAAATAGCATACATATCGTAGTACCTAAATTTCAAACAAAGCATCAAATATCATTTATAATCAAAATCTATATTTCTCAAAACCCTCTAAGAATCACTCTGCTCCCTTTACAATTCATGAATTCATTTATGCGAATCATTCAAGATAGGGTAGAAATCCTACATGACTTCAACCGAGTATGTTTTATTTAAATATAATTTTAATGTAAAAGTTAGGTTCGAAAAAATTGTATTGTTATAATTAATTAAACAATTTGAATATGTTGTGCACAAATCTACTTCAACAATAAACGAAGATCTCTCAAAGTCCGCTTCAAACTCTAGAACTCGCTGATGGAGGACATACTAAAAATAAGGAAACCATGGGTGAACTTCTACGGGTACACTTCCCAGGAAGGGTAATATATGAAGGGGCATTTAGTGACTGGGTCATTTAGGGACCTGATGCCTGATACCTGATCACCTATAGGCAGTAAACTCATTTGAACCTTACAAACCACCAGGGCCTGATGGAATACTACCCATCATGCTACAAATGGGATCAGAACTTCTGTAACAAAGGCTCTGCGAGACCCTAAGAGTCAGTATGGCCCTGCGATATCTGCCGAGAATATGGAAGCTTGCCAGGGTGGTTTTCTTACTGAAGACTGGTAGGACAGACTATTCCCGTGCAAAGACATAGAGCCCTATTAGTCTCATTTCTTTTATACTAAGGACAATGGAAAATATTATAGACAGGCATATTAGAGAAGAGATAATGATGACTTTTCCACTATCCTAAGATCAATATGCTTATCTTCCAGGTCGATCTACAGAGACACTTCTCAGTTGACTAACAAGGAGAGCAGAAACTGCTCTGGAAAACATACAAATTCTACTTGCTACCTTCTTAGATATAGAAGATGCATTTGATAAGACATCATATAACTCCATAGCTGATGCCTTGAAGAAGCGGGGGTTAGATAAATTTAGCTGCAGGTGGATTAACTGCATGATAAGACAAATGATGGTATATACTACATTTGCTGACCAGACACCATTATCCAGGGTGGCCGGCGGTTGTCCACAGAGAGGAGTTCTCTCACCCCTGATGTGGAACCTAGTCGTGGATTGATTTTTAGTGCAACTCAACAAAAAAGGATACTCTTCCCTGGAATACGCAGAAAACCTAGTCATTCTTATTGAGGAAAAATTCAACAACACGATCAGAGAGCTCATGCAACGAGCACTGAAAGTGGTTAACAAATGGTGTGCTAGAAAAGGATTGTAAGTCTCGCCTTTTAAATCCACCAGTGTACCTTTCACACGCAAGAGAAAATTGGATGGCCTAGGACCCCTCCTTCTAAATAGTGAGAACTTCGAATTATCAGGTGAGATGAAGTACTTAGGAGTAAACTTTGACTCCAAACTCACCTGCACTTCGCAGATTTCAAAAATTAAAATTACTCTTGCGGCAATTAGACGTATGTACGGCAGACAATGAAAGCCAGGGATCGTATACTGGCTGTACAACACAGTGGTTAGGCCCGCAACCATGTATGCTGCTTTGGTGTGGTGGACTATGGCACGCAACAACTATACAAATCCTCAGCAAGGTCCAAAGACTTGCCTGCATCAGCATAACATGGGCTATAAGAACCTCGCCTACTGCAGCCTTAGAGACGCTTTTAGACCTCACACCACTTCATATTCTGATAGTGGAGGAGGAAAGACTGGCACTCTATAGACTGCAGCTAATAACCGTCAAAGTAAAAGTTAACACCCCACACAGAAGACTCTTGACAGACCTAGGGTACCCTTCTTGCAAATGAAGTCGGATCATATGAAAATGCACTCTTCAAGATCACTATTCCAGACCGCAATTAATCACACAGGTTCAGGATCAGGAATCTACAACGAGAATATGAAGTCATATCACGCCCAATAACTGGTTAGCCTGGCATCAGTCTTTCAAGCTGAAATATTCACGATCATTGAATGCGCGAGAAACAATATAGAGAGAAAATCTCACAATAGGCGTATGTATATCATGCCTGACGGCACTGAAGGCTGTTTAAAGCCAAAAGACTTCATTAAACTGGTATCAGACTGCTTCGACACTGTGAATGACCTGGACAGACAAAACAAGGTAGCCGCTTGAAGTCAGAAAGTGGACTCGCTACAAACAGAACGAATACTGGTCTGGCCGCTTTCTCTTAATGACTTTATATTAATATTTAATATTTTTTGCGATCTCTCAAGTCATGTAAAGCCTCTTTGGCTTTAACTGGCCCTTGTGAACGTGGCACGATTTTGACATTGAAATTACCAGAACGGAATTTTA
This sequence comes from Ontholestes murinus, assembly GCA_963969525.1. Classification (NCBI taxonomy): domain Eukaryota; kingdom Metazoa; phylum Arthropoda; class Insecta; order Coleoptera; family Staphylinidae; genus Ontholestes; species Ontholestes murinus. Next base: position 45,914,984 of record OZ018395.1, read on the forward strand.
GAACTTACATTCTGTTAAGCAATCTATACTGTACACAGAACATAACTTTTTATGAGCTCGCGTTGAGTTTTTCCCTTTTATGAAGTAAAACAGTAAATCATGGCAATATTCCGCGGTGTCAAATGGTACTTAGATTAGGTGATTAGACTGGAGATAGTTGTTTAAAAATACAAGTGTAAATATTTGGTTGTAGAGGATTTTACTTTGTGATACATATTTTATGAATAAATAGAAAAAACACGAAAATATATTCGTAAAATCTTAGATTTACGAATATATTTTCGTGTTTTTTCTATTTATTAGTGAATTATCTACAACGTAAAGGACTTATATATTTTATCATATTTTATGAATTTAAATAAAATAAAAAAAACTTGTTTATATCACACACTTTAAAATTTATATTGACTATAGTTTCCACACAATTTAGCTAATCGTTATCAAACTAATAAATGAACAAAATTAGTTTAATAATGACTTGATAAATTTTGTCGAAACTATAGTCAATAGACTTTGTCTAAAATATCCCACAAAAGGGTCAAAAATGGAGCATATTTGCTTAAAAATAATTAAAAAGAACTCCGGAAACAGCGGAGGTACGTGGGTTTGAGTGGAAGAACATTGGTAAACAGTAAACTCCGCCCGTGACTCCTGTGTCTAAATTATTTCTTTATTTTATATTGAATGTACGTATAGTCTGTTCGTTGGATCTTTCATCGTACGTCACAAATTATCGCTTCGAGAAACGTCGCAAAAACATTCAGTCTGATAAAGTAAACCAAATGCGTTAGAAAAAGAACGCACTGTAAAACTTTCGTCGTTTTTTGAAGCGATAGTTTATGACGTACGACGAAAGATCCAACGAACAGACTATATATTATATATTTTGTAATTTTGTAAGCAGGAAAAGCAATAACAATAAAGAAAGAAAGAAAGAAAGTTGATTTTATTTTATTTAAAATTAAAAGTGTAAATATTTATTGGTAGGAACAAAATGACTTCAAACTTAACCCAATTACTAGGCCTTGTTGATTTCTAGCAGATATTTTTCATAAATCTATAAGAGTATTCATTAATATTTGAAAGTTAGCACGATGAAGTGATGAAATGAAAAATAATTTAACAAATATTAATCGCATGTATGGTACATGTAGTGTCAAGTTACTGCTTGTATAATTTCTGCCTATACTTAGTTGTCATTCTAGTTCAGCTGCTTATTAACTCCCTGATAGTTTTTTTGCTCGTTTAGCACAGGATCAACCATAGAGTAAAGTTGTATTCTTGTTGATCGTTTCTAAATGAGGTTGTTTTTTTCATCTGCGCCACTTGGTTTAGTTGAAATTGTAAATTTACATCAATATCAGGTACCTCCAAGTTGGCTGTTTATTTTATCATCAATGAGTTGTTTGAGTAGTGCAAAGACGTGAGTGACAACTCTCTAATGTTTGTGACATTTTGGATACTGCCTATTATTATAGGAGCATCTACATCCTATTGGTGTATACATCCATAGTGAGATACAGTATCAGTAATCGATGTCATATATATTTGTTGGGAACTTTATTCATCTAAAGAACTTATATGTCTTTCATCTTAGTTATGTTTTGCTACATTTATATCGTATACCTTGTGCTATCTAAAAGTTACGTACATAACCTCAGACATATCTACAATATAGTACTGTCTGAGCATATTATATCCGGACGATATTCTTTCCACCTGTCGATAACAATCTGTTGCCAAAATTCTTGGATTCACCTTCAAAATTACTGTTGTCACGTATTCGTAAGTACTAGTCTTTTAGTTAACTTAAATCCGCTCATGTGTTATTGCGTCAATGAAGTATACAACAGACCTATGTTAATGAAACTGAATCTATAGTCTAGAAAAATATGAAGGGTCATAAAATAAACGTAAATAAGTGGTTTATTTTATTCTCAAAATGTATAACGGAGTAGAAGTCAAATATCAAAATATCAAAATATTCTGTTTAAAGCTTGCAGTGTCTATTCAAATGAGAAAGAATTCCTGCTGATATAATTACAAATAATTTGCATACATCATATCTGAAACAATTATTAGTCTAATAAAAGTAAACAACGGTAAACGTAATGAATTGAAATAGAATGTACGTGCTGAGTACAAAATTCTTTAATATTTCCAAATTTGCTTAACCCATAACCTTTTATAATCGCAAAATGAGATGATAAGTTTTCTCTGTTGGATGGTGAGAGGGGTGGATTAATTGCTCTATAAATCATAGAGTTAAAAGAGCTTTAAGATGTTAAGCTCGTCAGAGTAAACACTATTGGAATACAATTCTACCTACCCATTGATAAAGTATGTTTTAAAAATGTTTCTCTATTATCAATTTTCTAGGTACAGTAATAAAGAATTCCATCTGTAGCTCATTTAATTGTAGCCCTTTTGCACTGAAACTGATATTTTGCTTACAAAATATTTATCTCCATCTAATAAATTGTACATTTGGCACAAGATATCTCCAAGAGAACAATATGTACACTATATTTCTATAATTTTCTATATTTTCGAGCAGCATTTAATTACACTAAGCGTTAAAGTACTAATGATACATATCACCAGATTATCGTGGCAGTTGGGAAGACAGACTTTCACCACATTAAGAAACTTAAACATGTGCTATTTTTAAAGATTTAGTTATGTATACAGTAAAGGCGACAAACTTATTGCCCGTCTTATATTTTATTGGGAATTGCTATAGCAGTTACACGTAGGCATTTAACAAAAAGACGTATATTTCTAGAGTTTATAAATCTTATTTCTTATTTTTGTTTGCAAAAGAACTTACTTTATGTAAACTTCAATTTTATATTAATAATAATATTTATATTAATTTTATGTATTTTAATTACATTTGATGTTATGTCTGTATTTCTTAACACTTTACTGTTGAAAAAAATAAGAGTTCGATCATTACAGAAGATATTTAGTACATAAATTTGGAAATCAATTTTAATTAGGTAATATAACAGTTTATTTAAATGTTACATAATTAGGATTGTAGATTGTGACATTTCATGGCCTTAATTTATTTATCATATAATACGAAGGACTTTTGATTAATGAAGTTACAAATTAAGTGGTTACAATGTCCTTGTTTGTTAATTAATAAACTGGTTAATATATATGATTAAATTTCTCAAACGAATAATTGTAATAATTAAAATCAAAATCAATAAATATATTTTATCACACACTTCGAAAAATTTTATATATTCATGTACTCTTTAAAACATAGATATAGTTATTAAATGCAATATGATCCAGATATTTTTAGAGCGTCGGAGAAATTTAAACTCGCCCTATAAATTTTATGACGTGCAATTTATCTTTATCGCAAATGTAATTGGAAAAAAACTTATTCGATGAAATCCATTCAATTTCATTGCTTTTGCCTTTTTTTATAGGAATCGATTCACTCTAATGCGAAATTTTCCGGCATTTAACTTCCTACTACATACATTTCCTCTTACAGTGCCAACAGCAGATGTCTTCGTTGGAGTAATAACAACAAAAATTAATTATGACGAATTAAGCATTATTTGCATTACAAGAATTAATATCGTTTCATGATTTTTTGTCATTTTAGTAAGATTTACATATAATTAATTTATGATATTAATTAATTAACAAAACGGTGTTACGCATAGAAAGTCGCGAAATCCCATAAAGGTGATAATGGCTATCGATAATATGAATAATATACATATTTTAACGAGAAATTATTACAAGTTTACGTTTTAATAATAAATAATAAATCATGTATTAATATATGAATTTGTCAAAAGGCTAACAATAACAGGTCTTTCTGACCAGTTTGGTCTAGTCATATGACGTTAGTCTTTAATGACTAGATGGATGATATGATGAAATAAAATGAAATATGTTGAAACCTGGTCCCTTAAATTTAGGGCTTATACTTGGGTATTCCCGAATGACAGTATAAGGATAATCTAAGGAAGTTTTTCTACAATTTTTCTGATAAGAATCAAAGACGCTCTTGAATGGCGATAATTAAGGTACAATCAAAGTGGATCTCGTTAGAAGGATTGTGTAAAGAATTAAGAGAATGACGGAAATTCTTTAGGGTACGAAGGGATACTCGCTCGTTAACTTCAATATTGCGGGAGGTTGGATTGCTAGGACTGGGATAGAGGGTACGACCATAGTCCAGTAATGGGCGACAAATCGTTTTATATATTTTGACTTCAATGTTTGTAGTAGTACAAATATTTTTATAAGGAAGACATCTAATATATTTTGCCCTAGTATTTATTTTGCTTTTGTATTGCAAATGTATTTTTTAAATTGAATTTTGGATCTAGGGTTATGCCCAAGTTCTCAACGGAAACTCAGCGGGGAATAATACGATAGTTTGGGAAAATAACATATTCTAAGGTGAATGATTGGTGCGATGAATTAGAAGGTGTAATTTGCGGGGATTAATTTTGATGCACCATTTTGCAAACCTATATTAAATATTATACAGTGGAGGTGAAAGAGAAGAGTTTTGAGGTAGTTTTTTTGGGATTAAAGAATAAGAGAAAAAGTTGTGCATTTTTACATGTAGGGTTCTTTTAGAGAGGAATTATTTAATAATAAAAGTGATTTCGGGAGGTATAATTAGAAGGTGGCACTTGTATAATAAACCTTAACGCCAGACAGATCAAAGCTTTCTGAACATCTAGACCTAAAGGCTGCGTAGGTTCTACCTTCAAGGTGGGCAGTATGCATATTTGAGGCTAGAATGATGAGTGGGAGAGAAGAAACCCAAATTGGTAATTGGGAATTTGGGAAATTAGAGAAAGGATTTTTGAGTAGGGATTCATACATTTTTCCAATAACAGGTCAGGAACGTGTTATTCTTCGTAAAGGGATTATTGTTATCAAGGATATGATCGCGTATATATCCCTTAAATTAAATTAAGGATTTATTGAGGAGGATCTAGAGGGATTTTTATTTAGAAACGAATGACGAGGTGTTCTGAACACAAATCAGGAACTAGATTAACGGAGTGTATAAGGTGATGGTTTGTGAGTCGTTCATGGTGAAGGTGGGAATGCGAATGAAGTTTGAATTAGAATGGGATGAAAACATCTGATGGGATTTAGATTTGTTTAAATTAAAATCACCTAAAATTATGGCTATTTACTAAGTTGCAAAGACTGTCCAAAAGTGTATGTGGGGCAAACCGGAAGATCGTTTCAAGAGAGGATCAAAGAACATAAAACCAGCTTTGAACAAAACAAAATTAACTCCTCGTACTCCAACCACCTCATCGAAGACAACCACCAATTTAATGAAAATTTCCAAATTTTACACCGGGAAACTAAAGGCCGCAAACTTAACATCCTGGAGTGCATGGAAATAAATAAAAGGAAACACACCGGACATCTCCTCAATAATCAAACGGACCTAACAAATTCACCTCTTTTAAATTTAAATTCATTTGAAATAGCCACCCCCCCATAAACATTGTATATATACCCGACCCGACTAATCTGTAATACCATTTCTTCGCCTGAAGAAGCCACAGTGTGGCGAAACAATTGTAGCGTTTTACAATATATTTGAAAGTGATTAAATAGTTTTATTTATATAAAAGTAAAATTATGGCGTTATCAAAAACTATTCAAGCTCAATAAATATGGAATCATCAATTGGGGAATAGTGATGTATAACTATATACAAGGAATAAGTTAATTTTGAAAGTAAATTGAAGACATTAATTTAACGGATTGTTAATTTTTGGACTTACCTATTTTAATGGAAGGATGATCTTTTGACCCCCCTCTAACATTTTGATTGTGAATGCTCGCTGGAATTTGCAAAAATAGGCTTCCAATCACTATTGTTTCGCAACACCTTCCAAAAATAAACGAAAGGCTTCGCGTTTGGCACACTGGCCTAATACGCTTCTAATAATCGAAGCAACTTCCTAGTTCCCGAACCCGAGGAATATTTCCGACGAAAAAAATCCGTTCTTTCGGCCTTATTTAGAAAACATGTAAATCGCGACACTAATGGTAAAACTACGATGATGAGATGAAGCGAGAAACCTGTCGTTACCACCGCAGCAACAAAAGGTATCGCATGTCACCGCCGAGAAAAGAAGAGGACTAACAACAAATCAGGCAACTCCTGAAGGATAACATCCATCAGCCCTCATCATCTCTATGGGCTACACCTGTGGTAATTGTGCCCGAAGACGACGACATTTTCCGCCTCTGCGTGTATTTCACACACACCAGACCGATACTTACTCCCGAGGATGGATGACCTATTGCAAATGGATCATCAGGAAAGTTAACTTCGACAATTTCAGGCAACATCTGTACGATTTACATACCTTTTCAGCCAGGATCCCCTCGCCGTAAATCGAGGAAAGAGAACATTTTGTCCTGGGCGTGTTAAATTTCTCACGAATATTTTGGTATCAACTCTAAAAATTGCTATATCGCCGAGCGATTTCTTATAAGGACCCAAGCAAGCTACTATGCGTTAGGGGCAGTTCTCTTCCAGTTGGAGGTATTCTCTATCACCATCGCAACCGATCACCAGGCCCTGCGTTGGCTAATGACATTAAAAGCAACCTATATTTAAAGTTACATTTGAAAACCTTCAAGATTATAACTACACACTATAATGTAACTGTGGGACTGTCGTAGCGGCATACATTTAAAAAAATATAAATGAAAAGTAAATTCAGATTATTGATAACTGCCCTACTTTCCTTTGAAATCATTTATCTTTCTTGAAACAAATATTTTCTATATTTATTTCTTATATAATATTTATGTAAGTTTTACGTTAAACTTACTTGTGTCGTGGTTAGAAGTAAACATCGGTGAGTAGAAAGGACGTTGATTAATGAAAACTAAAAGATTCGTTAAAATGTTTGAAAGTGGGATACAAAATGTACAATGCCAGCCACTCGCAGTAGGTGGTGCCTCGCACTTTTGACGTAGGCTTCCTACAATCCTCCAAAGTGTGGTGCTTGAGGTATTATAAAACTCTAGTTAATCTGCGTTTGAGTGAAGCCTTCTTCTATTCAATTGGCTTCGCCGATCAGGAACGATTCGTGCTCTAATGAGGCTCGTTCCAATATCGCTTAAACATGCTGAACACTCTCTGCTATTAATCGAACTAACCGGTGATTCGACGGTAGCGCAATCGAAAAAATCCCGTGGCAGTCAAATCATTATTTGATAACCAACCACCTACCCGTATAATTTCAATATTATCCAAAAACGGGTTCAAAGTTAGTAATTTACTTGATTACGGCAAATTCACGTTTCTCAGTAATATAGTTAATTTACGTTGTACATTTTGAATTAGAGTTACCGATAATTTAAGTTCTACCATTAATTGTCCTCTTGCTTTATTGGTTGGCTTACCGCAGTTGTTTGTAAACCTTAAAACAAAAGCCATAACGCGAAAAGTCTTTTCATAGGTACTATGCTCAGGCACTGTTGTCTTCGGAGGGAACTGTCTGTATTCTGGCTTATCCAGCCAAAGATCGTTGATGATTTTGCAGTGGATCTACAAGAGGTAACATCGGCTGTGTTCCATATCATTCATAGTGTAGAAAATCCATTGACATTGTTGTCATCTTCACGAGTTAACACAATCACTTTATCTATACAATCAGTTTTAAAGTTAGCGAATATATGTCCACTTTTTAAGTTTAAATCCACCATTCGCGAGAAAGCCATTAACCTAATCACGAACTTTTATTAGGTCTTTAAAAGAATTAACACTTACAACGAGGATGTTGTTTGCCTCACGTATCGCAAGCTCCTGAATAACACCAATTGTCAAATGCGCTGCAGGTGCTGCCCCATACGTCAAAGTAGTTAATTTGTATGAAATTAACTCATCCTCCGGGTTCGCTCTCCACCAAATCTGTTAATATTTGCTGTCGATACATCTTTGTATATAACTTCTAATTCTACATGATATGGCAAATAAATCGTTTTGGACAGATGGACCCACTATCAGGATATCGTTCAGAGAGACTCATGTAGATGACACCGCCGAACCATTAAAAACTACTTCTAATTTTGTTGTCAAACTATTTTTCCTTTAAACACAGTGAAGTGATAAGTAATATCCTTCATGTATGTATTTATTTATTTATTTTATTTATTTATTTATACACGGTTACACCTTTTATACAATATATAAACAAAAATAATCTGTAGAGATCAATAACTAACACTAATTGTCAAAAATGTATAATAATAAACATAACAAAAATTAACACACAATTTACTGCTCAAGTAGAAACATAAAATTTATTCTTGATAATTCCGTTTGGTTTTTGTGAGTTACGTGAAGGTAAACTTGATTAATTAAAATGGACTAAAAAACATTTCTTCACAATTTTATCAATGTTTTAATACTGTATTAAAACATTGATAATGGTCACTTTGTGTCCGAAATATATATATCTGTGAATTTAAATAAAATTGTGAAGAAAGGTTTTTTAGTGCTTTTTAATTAATCTTGATAATTCCGACTTGAATTTACCAAAGTTCAAAGAAAATAAATCAAAAGTAGCGCTTGCATTTAAATTATTTGTAAAACGCATTATTCTTAGAATCGGGTTATTATAAGAATAGTTATTTGAAGTCATATTTAATCTAAATACTGGTCTAGACCTCATAGTTCTCAGTTAAGATGACAACAAATTACATTATAATCTTTAGATCTAAAATTAAAAGTAAATTTAAATTTAAAAAATATAAATGAGATAAATTTTCTCTGTACACGTTCCAATCCCTCCTTGTATTTTTTATAATTCGGAGACCAAATCGTAGAAGCATATTCAAAATTTGACCTTACTAAACCGAAATACAATACTTTAAGTGTTTCATAAGTAAACTGACCGCAGTGACGAAATAAAAAGCCGAGAAGTCGCAATGCTTTTCTGGTAATGCTTTCGATGTGATATACAAATGTCAATTTACTGTCAAAATAAACACCCAGATCCTTCATAATATCAACCCTTTCTAAAACAATGCTACTTATCTTATAATTATATTTTAAATATTAGTACGTCTGCTGTAGGTGACAACTTTACATTTATTAATATTAAGATCTAAACAATTAATACTACACCAGAGAGATAGATTATCTAAATCGGACTGAACTTCAAAGCAATTAGCTACATTATCAATAGTAGAATAAAACTTTAAATCATCCGCAAATATTAGACACTTTGAAAAATTGAAAGAGTCAACTATATCGTTAATAAAAATACTAAATAAAATCGGACCAATATATGAACCCTGTGGAACAACGGAAGGAACGTCAATAATATTTGACAAATGATTTTTAATTTAAACCACCAGAGATCTATTAGATAGGAGACTAGAAACCCAACATTAAAATTGAACCCATAATTTTTAAGTTTTTGAATTAAAATACTGTGCTGTACACGATCAAATGCTTTACAGAAGTCTGTATAAATAGTATCTACTTGCACATGATCAATAAAGGCATCTAGTAAAAAGTTTTCAAATTCAAGAAAATTACCTACAGTTGACTTACCTTCTATAAAACCATGTTGCCGATCAGAAATTAATTGTTTTGACATCCACGATAGTTGACAAGCCACCAACGTATCGTGAATTTTTAGAATGGTAGATTGCAACGCAACACCACGATAATTTTCAACATTTTTGCGATCACCGCCTTTAAAAATAGGTTTTAAGCAACCCTTTTTCCAAGTATTAGGAAAGTGAGACTTATTAATAGATGCTCGAAATAGAAGATAAATGGGATTTGATAATGTACAAACATAGTTCGGCAGAAAATGCCCAAAAATTCCATCAGGCCCCATACTATTTTTTTTTTCGCCTGAAGACAACCGCTCCGATAGTTCCATATTTAACGATTTAAGATGTTCACGTTGTAATAAAGTGAGGTCAGGTTTGATTTTTAGGTTGGAAGACGAATTTATTATCTTGCTTTGTAATTTCAACACACGTAACGCACTTGAAGAATGATCAAATATTAATTTCATTGGGCGAGGTAAGGTCCCTTTCCTGCCTAGACGAACCATCTTCTTCGGAGGAATAAAATCCGATAAACAATTAAATAAATTCATGGCCACAGAGCGGTCATGCTCAATGCGCGTATTTGTGTCCGAAGATACAGATTCCGGCATATTGTAAATAATTATATTTTTGGATCTATTTGCTCTATCATCAATGTCTTCAATGATGCTGTTACATGCGCTGGAAGTGGTATTTATAGTATTTTCATTATTTGTTATGATTTAACTCAGAATTTTCAATTGCTAGATTGTCGCATTTCGATGACACTGTATCTATAGATAGTTTAAAACTTTTTACTAATACGATTAAATTATTCATCGAAACATCACATTCATGACTCGGTAAACAAGATGGGTGACAAAATTTGTTACACGACTGACAAGTTGTCCTATTAGCCACTTTGTTACCGCATTTACCGACACACCAAGGATCAGTTGAATTAGATTTAATTTTATCCGATTTAGTAGTCATAAAAACAAATGTACTGGATTATATAAAACCGAAATAATCGCACAAGGAATATGTAGGGTAAACACACAGCACAATATTTCACGCTGCGCGGTCGTTAGGAATTTAATTTAACACACACAGGAATAGAAGACCACGGAATGGAAATAAAAGAAAACAAAGGAAAATATGATTTTTATAATACCAGAAAATAAATATATTAATACGTTTATTTTCTTTGACCTCGGTCAAATATGTTACTTTAAGTATAAGTTCTAATCTATCATATTTTCCTATTAATTGTCGATATACGTCGTAAACATGCAGACGTTTAGCTAATCGACACCCAAAAGCAAAAAATTTCTCCTTTCCGGTGAAACTTGAATTACCAAGACGTTCGGTGTCATCATTGAACGGTAACGCTACTTTAAAACGTCCTGTTTGATCACATGTTGTGGTTTTTCGAAAATGCTGTTCATATCTCTCATCTGCAGGTACAAGCACGTACTCCTTGTGGTTCTCTAGCTCTAGAGATTTCCGACAAAGCAAACTGTTGTACTATCTTATGAGTTTGACTGATGTTCTTGCCCATTAACCATGCATCAGTACTGTGTGTCGAGGAAACATAAGGGACCCGACTCTATTCGCCAGTCAAACAAAATTGGTACGTTAATGTTGCGTTGGGTTAATTGGGCACAATTAACTGCCAATTAAATGGCTTGCAACCCACTGTCTAGCACTGCAAGTACGATTTGTTAACGTTCTTTTTGTCACACACAACCTTACATGTAGCAGAAAAACTTTCGACGGGGTGTATGCAAAGGTAATGAACGCGGACAATGCACCTTCTAGTGCAACATACCTTGTTGTTATAGTTATGACGTATTTTATTACATTTGTAGCACATACTTATAGAGCACTGAGCTGAAGAGAGACCTTTTCGCATACTGTTGAAACATAGATGATGTTTTTTATTGACGGAAATTCGATCGGTTGTTATCATGTTGATAAATTGAGAGCACATGTACATGTAGTGATCACCATCGCACATCAGACATTTCTTCGCGGTAGTGTAGTGTCATATCTAGTGAAATAACTGTCTTTTACAGCCTCTAAGATAGAAACTCCTCAAATTGTTTATATGTCGGCACTTTCACCCGCGTATCTCCTTTCCACTCCTTCTGTAGAAGTTTTTGGCGACGATTTCCACTAAAATATCGTCCCACTGGTCGGCTGTGTCGATTAACTGGTGTAGGCTAATTTGCAAGTATATTCCGAAGACCTGTGAAAACTGTCTGGCACTGTGCGGTAGCGATTACTATAACGGGTGCCTGATTCACCGCAACATAAAAAGCTTAATCTTTCAAAGCCGGGCTGTACGAGAAATTGAGGCTCCTTTAGTTGGGGTGGGAAATTTGAAGACGAGTTTAAAGCATAAAACAAGAGTTATCGTATCTATGGCAAATAACGACCCAAACACAAATTGAAGCCAGTTTTTCATAACTTACTGTGCCCATCCCTACCTTGATTTAAAGTACGCTTTAGACGAGCTGGAGAAGCTTCCTGTCAATGCGAAAAACTACAAACCGATCAATAATACTAAAATTAACACCGGTTGATTATTAAGAGACAGTGTAATTAAGGCTTTATTTATTTAATATGGCCACCTTTCTTCATCCTCGGCAGATTAATTAACATTTCCATGTGTTTTTAATAAGAAATCTGTCGTTCATATATGTCTCTTGAATAACCTCCCAAGTAAAGTCAAAACCGTCTTCGAAGAGTGTTAAACACTTGAAGATTAAAGATACTTCTTCCTTTGCCATACTTTGCAAGTAATGAAATTTCTGTACCTTCGATAAGTTTATGTTATTATGTATCAGCGATACAAATGAATCCTTAAAACTCGTTTAGTCGGCATATCGTCCGTTGAATTTCGGTTTGTCGATAACTGGAAATTTGATTGAAGTCATTTCCTCGCAATTTTTGATGGCTATTAGCCCATGTACCTCGATATTATTCGCGGTATTACGCGCATACTCTTCCAGAAATTTTTTCAATACTGCAACAAACATGTTAATTTCTGCTTAATATATTTTGCGGCGAAAAATAACGAGTTCTGAGTACTTACACGATCGATTCACAAAGAGAATTTTGACAAACGCACTTTAAATCCTCGTGATTTTACCCGAATGTCGGCACAACATGAATTGTAATTAAATCAAAATGAAAAATAATAAAAACATGAGAATTAGAAAATATAAATTACAATATTAAATTCGCATGGAATGGCGCAAACACTGCCTTGCTTCGGATAGTATATTAATCTAAGACTATCACTGCACCATAAAGTCGATACATTTTATAAATCAAAGCAAAATTGGGAAATACACCAAATAAATTTAGTTAATAAATGACAATTGGCATAAATAACACTTTTTTATCCTTTCTTTACCTTTTATTTTTTATGCTTACATATATATTTTGAGCATATATAATGAGTGCCATGCACTCGAAATATATAGTATAGAAAATAAAGTTTGAAGAAAGAATACGATGACAATGGATATTGATAAACTCTTCACAAAACCAAAAAAAACATCTATGACAGTTGACGCATTGATTTAAGTACGCCTTATGAAAATTGCATATATATAAATATAAATAAATAAGCGTAAAATTGACATTTATTGAATTAGTAAAAGTGTACACAATAAATAAAATAATTTTTCTTATACCATAAAGGGAGAAAAAATACCCGAGAGAGATCAATTTCCTCTCTAAAATATAACAGTAACCCGTACAGATTTACGAATATTGAGGTACACGTTAATTGCGCAACCGCATCGGTTCAATATTTAAAGTTATTATGGAGAATTAAATTCCCTTATTTCATTTCATTTCTCCTGCCTGTGCACCTCATTGCAGCTGGGGACCGAGTGTTTTTATTATTCATCATCACCATACTGGATTCATTTTATATTACAAAAATGCAAATAAAACATTGTATAACTAATATATTACCTGCAATTTAGGGGCTTTAATAACCTGCGATCAACATTTGTATAAATGAAATTTTGATGCTTCTTATTGACCCAAAAGCATAAATTTTAGTGTAAAGATATTAAACTTAGTGATTATCATAGATTTATTTATTATAATAATAATAATAATCCATTTATTTGTAATATTTTAAACATCTTATTTACAATACAGTGGAAGTAAGATAAATGTAAATTCCATACAATTGCGTTGTTATACAAATTTCTTGTTCTCGAAGCTTTACGCTTGTAGAGAATAAGACACTTTAACAATTTCTTTGACATAACATTTGACCTAATTTTTATTATAATAAAGTTAAAATTAAAGATGAAATAAAAATTAATTGATTTCAGTTAACTATCTCTTCCCAAAATATTGGCAACGGTATCAAAATTAACTCTATTTAGTGACTTTTTTAGTTTATATTCAAATTCACAAAAGTTATTAATTGCATTGATATTAATTATCGTGATTAGAAAATTATAAACATTTACAGTAAAATACAGAAAACTTCTATTCCCGATGGCTTTTTTGGTTCCTTTGTTATAAGAAATGTTTTTTACAGCAACACGTGTCAAGTAATTATGACTATGGGTATATATTATATTACAGTTTGATTTATTTTTAAATAAATATTTTAAAATCGCTATAACATAAAGTTTATCCAAATTGGAAACATCGGCGTCATTATATATTTGTGTACTAGGGTACCTAAAGGGCTTGTTACAAATTATTTTCAAAATAAGTTTTTGTGCTACGATAACATGTTGACGGTGCGTTTTTAAGCAGCCGCCCTATACCAGTATACCATATGATATTATAGTTTGAATATATGCATAATAAACTGTTTTAAGCGAATTTAATTTACAATGTATTTTAATTTATTAAATACATATACGAATTTTCTAATTCTATTTGTTACATAGTGTGTATGTTCGTCTATTATGACACCTAAATATTTGACTGTACTTACTCGCTCTATCATTGCGATTTATGAATAGTAATTTGATCATTGTTGGGTAGGTTGTTTCTATAAGATGTGAATGTTATAAATTTTGTTTTATCAAGGTTAAGGGTTAATAAATTATGATCAAATTTTTGTTTTAAATGTGCTGTATTTTCGTTGCCTTATTGTATACGTCTTCCCAACTACATCCTTCAATATGAACGACTGTGTCGTCTACATATGAGGTTACTGCAATATTACTAAAATCAGCGTCATCGCATTTGATAAGATCATTTATGTATAATATAAAAAATAATAATAAATTTTGGTGACAAAGTGGGCCAACGCATCCTCTGTGCTGAGACCTTCCCGAAATCCAAATTGATTTGAAGATAATATATTATGTTTGTTAATAAAGGAATATAATTGTGTTTTTAATACTTTTTCAAATATTTTAGAAATACACGAAGTCACTGCAATCGGTCTATAATTTTTTGTTACTTCTCTATTTCCACTTTTATTTATTGGATGTATAAGACTTTGTTTTAATTGTGCTGGGTAAATGCCTTGTTCAAAGCATTGATTTAATAATGTTGCTAAAGGATGTTATATTACGTCGGCAATTTGTTTGAGAATATTGCTACAGGACTTTTATTAATTTTAAGCGATTTTATAGCTTTGTTTTTTCCAATATTGGCGAAGTAGGTATTAAACTCAATTGCAATTTTGAAATTATCATGTATTTCTTGATTTTGTGAGTTTACTATATATTTTGGAGAATATTTTGTTTCATGTAAATTTGTGGATTCTTTTATGACATTCCATAGTTGTTCGTTATTTTTACATTTGTTAATTTTGTTTCTATAATATACGCTTTTGGCCTCACGTATTTGTCTTGCTACGATATTTCTAATTATTTTATAATTTTTATAATATTCTTCATTGTTTTTATTTTTTAGATATTTTTTATGTAACAAGTCTCTGTGATTGCGGTGTTTTGAATTTTTTTATAACCTTCGTGTTCGTAACTCGTTTTATATTTGTTTTTAAAATTCTTATTAGCTCATTGTACGCCTCATCTATGCTTAATGTCCATATAAAATTCCAATTCATTTTCAATAAGTCACGTTTTAATTTGATATAATCAATTATTTTCAATTTATTTACATTAGTTTCATTTTTTACATTGGTAGTATTATTCAATTATGAGAAGTTGAGGTTGTTCCTGCTCAGTATTTATATTAGTGTCTCCTGCAAATATTTTAAAATTAGTTTTAGAATATTTGCTTAAGTATAATTGAAATGCGATAATAAAATTATGTGCGTTATATGTATGGGGTCTATAAACCTTTGTGATAGAAATATGCTTTTTATTTATTTCAATAATTGTTCTCATGAATTTGAAGCCATTTTATTGATATCAATGGCTTCAAATTCATGAGAACAAATATTGAAATAAATAAAAAGCATATTTCTATCTTTATTACGTGTTTAAGGCTGGATTTAATGTATATTAGGACACCATCATTCTGATTTAAGCAACTCTCAATGTAATATAATGTATACCCATCCATATTAAAATACTTAATATACATGATATAATAATAGCAACCAGTAATGAATAAAAAAAGTATGACTTTAAAAATTCCAAATTCCATACGTGCCTCATTAAAATTATCAAACAAAAAGTTAAATAATTAAATTTAATTTAAAATTATTGATAATTTTGCTAGTATAACTCTATGATATATAATAATTTTAATGTATCATAAATATCTTACAATAATCCAGTATTTAGTTTGACATCAATAATTAATCAAATGCTTGTAGAATTGGATGTCTGGCTCACCAATAATAACCTGCTGGCCAATGTTACAAAAACTCATATTATGAATTATAGAGCACCCATGGGACAAACCGATGTGCAAATATGTGGAAAATGTATATATGAAGTCAGTCAAGTTAAATTCTTAAGTATCACCATACAAAACGAGCTAAAGTGGGATACCCATATACAAGAAGTGGCTTAAAAATTTCAAAGTTTACATATTTAATGTATGCTACCCGAAAAGATGTACATGAAGACGCAGCTAAGATTGTATACATGTCTTACTGCCAATCTCAAATGACCTATGGTATTATATTTTGGGCATGTACAACAAATAACAATTTTCAAAAGCTGTTTATTGTACACGATTGGTTCGGGCCATCAGTAATGTTAAACCAAATACAACATGCCGACATCTATTCAAAAGGTTAAACATAATGCCTCTCGCGAGCCTTTATTTATATGAAACGCTCAAATTTGTCAAGACCAATTTACATCTTTTTGAAAGTTCAACATGAACACGTCGTCAGAGCAAGGAATCTCAGACTGCCTCAACATAAGCATAGTTACTCTTGTATTGTGCAATGTATGAAACTATTTAATTCTTTACCAAACACAATGAAACAATTATCGAAGGAATCGTTTATAAAAACTTGAAACAATTAATATTGCAAAAGTGTTTCTACACAGTCGAAGAATATATAAATTTCTGTAGTGCTATGTGAACTTGCTTCATTGAATAAAATTTTAATATGTTTATTTATCAGTTATTACGTTTCAAAATATTTATTTTTGCACTAATTTTTATCTGGTACAATATATTGTTTAATTTATTACTATAAATTATTTCTCTGTGTAGTGTACGAGTGTTTTTGTACTTATGTTTGTATTTTATTTATACACAATTTTAATAGGTTAACCATAGTAATTAAGTTTTATTAAGTCACATTTTTTATATATTTACTATAATTGAGTTACTTTATTTATCTTTAATTATACTAACATAAGTACCACCATCTTAGGTTTAGGATACTATGTTACTTTATTTTGATTATCTCGACTCACCCATGAATGTAAACGTTTGCTTTGGAAATATATATATTATTATTATTATTATTATATAAAATATAATACTCTATAAGGTATTAAACAATTTTCATAATTAATTTGTGCATAATTTACGATATGTAATTGTTTACAAAATTACACCAACGGCATTAAATATGAAAATTTATGCATATCACATTAAAATCATTTCCAGGCGCAATATAATCAATAGAGCAGTGCCTTTCATCTGGGTCCAAATAACTTATAACAGTTCGGCCCTTGTGATTGATTGTGAGTAATTAATAATAATTACACCACAGGTGCGTAACATGGTAAGACGTTCAATCCAAAATACTCGTACTAACGGCAACACGCCGATGTGACAGAAATGCCGATATTGATTTAAAATTATAACGCAACACCAGATATATAATCAATATGTTAAATATTTAATAAACGAATTGATAAATTTATTGAAAAAAAATGTACTTGGAAGCGAAAATTTAACGTTTTATTTATAAAATTTAATAAACAAATAAAGTAAATAAATTAATATAAGATAAATAAATGATTATTAATAATAACAGATTTTTACTAAATACAAACAATATTTGGAAGATTATGTTCTTACTAGTATTAGTACTGCCGTTAAATACTTATTAACAAGCGTCTTTTCAGCCTGGATTTGTCAGTTGGATTCTGATTCGGATTTTTGTATAAGCAGTAAAATGGTGATGTGGCCATCATAATCTTAATATATTTTTCTCGAAAACTATGCGGTTTACCCAGAAATGCTATATTTTGTAATTTGTTCAATTTTTAATTCTCTACAATTAATTGTTATATAAAAATTTCATGTAACTTCTATAGTTTATTAGCAATCGGCAAAAATGTCAAAATTTTCAATTTTTATTATTTTATTTTTTTCTCGGAAGTTAAGAATCTTACAAAAAATATGTTTTCATGAAACTTGTTCATTTTCTCATTCCCTTTAACTTTTGTTTGAAAAGTTTTGTAATATTTTTCATATTTAGAAAAATATCGGTAAGAACAAAAAAAAACGCATCGAGTAAAAATCCACTTCCGGTTTATGAATGTTCACCAAAAGCTTTTCAGTTCCAGTTTTTATCGATAAAACCTTAAGTTTTAAGTTTCATCTCAATCAGTTCATTCGTTTTTGAGATACATCTCCCACGGACAGACAGACAGTAAAATGTCGAATGAAAGAATTTTTGGAAATGCAATGATAAGAATAACACAGTAGGATCATGTAGAAGTTATGAAGATTGTGTAGATGTTTGGGGGAATAACGGGTTTTAGATAGTGTTCTTAGGGAAGTTCCCTTGGTAGCTTTGATATTATGGATAGTAGGATTGCAGAAGGGCATATCCACAATCAAATAGAGGACAGACAATTATTTGGTAAACTTTTTTCTTGTCCCTCTTGCTTGTTGGTTGTGTTTCAACAAGCATTTGAACCTTTACGATATTTGCAATTAGGAGTCTAAACTAGAAAATTCCCCAGTTTTACATTTGACCATACACATGTTCGGATTCTTTTATGAAAAAACACCTTGACATTTTCTTTCCTGACGGTAATGACTTTATTATTGATACCGGCAAAATTCAATATGTAATGAAATAAAACGATCGGCCAACCACCGGTTGTGGAGAATATTCAGTACATTTTTCATGTGCATTCATACCAGATTTACTCTCATTATAGACATTTATAATATCAGGTTTTTCAGTATTTCCATTAGCAGTGCTAGTGTGGTGCATACTAAATATTAGAATACTAATTTTTCTTGTTAACTGACATCCGACGTACCAAGATATCAGTTATTCCACTTTGAAATCCAAATATTGATGATAAAACTTCATGCTTCGGATATGTTTGAAACTCTAGTGGAATCTGCCTCTTATTCATTATGAGAGTATGCCAACATATGTAAAGTATCTCTTTAGTAATTTCTTACCCTTTCAATGACAGAATAACAATTATAAGCTGTAGTGTTCGTACTGGAATTTACTAGCAAATACTCAACCAAACGTAATACAAGTTGCATTAGATTTGGTAAAATTTTACTTACAAGAGAGGCTTTTGCACTAGTGTAAACTTCGGCATTACACATGTAATGTGTCTTAGAATCAACTACAATATGCACTTTAATCCCATACTTAGGGGTTTTGTTAGGAATATACTTACGGAAACCGCATCTTCCTCTAAATGGAACGATAACAACAATTACAGTAAAATTCTCACCAGATTTACAGTTTTCTATGCCATTAGAAATAAACAAATTAAAAGTTTCAGATTTAGGTGACACTTTATTACTAGTAATGCTTTCTTTATTGGTTGTTTCATCATCAAACCGCAAACAACTTAAAAATACGTTATTTATAATGTCATTGTGCACCTAAATATATCCCTTCTCGTATTGTCAGTACTCTACATTGAACGAAGGTCTTCATCTTTCGATTTAAATATTAACTTAAATAGAGCATTTAATACATTAATATTACTTTTATAAATAAATGACGGAGTGAATAAAGCACATAATTGCCTGAGACGTTTGCACAGTTTATACTTCAAACTCATACTTTAAATTCTTTGGTTTGTTCAAACCACTATCTTCTGAAGTCTTCCATTATCAACAAAACCATGCGGATTGTAGACTTTCTGAGGGAGTTGTTAGAGGAAGTCTTTTACTACGTGCCTTGCAAGTTATTATATTTTTTAATTCTTATTTTACTTTCATTAGGTAGATCTTTATCCCATTTTGTATCTATCTTTTTCATCTTAAATATTGGTTGGATTTAGAAATTTTTAATATAATTTGACTAACTAAATTGTGAAGCCTAATCCATTAGACATATAGTCTTACATTGATTTCTTGATTATTTTCTAAAAATGAGCAGTTTTTTTTCCAGAAAAGCAAATTGTGCAAAGAAGAGACAAATATGAAATGAGAAAACTCAGAAACATGCGATACACATAAAACTTATTGTCCGAGTCTTATAATAAACTCCAATGTTCAGAGCTAAGTGTAGTAAAAAAAAAATAGAGGAAAATATACAAAAAAATAATATTTCTAGAAATAAAAATAAACAAAAAAACCAAGTAAAGACTATAAATGTAAAATAAAGGCAAATTAGGACATGTTTGAATCAAAAGCTAATTGTTCTGTAAGAAGGTCTGCCACTATTACTTCTGAACAATTTAATGAATTATTCACAAAACCTGCTGATATAATACTTGCAACCCTTGTAGCCTATTGTAGACTCTATCTCCTTACTATGTAATCATCTTACTAGCAAATACTCAACCCAACGTAATACAAGTTGCATTGGATTTGGCTAGAAATAGCTCGCATTTGAAGTTATGTGAATTGTCTTTTAAAACTGTATCTTCCAAAGTGCCGGGATATTTATGGGAAAAGTTTGGATGTATGCATAAAATCCTACTACTAAATATGTGCATACAATCAAATTCTTTAAAAGCACACAGAAAGAGGTATCCGAATAATTACCGCACTATATTACTTCTACCAATATATGCAAATGTCCTGGAAAAACCACGATCGTTTTCGCTTAACGTTGTCGCGAGTGATTCACTTTTTACCACCAACAACCGCTTCGGAAATGGGTCGATTTTTTGCAATTTAACAACGATTCGCAGATGGAAATTCGGTCTATATTTTGTATTCGTTAACTCGCGTGGTACCCACACATCGAGCTTCCTTTTTTTATCCAGCCTTATTAGAATTATTCCAAATGGTTTTTTGTGCAATCAGTAGCTCTTGGGCAATCAAAACATGACGATTGGATTCTACAATATCAATAATTTGTCGATTATCGCGTCGATTGACCGTCCAGTCCATTGTGCATCTTTGACATCAAAATTACGGAATCAACGACACCAAAATTTCGCGCGATGGCTGTTACAGTATTTAGGACCATAAATACTATTCACATTTTCAACCGTCTGGCTTGACAAAATGTTTTTTAGTATGAAATGTCATTTTTCTAACGCCATTTAGTAGAACCCGATCGGACAATGTGAGGTACAGATAACTAAAACAATTTATTTTTTACTACACCTTTTATTTTTACAATCTGCATCCCAGTAGTTTCAGACTTAAGTTATACTTGTCCAATAGGACCCAGTATACTAATACATATAATATAATATCTGAAACTCTATTATCGATTCATGGCTTTTTTTAATTTACATTAATGGCTTACCTAGCTGCATGAATATATTTAGGTTAATATTATTAGCATACGACATTGTTATCTTAGATTCTGTACAATTAAAAAAGACCTTAAAACCAAATATAAAGCGGCATTTTCATTGGCCTAAGATTATTTCAATGCAAACTTACTAAAACTACTTTCCATATTTAAGACAATGAATATGCATAAATCTGTATCTTGCTACAAAGATAAATGTTACTACATTCCTTCTTTTTTGAGAGGAGGAATGCTTTACGCGCGTCTCTTCCAACAGAAATGTGTGGGGCTATTTCTTCTTAATAGGTCCCGCTCGCTAATCCTCCTCTCACTCTTGCTACCGAGTACCAGTGGCTTGCTCACGTATTTTAAATCTGGTACCCAGGATGCCAGCTACTGCTTCATGTCATTCATCATCCATCGTCGCGGCCAACGACTCTATCGCATTTCACTTCTTCTCACACCCGAGCATCAGGCCCGCCACTGTGTCGACGCTTACTGAGGCGCCGAGTGCTGCCTCCAAAGCCTCCCTGTGAGCAGACCATGCACTGCACTCAAAGAGAGTATTTTCAGGAGAGTCCGTGTCCACACCTCAGTGGTCACACATAGGGCTTGGCTCCTACCCAATTGTTGCTAGGTAGGACCCAAAGCAACCATGACCCGAGAGTAACTGGACCTAGAAGTAGTCCAGCTCACCGTGTTAGCTCTGCATCCACGGCCTAATGTTTGGTTTCACTACCACTACTATCCTGGCCTGCTAGCTTACTAACGTACTGTCTTTCTGCTCCCTCCTGGTCCGAGCCTTGTCCACACCTGCCCTATTGCCTTATAGGCGGAGGACCTTGCACGATCCAGATAATAATAATAATAATAATAAACTTTATTTCCCAACAGATTACATATCTAATAACAGGGAAAAATTATAAATATGGTACATTTTAGAAAAAATAAAAGTTACAAACAAAAATACGATTACAAACTACAAAAATACATACTAGTAAGTAACGAAAGTAATAATGAACTCTATAGTAAATTTAATAATATTTTTAAAAACAGACGCAAGTTACAATTGAAAATATCAACCGACCCCTGAGTGGTGTTGTAAATTCTAACCAACTTATTTATAGGTAAATTAAAGTAAACATTTGAATGACTAAGATTAGGCATAAAAGTTACCGCATACCTACTGCATAATCTAGAGACATATATATATTTATTAGAGATAATAAATTAGGGTCGTCTATAGCACAGTTGACCAATTGGTGTAAATATTTTGCTGATATTATACTTCGTCTTGTAACTAATGACTGCAAGCCAAACATGGATAACATATCATTATATCTGACAATATCATTGGGGTAGGATGAATATAATTTAAAATAGAGGTATTTTACGAATATTTTTTGGACTCGTTCTAATGCTGCAATGTGAATATTATATGAGGGAGACCATATCACTGCACAATATTCCATTTTTGACCGCACGTAAGTTATATGCAATTCTTAATTGCATCTATATTTCTAAAAGGTTCAGTAATACGACGAATAAAACCTAACATTTTCAGAGCTTCCTGCTTAACATGATCATAATGGGGTATAAACGACAATTTTTTGTCGAAAAATATACCCAGGTCTTTAATAGTGCTAACTCGGTCTAAAACAATATTATCCAGGCCATAATCAAAATTAATACGCTGAACAGTTCTATAATAAGATATACATTTTGTATATTTAGCTTAAGATCATTAGACAGGCACCACTTCTGAATACGACAGAGATCACTTTGCAGAACCAAACAATCCTCAGCAGATTTGACAACGCCAAAGATTTTGACATCATCAGCGTAAATAAGAATACGGGAACGTATGCCGAGCACTATGTCGTTATCAAATATAAGAAACAACAGGGGCCCTAGATTTGACCCCTGGGGACACCACTTGAGGGACAAAACATTGCGGATTTATAGTCCATATATTCAACATACTGCGACCTGTCTGTTAAATCGGATTTGATTAGAGCAATCAAGTCATCACTAAAGCCCCAATTTAATAATTTTGATAGAAGAACATTATGATTAAGAGAATCGAAAGCTTTACTAAAATCAGTGTGTATAACATCTTCTTGTGAACGCTGATCGAGTTGATACGAAACAAATTCAACAAAGTTTAGCAAATTTGTCGCCGTTGATCTTTTTTTCATGAAACCATGTTGCTTTGTGGATATTTTTGATTCTATATGAGAATAAATCCTGTCCGCTACTATGGTTTCAAAGATTTTAGCAAAGTTATTAATTATAGAAATAGGGCGATAGTTTTTGATGTCATTTTTAATACCAGATTTGAATACTGGTGTTACGTGAGCAACTTTCCAGTTCCTTGGAAATTGTTTTGAGCTAAGTATTAAGTTGAACATATGAATAAGTGGCTCGACTAATGCCTGAATACAGTCCTGAACCAAAAATGATGGTATATCATCTGAACCCGATGTAAAATTATTACTCAGTCTTTCTGCAGCTAACAATATCTCACTTTCTGTTATGAAATCGATGTTTAATAAGCTATTATAATTGGAATCTGCAGACGGAAGAAAACTACTTCCCGAAACTATTGACTATGCATTCAGGGCTAACAATAACATTATCTTCATAAATCATAGTGCCTGGGATTCTAGTCTGAGATTTTTTAGAATTAACATAATTCCATACCTTTTTGGGGTATAGATTGTTCAGCATCAGAGACAAATGTTTCGTGGTCCTTCTTAACTTCGTTACGAATTTCACGTCGTAGTTTGGCAACTCGTATTTTGTAATAATTAAACTTGTGCTTTTTATATAATCTCCGGTAATGCTCCTTCGTTCTTATTAGCCTTATCGTTTTAGAACTAAACCAATACGAATAGCGCCTACAATTACGTACATGTGTATGAACAGGAACAAATTCACTGAAAATTTTATATAACGCATCACATGACATGTTAGGTTATGTTTAGAGATAACATTAGCCCAATCATATTCCAATATTTTTTTATATAGCAAATTAAAATTAGCTTTACGAAAGTTAAATTTCTGATAATTAACATTGGGGGTGAGATTTGTTTGCTTACATGAATCCAAATTAGAAGAGAAACACAAAGGTGGGTGATGTTTATCAACTTTAGTGATTGGTAAATCTTCAATGAAAGTGCAAAGAATATTTTTTGTCGTTAAAATAAGATCCAATATTCTATTGTTAGCGTTTAAAATTCGGTTATGTTGAACTAAGTTATTGAGATTTATTAAATTATTAAGTTCCGATATTTTATGATCAGTTATATTTTCATCCGATGATTTTTTGTAATTGGGTAGGTTGAAATCTCCGCAAATGATTACATGTTTATATTGATTAACAATACGGGCAAGTTTATTGAAAATCACAGTGTATGTGTCAATAGGTTCAGCAGGAGGAATATATAGACAAATAAAACATATAACAGTGCAGGTAATAGTGACACGCACGCATACAATTTCAATATTCATACCCAAGAAAATAGAATTAGCATCACATGAAAATTGACTACGAACTGCTATCATTACTCCACCACCCCTCCTACCGACCCTGTCGCACCTAAAAACATTAAATGATTCTGGAAATAATTCTGTATCCTTAACATCATCGCGTAACCAAGTTTCAGTAATCATAAAAATGTCATAATGAGTACAGAGAACATTATTATAAAATTTGTTGGTTTTAGATAATAAACCACGACAGTTCTGATAATAAATATTAATGCTATTAACAATCCGCTGGGAGCAAATTAGTTTTCCTTCACAATCGATAGTACACCTTTCACAAACTTCATCTTAATATTCAATTCTCCTGCCTCCTAACGTTGTTTAAATTCTCTTCTGATATTATATTCCTGTTCAGTTTGTGGGGGAGTTCGGTCATTCCTCAATGAAATGTTCTTTAGGGTTGGATTCTTTTTAAGACGTTCTGATCCTCTTAGGATATTCTTCACGTCTTCTATTGTATTTAGGATTGCCTTGATTGGTCTACACTTGCCATTAGTTTTAATCCCTAACCGGTTTAAATGCTTCGGGCCGTTTAAATTATTATTTATGGCTACATTGAATAATATAATATTATTAGCACGCCTATTTCTTTACAATATTTCATTAGTAATTAAATCAATATTTGTCTGGTTTTCTGTTTTTTGTGTATCACTAATTAATGAGTTATTATTTAGATCCGGCGGTATTGTAGTTGCTAAAACCTCAGCCGCAATTGTGAATACCCTCCTGTAGGCTCTGGATGACAGATCTAAGAGTGCTACAGGAACACTAGACGTTACACCTAGAATTCAGCCCTTCTCTCTCGAGATATCTCAGGGGTTAACCATTAGCCTGGCCATAGTCCTGCTCGTTCTAGCAGCGTTCTCGGCTGCCCTAACGACTTGGAAGCTGGAGTATTTACTTGCATCGATTATGATGCCGTGGTACTTCAAACCCTTAGAGATCGGCACCTCGCAGCCTAGGAACCGAAACTTATCACCCCTACTCCGATGGACAGTCTAACCACAACCCGTATTATGTGCCCCCATGCTACCGAGACAGCTGGCCACTTTCATAGTTGCCTCCTCGACTGTTGCGCTACCCCAAATAATGCCTCCTCTGACATAGCGGCCTAGCAATAGCGTCGCCAGCTAGCTTTCCTAGCTTTAGTAGAGAGTCTATGGTGGACTGGTCCTTTCTATACCCATACTGGTTGCTCGAGCCTTCCGTACCTGTCGCCGTGCTCGTTTATGCGATTGGCCAGCAGCTTCTCGAGGACCTTTCCCTCAGCATCGAAGAGGCAAATAGACCTATATATACCAGGATCCAAGGGATTCCTACCGCCCAAAGGAATGAGTACCAGTCTGGCCCTCTCAAGCACTGGTGGAAACATTGAGTATATTAGGGTAGTCCCATATCTGGTGCTAAACTGTTAAGCTGGAGATACTTCCTGGGCCTTGTGCCTTGCCGCCTTGATAACCTCCACTACGAAAGGAGCACGCTCAAACTGAAGTTCGCCTCTTTCATACCAACCATAAATTAATTTATTAAATTGACGGCGTGCACGAATTCTAGGCATTTTAGCAAGGTTTTTCAATATACTAAAAAGCTCAGAAAGGATCAGAGTAAAACAAATGACTAATGGTTAATAAAATTATTAAATTTGATTTATTTTTCGGATAAGTGTAAAAATCGTAGACAAAAAATTGAGATAATGCAGTAAAAACGTTATAGATCTTTTCTTTCTAAGATGAATAAAACATGCGTATATGTTGCTAGATTGAACCACATCTAAGAGGTGTTGCATTACTTTTGTGCTCCAGTATATAAACTTGAAACTTTTATACAAATTAAATATTGAAATTTTAGTGCAGTTTTAATAGTAATAATTAATAGTGAGAAAAATAATAACTAAAATGTAAAACATAACAACAAGTGCAGAAATGCTCATAAAGAAAATGTATTTTTCTCACTATTAATTATTGAAACTTTTAATCTTACCGTAGCTCTACAAATATGTGTTTAGTTCATATTAAAAAACATATCACTAAATTCCCTAGTATTGTAAATATACATAATTATGATATCATAAACTAGTAAGGGAATTATTGTTAAAAACGTTCCAAGAAAAATTAAAAAAAAATTGTTTAAGCAGACATTTTAAAGCTAGGACGCCTACTTAAAATTTTAATATAATTTTAATTTGGAATAAGGCCCCTTTTTATTATATTATAATTTCCTTAATTAAGTTTTATTATTATCTAATCGATTCTAGAGTTAGACCATATTCAGTGATAAAAGAAGGGACGAAATAGTTATTGATCTTAACTTTTAAGTATCTGTTTGAATTCAATTCTGTAAATAATATAGGTAGAAATTTTAAAAAGATATAATTTGTACAACAAACCTTGGTGCCATAATATAATGTTTTTTGAACGAGAGTTGCAGAATATTGGCAACCATCCTGGATATGATTACTTTATTCACAGCTATTCTAAATAGTTCGGTGGTGCTTTTTGAGTAACACGTTCTAAAGCCATTGATATTATTCTTTTCCTGGTCCTCCTTTACCATAGACATTTCCTTGGAGAACAGATTTCAGAATGTGATTTGGTCTCGTTGCTCATTATGTGTCCAGGTATTCTCGTTTTCTTCTCTTGGTGGTATTCACTAATTCCAAGTTCTTCTTCATTTGATATCGATGCTAATACTTTTGGCAGTTCTTGCTTTCTCGATTCTGCACCTAATCTCCTGTGAATTGCTTCAATCCTCATTAATCATGGTATCCCACTGTGATACACCCTCGATCAATGTGTTGTTGATCATTAGCTTGCACCTTTTATTTGCCTTTTTACTAATTACCGTGAATTTAGTTTTAGTGATGTTAATTTTTAAATTATAGCGAGTGTTTGCAGCTTCTGTTCCGTTCATTAGTTCTTGTAAACTATTACTATCGGTAAACATCACAGTAGCATCTGCGTATTAAATATTGTTAATCGTTCCTTATTCAGCAGGATTTATATGTCGGTATTCTTAAGGGCTTCTCTGGCGGTTTCTTCGGAATAAAGATTAAATATGAGCGAAGAAACAATGCAACCCTGAATAACGCCTTGAATAATACTGACTGAATTAGTTTGCTACTCCGCTTTCATCTTGATAGTAGCTGACTCATTCCAGAATAGGTTTTGGATGATCCTAAGATCTTTATCATCCATCACTCTATTTTTCATGACCCCCATCGCCTTTTCATGCTGTATTTTATCAAACTCCTTTGATAAAATGGGCGAAAATATCACAGTTTATATCTAAGTAAAGCTTTAACAATACGTACAGACAGAACAGGGCATCCCTTGTACTCTCGCCCTTCATAAATCCAAAGTGTGTGTCTGTTACTCTTTCTTCGCATAGCTTGTAGATTATTAGATGAATGATTTTAGGAAACAGCTTTAGCATGTGACTCTTCTTTGTCAAAAAATAACTGTTCTATGTACTTTTTCCAAGTTTCTTTAATGTCTTCTCTATCTACAATCAGCTCTCGTGTATCATTTATAAGTTTTTTCACATTTTCCTTTTTCAACTTTCCGTAATTTCCCTAACTCTCTTATGTACATTGAACTTATCAAATCTGTTTTCAAATTGGTGACATTTTTCATTTCAATTCTTTTGTTTGGTCTCTCTGTGTATCTTGTTGTATGCTTTAGTATGATGAGGGATTTATCTTTCCCTCAATATACAAAACCATACAAAAAGAACAAAAAAGAAATTAATCATTGTACCTGAGTTGATTTTGTTTCAAAATATTCGCCATGAAGGTCTACTTTTACATGGTCATAAACCATTGGGTATCAAATCAAGGTTGTACGGAGGATGGCACATTAATGCAAAAAGTCTCTTGTTTAAACAGATATGTTTCGTAGTGTTAGTGAATGATACGATTTCGGTTTCGATTTCCGAAAGCTTCTTAAAAACTAAAGGTTATCATTAAGAATTGTCCGTCCAACTTTCCACTAATAGTGTAGATTCAACAGCTATATCATTGCGATGCCAGATCAGGTGTCTTTATGACATGACTTCCAAAAACTATCTAAATGGTCTACAAAGCAATGAAAATAGGTTACTGTTATAAAAGTTGAGATATACACTTAAGAAGTAATTTCCGATAGAAGTATCCATATTAATTGAGAAATTCCAACACAAAAGTTTGCTAGGGTACAAAATTTCCTCGTATACTGGGCAGTGGATTTCCATGAACACGTATCAATTATCTGAAATTAAAAAAAATGGAATATAAGAAGAGTTTTACTTCTCCCAACTTAAAGAATAATAGATATCACTTAATTTTGTTTGTTTTCTTCTTATTATTATATTCAGCTCTTTGAATGCTACTTTCTTGATGGAACCAAATTTTCAGATTAGGTATAGTAAAACACTTGTTTTGTTCCATATTTATTTTTTTTACCTTTGAAAATGATCGTAACGGATCGAAACACGTGTCAGGCAACTAAGAATAAAAATATGGAACAAAATAAGTGTTTTACTATACCCAATTTGTTATTATTAATCTAGTAATATTTACTACTGCTTCTTATTTTATATATTTTTCACTTTATATAATTATACTGAAGCCTTATTAGTGTAAAACTTTCTGTTCAGTTAATATTTTTTATGAGTTTTGATTTAACCATATAGTCGTGCACAACTAAAACTAAAAGTCTACTGAAATATGTTTTAATTAGAGTTTAGAATTAAGCTTGAATTTTTGAAATCACATTACATCACAGTTTATTTAAATTATTTAATAGCTAGCTTACATTTAAAACGTGTTCTGGTTTATTAAGAACTATAATTATAATATTCCCATTATCATTATAATGATATTATTATTAATTTTAGTTGTAATAAATTTTTACATTATTATATGTATGAACTTTTACTTACTTAATATAAATATATAATTTTCTTGGAAATTATTCTCATGATTAGAATTTTATTTCGTATATCTACAGACTTTTAAGTTTCCAGCCAAATTCGTGATATGTAAATAATAATTTCCCAAGATAAAACAAGTTAAGTTCGTCAAAGATTTAAATATAAAAGTTTATGAGACCGCATTAACATTTATGATGTCTTGATTTCTTAAAAAAAATATATATCCTTAACTTTGGTCCGCATGATATGCTAATTAAAATTCGGCATATTATTTGAATTCGGTAATTATTGAAGTTTTATATTTAGCTTTGCGTCGCAAAAAATACCTAATAATATTTTGTCTAAAGTAAAAACTTATTTCGTATTATGCGGATTTATATACTAAATAAACCTTATTAATTTTAATATTACCAGTTTTTAATGTGCCGTCTTAAAACCGACTACGTAAATCGTATTACATTTATTTCCTTTTAAACTTCGAGAAGCGTCTTATGCAAACTATTTATTTGCTTACCTTAATTAGAGTCTATTCCTAAAAATAAAGAAAATTGTAATTTATAAGTTTTATGAATTAACTAGATCCGGAAAATAAGTTTAACATTTAATATATACCTAGTATTTATATATTTATTTAAAATTTAATTAATAATCTAATAACATATTAAGTCTACAAGTTATATAAATCTATAATTGTGTTTATAAATTTATGAACAAAAAACTTGATTTTGTGGTCTAAATAATTACTTTACTGGAGAATGTCATAAATGCTGATTCGGGTGAATGATAAATGGGTTGATGGAATTTCAATCAAGTGCCAACGCTGGATTACAAATAATTTCATATGCGTAAATCGATTGTAATAAAGTGAATTCAATTTTCTGCTTTATTTCCCTGTCCTTTTGTGCAGCTTCCCCGCCTCCTCTGCCGCTCCCCTTCAGATTTACGATTTTTGGGGACATCTGTTACATCCGGTTTGTTGATCCACAACACGCAGATAATCTTGAAAGTAAACAGGCATTCTAATAAATACACCGCTTTCCCCTTTTGTTTGCACTGATATACAACCTGAATTTAAGTTGCTTAAAGCTGAAATTTATTTGAAATAAAAATGTTGTCATCATTTGTTAGGATTTTCTAGAAAGGGGGAAATAAAACTATATTTTTACAGGAAATTATAAATAACGGTTGTCCTGTTCTCTATATTTCACATTTATTTAAATACATGTCACGGAGAGAAACTTTGAAATTTTTGATATGCTGTTTTAATTTTAAGTTTATAGCATTTGTAATAGAAATCTATTTTCATCAAATAATAGATTTGTGTCGGGAATGTTCGCCGGGAGTAACTTAAAGGATTGCATTTTACCAAATGGAAATATGTCGAATGGAAAATGCACAAAGCCGCAACTCGTCAAATGGAAAATTCACCCATTCTAATATCGGATGGCGACATGACGTGTTGTGGCTACAAATAAACTCAATCAGCATGCTAATTTGGGGACAGTAAATTTATTGAGACAGGTTTTGTATATTATCAATTGAAAGGTTATATTCGATTTGGTGTTAAATTCAAACATTTTTTCAAACTATTATTGTTTTTAAATAAAAATAACTACATTGCATATGTTTAATTAATTCCAAAATTATTTTTTTATAAGTTACAAATCTTAATTTATCTAGATTGCAATGCAACTCGTTTCACTTTAATTTTATTAAATTTACCTAGTTGCAACAAATTATTATTTTTTTGTGTGTTTTAGGAAAAATAACTATAAAATTGATATTTAATTAATTCAATACAGTCAATAGTATTTGATACATTATAACAAAACTTATGTATATAGATGACGTGTCTTCCAGTACTAACAGCTTACAAAGTATTTTAAAACTTTAAAAGGACTTAATAACTACATCAATTTAATATTTGGTTGCTGCTGGATATTAATATTTTGTACTATTGTCAATTGTGAAACCGTTCTATATCAGTGAATTTTGACTATTTTTAATTCTTCATGTTTATGAATTGAGTTTGCCAAACGCTCTGATCGTGAAATCAGATCAGCTACTGATCTTTTCAAGGCTGGGTGGCGATTTGACTCTGCATGTAGGTATCTGTTTGTGTTAGTTGGTTTTCGAAATATTGAGTTTTCGAGATATCCTTCTGATTTTCTGATTAGAAGGATGCTGAGGAATGAGATTTATTTTTTTTTCTATTTCTATTGTGAATTTGAGGATTTTAGAATGTACAATATGATGATGAGGTGTTCTAGGAAATTATTATATCCAAATTACGAATGTTTTGTTCATATAACGTAGCCATAAAAAAGGTTTATTTGGTTCTCAATTAATTGCCCGACTTTCCAAGTCCTTCATAAAAATGTTGGCGAGGATAAGTTTAGTGGTCATCCCATCTGTGCTCCTTCTATCTGGCGATATCTTCGGTTATCAAATATAAAGTAGGTGTTTGATTTACAGTGCTTGCTTGATTAGGTTTAGTTTATAGTCGGAAACGGAATTTTTGTTTTGGAGGATGGAAAGCGTCTCGTTCGTTGGCACTTTGGTAAACAGCGAAACTACATCAAAACTTGCGAGAAAGTCGTTTTCGTTCAACTTATGAGATTTCATGAGCCTCAGAAAATGTTTTTTACGGCATGCGGTTGTAAATAGTTTGCTAGGTACTTTGCTAGGAGCTGTATCGGTGAATCTCTAGAGCTTATAATCGGCCTGAGTGGAGCACCTTCTATATTTTTTTGCTAACTCGTATAATTTGAGGTATTTGGATGATCTTTCTCGTGGGATAATCGTTTTCTTATTTTCTGGATCCAGTAGAGAGTCAATAGTTTTAGCCCTTGTAGTTTTTACCAGGTAGGTGATCGGATCAGTGACAAATAGGGCATAAGCCGAATCGTCTAAGATGGAAAACATTTCTGTTCGGTAATCTGCTTTATTTAGAACGACGAACACATTTCCTCTATCTGCACGTAGGATTATAATTGATTCATTTTACCGCAGTGATTTTAATGCCTGGAATTCTTCACGCGTAATATGTTACGGCAGTTTGGTTCTTCTAAAGATTTGTACGGTATTCTGTCGGCTTATTTAAATGTAGCCTTGGTTTAGGTTAGTAATTGCCGATTTTATATTGCATAATGTTTTTTTTTTGTCGGAATTGTTGTTGGAGACCCAAAGTTGGGGATTTGTTTCCAAAAACTAACCCTGAGAGATGCAGGAAATAGAATATGTAAATCACATTTTGTCAACTGTGTCAATACTACCTTTCGTAGAACTAGGCACATAAGTAGTAATAATTTTGTCCAAATAAACTGGTCTGAATATCCTTACTCTTTTATTCAAGGTTCCAATAAGCGTAATTTTTTTTCTAGTTGATAGTCTGCGGAAGAGATACTTGTATAATAAATGTCTGTCGTCAAATTTCTATGAAAATTTCCTATTGGTTTAATTAATCATTTACAATGTCAAAAGCAGAATTTGACAATGCGGATGGTTGTTTTCCGCAGTAAATTTCCAAACTGGAAGTATACAAAGTTTTAGCATCACGCAACGGATACATCCTAATTACATATTTAGCTGGTTTACTAGGAATATATTGAATCCAGCTGCAGCGACATCTAAATAGATGCAACATTTCGGCTATGGTTGTATGTTCACCTAATTAGAAACACTTCTTGCTCAAATATACGAATAGCCGCTAATTTATTTATTTTTCACCTTTCTACTCTTGTGGATTTATCGTCGATCTTCAGACAGGCGGTCAAAAATAAAAAATAAAACGCTTGTAACTCATTATCACTCTACAAAGTTCTATTCCTGTTCCTATTTGCAAAGTGAGACTTCTTTATAACAATCATGCAAAGAAAACTCAAATAAGCCAATAATTCGCTTTTTGTTGTTTCTTTACAGTCTCGTTCTCTGGAATATGTACGGTTAGTTCATAGTTGAGCAACGTACATATTTATAAATGTTATATTGAGATCAATCATTTTTAAAAATGCGTCTAATTCATTACTCGTATTTTTGGCACATTGATGTATACCCTGTAATAGCTTCTTTTACTATGTAATTTTTTTTTATTTTTGAAACATGTTTATTTTTAAATCTGAACCATTTAGTTGTCTTATCCTTTCCAATATAAAACAAATTCACAAAGAATGTTTTCTTCGTTTTCTTTATTTTGTTCATTTACTTCATCCGAAATACTTTGTTCAGACAAACAATTAAAATCATTCGTGTCTATATTCTCTCTACTGAACTCAGAATCACTTTCCATATTTTCGTAATCACTCTTGTCTTCTTCATACGCTGAATAATATTTTTGAATTCTGCTTCTGTAAGAGGCATTTTATTATCTTTT
Source organism: Ontholestes murinus (assembly GCA_963969525.1). Lineage (NCBI taxonomy): Eukaryota > Metazoa > Arthropoda > Insecta > Coleoptera > Staphylinidae > Ontholestes > Ontholestes murinus. Next base: position 45,949,465 of record OZ018395.1, read on the forward strand.
TAAGTATATAAAAAGAGCCAAATATTAATATTTAGACCACGTTATACTACAATTACACTAGTAGTCGCACGCTGTAAACTTTATTTCCAACACATTTATTCACTTATGACTCAGTGCAGACCAAATGCCATGGCACAAAAGCAAATAATCCCCACCAACATAACCTATAAGCATTGTCCCAAGAATAGATAATAATTATTTTTAGATTTACACGTGTACAGAAATTTCATTAGAAAATTAGGAAATTTGCTGTAAATTTTAATGGGTTCAGGCAACTTGTGGCAATCTGTGGATTACGCATGTGCCTATTGAGCTGTATGCTTAGAAACATGGTTAATAAGGAAGTATGAATGCATTAAGAAAGTTCAATGGTTTTACCTGAAGCAGATTCTGGAGGTTAAAAGATCAACGCTTGGTACATTCTGATTCAGGAAACAAATTGAATGAGTGTGCGAGGAGAGACAATGGTGAGAGGGGTGAAATATAAGATGAAGTTGTGTCGATTGGATAATAAAAATAAATAAAATAAATAAATAAAATAAAATAAATAATAGATTGGTGAAAGATATATGGAAAATGGGTATGGGAACAAAGTTGAGTGAGTGGAGGATGAAACGCAGAAAGATGTATAAAAATACAGGAGTTTCCGAGAATATTGTGAATGCAAAGTTGAAGAATACGGTTAATGTGCAGTCATTGATAAAATAGAAGTGGGAGGAGGTGAAGATGCAGGATGAATCCAAGGTATGAAATATGGCAGGTGAATGGGAGGGTGCCAGTGTACTTGACTAATAAAGTGGTTCGAGAGAGAGTTTTATGGGGAAAAGCTATCTAAGTTGTAGGAGAAGAGTGTGAAAGAATGAAGTTGAAAATAATATTTTCTATGTTTCTATATGTCAAGTAGAATAGAAGGTTGTTTTTATATGTTGATGTTGTTGTGCCAATAATGATTTTTTAGTACAATAATTTTACAGCCAAAAACAAAATATATTTTACAACACATTATACAAATCAAGGGAATTATGGGAATTAATACAAGTACTATCGTCCAGTTAATGATTTAGGACAGCTCGCATCGCTTCAGGAATGGAAAACGCCAAAAGTGTCCAAATAGTTTAAACTATAAAGTCCTAGTATAATCATCGATAGGTTTGAACTGAATTGTCTTAATGGAAAAACTTTTTATGAGGTGAATCTCAAAAAACCAGAATCAAACGTATTTTACCGACAACTTTTATATTCTTTTCTGTTAATACAGGGTAAATCGGAAATACTCAAAATCGTCAAAAACAAACACAAATACACATAAACTTATTTTCTATACCTAATTACATATTTACAATTGTTAATTCAATGTTAACATTCAGTTTTATTAGTTTCTGATCTTTGAAACAAATTCATTAACCGAGTAAGGTCCAATATTTCTTATTACTTCAAAAGCCATCGTTTTAAATTTTGTGATGTTATTAGAGGCCTTAATAACCTGCGAAAGCAAGTTATAGAATCTAATACAGGCATAAAATGCGCAGATTTAGATTACGACAAGAGCCGTAATCTAAATCTCCGAGAGGGATTAGAAATTAACAAAGCGCTAAAACGGGGAAAACACCTCGTAAACGAAAACGATGAAATCTGTAGTTATGACCGCCCTCATTACCTGAATGTATAAATTTTAGTATTAAGCAAAAATATTTTACCTTCTGTACCATTCCTAGATAATGATGTAAAAGTCGAAACTAGTCGGAATAATTCGAAAAAATTGTGAAACCAACCAAGTGCCTTTCTATAAACAACCCTTACTATTTTTAGAATATGATAAGTCTTCTTTATATCTTGAGTCCTCCTAATTACTATTTTATAGAGGCCTTATAATTTGACACTGTTTTTTTAGAGTTAGAGTGTTAGCATTTTCTTTTGATAGTTGATTTAAGGATTTTATTTTATTTATAGTTGTAAAATATATGTACGACTTTTGTTTGTATTCAATAAGAGTAAGATTGTCTATTGTGTTGATTGTCCTCCTTAATATATTATTTGAAATATTGCCTATTTCGGACATTTTTTGTTATTAATATTTAAGATATATCTCATACCCTTTGAGGTGTTACCGGATGAAGATTAATATTATTTTCAAAGGCTACTTTTGGAAGGTTTGCTGTAGATATTTTGCTTTTATCTGCATAATAAATATTAAAATTATGTTCCAGTTTTTTAATGTCATCCATGTCAATGTCTACTGTTTTACTATTTTGCCTGTTAATTACTACATTCCAAAAAGCTTTTATTCTATTGTTTGAATATAATATTTTCTCTTCTCGTTTCCAAATAGTATATCGCACTGCGTTTTGAAGTCTTTTAATATATTAACTACCTCAGGTTAAACAGATAGTATGCTAAATATTGATATTTTATTTTTTAGTTTCATAATTTCTTTTGTGTTAAATGTAAGGGTTTTTAAATATTGGATTGATTATAATGAAAAACACGATAGTTTTGAGTTCAGCTTTATTTTGTAGATACTGCTACAATTGGCTTTATAAGGCAGATGAGTAATTATTCATCTGCCCAATGAAGCCACTGTGTGGTGAAACAATTATAGCAGTATCTACAAAATAAAGGTAAACTTGAAACGATCGTGTTTTTCATTATGAGTTCTTAAGAGCTTTTATGTTTTCTTATCGCTGCAAGAGAAAACGCTTCATAAAAGTAGTTTAAATATGTAGTTAGAAAATCTACAAATTACTGATTGATATTATTGTGCACGATAAGAAAGTCCCATGTTTCTTCTTTTTCTTCCTTTATTCGATTGCAGAAATACGATATTTTTGCATCATAAATTAAGCAAAATTTATCTAACCCTATTTTTTCTACGTAATAATTATCAATATTTGCAACTTGTGCGTGTAAAATTCGTGCATTATAGCCACTGTAATTAGAGATTACATTATCTAAACAGTTTTTGGCTCTCGTGAGTTCGTATATTAATGTTCTAAAACCATATAAATTAAGTATATTATTAGTACGAGTTTCATTACTATATTCTAACGTTTTGATGTTAAAGTCTCCAACAATATTTAATGATTTTTTTTATTATAAAGAAAATCAAATAATATAGAGAATTTCATAAGAAAACTGTCTTTGTTTAGTTTGTTTGTGTATATATAACTATCACTAAAATCCATTTTTTGTTACACTCCCACTAATTCCTCTTCTTAAATATTTTCTAGTTCCTTATCCGCCTTTGTATTTACGTGTTTTGCTGCATACATGTGTGGCCCTATGTTTTCTTGTAATACTGCAGTAATAAGCAGCAAGATTACATCCAGTGCTGTTAGTCAATTTGATAGTTTTGTCTTGTAGCCAATGTTTAGATATACATGTTACCCCCAAGTCTTGTCATCATGTGCAAATTTATATATCTGTTTTATTTTGTTAGTTAATGATTGGATATTTTGATGTATAACTTTGACATATATTGGTTTTGAGTTATCTCCTGCCTTTTGTTTAAAATTTGCATGGTGTCAGCTTATTCTTATGTTGCCTTTTATTTTTATCATTTTTGTTGGTATTATGGTTTTTGTAGACCCGGATGATTCATGCATGCTATTAGATTTTTTTTCTGGCGATAAAAATTATTTATGAACGTCACTTTTGGCCAGAAACGATTTTGCTCATGATATTTCTGGGAATTCCTACTTTAAAAGGCGCATAGTCGGCTCACTCATATTTTGGCTTGTAAGCAATTTTAATTATATTGGCCGGCACCCTACCGACAATATTGCGTAAGCTTTCGGGAGGTGTGATATCGTTGATAATTAAGGTAGTATTATCGGCGTATAAGAGCGGATAGGTGGATTTATAAAAATATTTAAGGTTGGGATGGTAGATATCGTGAACCAAAAGATTATATGGGAGAGAAAAAAAGAGAAATTTGAGGTAGACTTTACTCAACAAAAAATAACTTAGACTGTTGTCATATCGCTGACTTTATTGTCAAACGCAACCGAAGGTCTTTTTAAGAGTTTGAGGGGGGATACTCTAGTGGAAGGGTTATGCAGGAATTTAGAAGCAGAACTGATATTGGTGAATGGAACTAGACATGGAGGACATTCTTTTGTTTTTAAAGGAATATTCAAACTTTTTTCTAAGAACAGAAAGTGTGATTATTTCTAGGCTTAGGGAGCCATTGTCACGTTTGAAGGTACAGTTCAGTATTCCTTTTTAAAATTCTTATGTAATATTTTGAGAATATGTTTGTATATTCCTTTGTAGAAGTGGATTTTAGGATCACCCTAGGAACACCATCCTATCCATTGATCTTGTCGTTTAGAGTAAATAGGAAATTAAAGTTTTTAACAGCTTCATACCATATCTCAAAAAGGTCTTCCAAGTCTTTGTCATAGTCATCGTTTTCTGTTATTTTTAGGATTGTGTTTTGAAAAATGTCTGTAATTGTTTTTATTTGACTGTGGTGATATAATACACCATTATGCCAATAATTTCTCAAGGATGATAATATCCTGTTAGTTTTTCAAAAACTGATGTTACAGCTCTATATTTCAAAATATATATTTTTTAATTGATCACTTGTAACGTCATGGTGTAGGCGGGGAACAGAGATCCATTTCTTATCACTATTTAAAGGTAAATCCATATCTTCAGTTGTGCCGCTAAAGTGCACTATCGATTTTCTATGTTTCCTTTTTATTACATTCCTTCCTGGGTCTCCTATTTATTTTAACTAGTTGAAATATTTGAATTTTTTCTGATACTATTTTCGCTACTTTGTCTGTTAATTAAAATGTTTTTGCAACAATATTATCAGTAATATTTTCCATTCTTTTAAACTGAGTATATTTTTCTACTTCATTATTTTTGGCATTGTTACTTAAAAGTAAAGAATTCTGTATTAATCTCCATTTCTTTTCCGATGGATGGACTCTCTTGGACTGGTTTTTATAGTTTTCTTTTCAATTAATTCAGAATTCTTCTTGATTTAGAATTTTTTTATTGCTTACCAATTTTCTGAGGTTAATAATTCCACTTTCCAGATTTCCAATTACCTTGTCTTTATGTTGAATGGTTCTTTCCTATTTTTTTTTAGAAGATTCTTGATCGCTGTAATATTTTGTTTCATTTGCCAACATAATTGGAGACTACTCTTCTGAATTTCATTTTTCTCACAGTTGAAACATTCTAAATAATAGCACATTTCACATATAAAATATTTATCACCTTAAATACTAAGTTTATCTTTGCAACTAAAGCAAAATTTTTCGTTATTATCGATTTCAGAAATATTAATTTCAGACCACTATAGCGAATGATCATCGTGTCAAACTTTTAAAGGGCACACTTTCAAAGGGAGACATCGTATATCTAAAAACTTTTTATTTCCTAAATGTGTTTCAGCCTAGGTTTATATTATCCAAATTACAACCTTGAAGAGCGCTATGCATTTAGAGTCCTTCTTGGAATTGTTCTAATACTCTCACTAACAAGAACGATTGTTTTTAAATTTTTTCCTGAATGGTCGCTTGTAATTTGTCTAAGAAATATGTCTGAAATTCTTGGCTTTAAGGTACTCCCATAGGAAAAGGTCCCACTGGCTTAAATTAGGTGAGTGCTGTAGCCACGAAATTGTCTGGCGTAAAAAGAGCATTCAAGCCAGAAACATCTCCTTGCATGAGCAAGGCTGTATTAGTATTAACTCCATCCTACTAAAGGGGTTCTTTAGGATGATTTCTTCTTTCTACAATTTTTTTGACGCAAAAAAATTCTCCAACATGTAGCAGTAGTAACTTAAATTAATTGTAACATTAATAAAGCCTATAAATTAGCTCATACTTCTTTCTTTAATTTTTCGACTGAAGAAGTTCTCCAATATGTCGCGGTATTAAATGGGATTCATTGTAACAGTAATACAGCTTATAAATACATAGCTCACCAAACGGTCTCCTCTGGACTGTGAAGAGGGAGTGTATGGAGTTATCGAGGGTTTTCAGCAGTCTTTTACCGAAAATAGTGTTTATTTGTTTGGCTTAACATATATCTGCACTGGAAAGATGAATATGTGCATCGACGCCACTTTATTATACAATACCTTTGGAAGGCATATCATAACACTCTATACATCTATCTTAATCTGCTGGACGTAATTCCTGACCAATCATAATTTTGTATGTATGTAAATTAAGATCGGTGTACAAAAATCCTCTCACTGCCTTGTTCGCAATTCGAAGAGCTGCGACAAGTTTCCGCGCAGATCGCGATTCAGACAGGTTAATCGAAGCTCTCTGCAGCAATGTGTTCAAGTATCCCTACACTCCTGGGACATCCAGGTGGCTTTGTTTTAAGTGTCGGTGCTCTTTTACTTTCTAGTTGAACCCACCATAAAATCGTTTTCATATCTAGGTGTGCGAAACGACCTCTGAATAACACTTACAGATTTAACGTCTAAAAAAGTCTCCAGTATAAAACTAAATATTCATTATAAAAGTAATAGGCATTTTATGGAAACATATATTTATTTATAGTACCGATACAAATAGCTAAAATTCTTCAAAATACTTGTCCCCGGGTATAAATACACTCACGGAAACGTGTCTGTCATGCCTGGAAGGTGCCCTGAAACTCCTCGATCGTGTTGGATGTTTTCCACGGACTCCCAATGCATTCCTTTCAGCTCTCCCTTCATTCAGGGAAACAAAGAAAGTCGGACGGACCAAGTTGGAATCATAAAGGAACAGGAAAACAACCGGGGTGTTGCATCGTACCACGAAATTGGTAACGACCGAGGCATTGTAATGGTTGTAGCCTGACCGTGTCTCGCACACGATGGCGTTCAATCTCTTGAACACCTGAAGGTAAAAGGCCGAGTTAAATTTATGTGCCTTTGGCTGCTCTACCTTTTCGATTCTGGGTCGTATTCGATCATTTTGGATTCATCTCTGGTTACGACAGAGTTAAGAAAGTTGGACTCATTTTGAATCAAATCCAACAATACTTGACAGCGCGAAACTTGAAGCTCTTTCTGTTCTTCCTAAAACGCTTTGCGCAGACCTTGTCCATTTACAAATCCTTGGTCGCTCTTCTATGTACATGTTTAGAGTGTCAGCGATTTGGTGGATGTTCAATCGATGGTTGAAATGCAAAACTTCGCGCCCACAATTCACGTCGGTTCTGGCCGTTGCTGGGCGTCCAGAATGGGGTTCATCGATGATCTCCTCCCGGCCCTCCTTGAACGCCCTGTGCAATCTACCAGAGTATGACCCTGAAATGTAGTCTCTCAAGGCCTCTTAAAGCATCAGGAATGTTTTGGTTGCATTCTTTCCAAGCCGCACACGAAACTTGATTGCGTACCGCTGTTCAAGAAAACCAAATTGGTTGTCGGAAATGTAAGATTTTAGATTTATTCTTTTAAAGAGGACACCTATTTTAGGAGGGAGGGTATTAGTCTATAGCTTATGACATTATTATATTTGAGGATGTAGACTATTATATCTTTTGTTAACTAAAAGTTTAGATTTTGGTTACAATATTTAATTATTTTAAGCATATATTTGTGCATATTTTCGGTTAACTATTTAGAGATGGAACTCTAGGTACTGTCATGACTTTTGGATATATTTCTACTACTCTATTACTATTATTTTTGTATTAAATTAAATGCATAACACAGTCTTTATTAATATTATTAATAAATACCATATTTGATTCTCAACTAAATTATTTTTTTTAAATTTATTTATTTATTATATCTTTGGTATTCTTTCTAAAAAAAATACATACAAGAAACATTACAAAAAACCTACGTAAAATTAAATGTAATAGTAAAATTGCCAAGAATTGAAAATTTTTATAAAAGATACTTTATTGTTTTCCATAATAATAGGACGGCGTGGGTGTGAGCTGATCTAAGGTTGGTCAACGTAGTGTTTTAGGCGATTGTAATTATTCAAATTGAATGTAGCTTTAACAAATTTTGCAAAGCGCGGCACAGAAATAGAAGCATCGCCTAAAGATGTATCACTGTAATGTTAATGTAGGTTAAAATAATATATTTTAATTACCTAAATAACAAAAGGTTTCTCTTTGATGTATTACATCCCCTTCCTACTATGCATTTTATATACTTTTTGAATATTATTATCTTATTGTTAATAGCAAGAAAAACTTAACAGGTTTAATAATCATTAACTTTAATAACACACATTAAAACATGAACAAATACCTTTAAAAAACTTTACTCGTCTACTGAATAATATTTTGTGGATCCTTGACATGATTGATGCCGCGGCGCCGCTCGGTTATTAAACCGACTTTTTGCTGCAATATATTTGGACAACAATTTAAAAGTTTTCTAATATTAAAAAGTATACAGCAATGTTTAATCGCAGCAATGAATCGCATTATCTAATTTATAAAAGAACAAAACTTATTTGTACGCTTGTATTGATTTTCTTTAATAACATTATTTTATTATATTATATTATATTTGTTTTTATAATACATGCTTTTAAAATAATGTATTAGAAAAGGGATAATAAAAATGGATAATGCATCATGCATTTTAATATTTTTGTACGTCTCATCTGCAGATTATTACGTACAAAATGTACCTTTTACTGTAAAAGCCGGACTATATTTAAATATTCTGTGGTATATTCAGAAAAGTAGTAAATCCACGAACGCATTTTTCCTTTCTGACGTTTATCAGTTGGTTCCTACTAGTATATTCTACATCTCTATAAACACGAAGTTAATTAATATTTCAACACCGCATTGAAATCAACGGTGAAATTTTCTCATGTTTTACTTATTGCCGTTAATAAATACGTTTCTGGAATCTCCTTTGCACTTGCAGAATAATGTGACTGGATTGTGCAGGGAAGCAGAGAATTACGCAATATATCCTGGAGATCCTGGATGAGTATTTGTGAAGCTGGAATTACACCCTGTGGGCCCGTATGGTCGGAGATATATTAGTCGGAGGAATAAATATGGACGCAAATAAATTATTACAAACGAATGAGAGACTGATTGTACGTCCAATCAAATTGTAGCTTTGTTTTTTGTAAGCAAAAAAATTAAGTATTTGCGGCGGCTATACAGAAATTACGTGATATATTTGCAATGATTAGGAATTTTCATGCGTTGAATATAAATCTATTATGTTGATACATATTAAACAGGGTCTATAAATGGAAATGCACATTCCAAAACAGTTACAAACCTAATATTATTTAAGTACGTGTAATACACCAAATATTGTTTTAACTATTGTTTTTTTTATCATATGAGAATTCTAGTGCAAAAATTTTATTTACATTTATATTTCCTGATAAAAGTTGATCTTTATAAAAACTGGTAATTTATATATCGTAATATAGCTATTTTGTCTTGGTATTTAAAATAATTAATAGATTAACTAAAAGCAATATGAAGGATTGATGACTAAATGCTGTAAAATATGAACCCAGTAATATTAAAGTTTATTTAATTAGAAATTACTGACTAAATCACATTTTCTAACAATTATTCAAACATAATTTTTATTGTGACCATTAATAAATGGTAATTTACGATATTTAATAGACACCAAATAAAAACGCTTACAATATTTTTATCATTGAAATTTTATATATCATAGATAAATTTATTGCAAAACCCAACTTAAATTTCGACCTTTTAAGGTCATTATTAAGTGAATATCTCAGTGGTAAGCACCCAGTGTAGTTTAGTGTAGTATTTATATTTAGACAGCATCTTCAAACTTATAGGGTGTAATCTATGTGTTTCAATAATTAATATATTTAAGCTTTTTTAAATCATAGTATTTATCCTTAATATATCCTTATCAAAATATTTCATAAAGCACACACTCCTTCTGTAATTTTCAGATATACTATCCCCTTCTCCTCTCCGTATACACATGGGGTTTTTTATTCGCAAACAAATTGTATAGTCAAAACTTTCAGGAAAATTAAGATAAGAAAATATAACAATTACTGCTATTTTTACATTTCTTTATTAAATGTATAAATTAAAAATAACAATATTAAAGTAGTAATCATAACTACATATTTATAAGATAAAATCTAAAAATCTTCAGGAGATGAAGTTTTTGAACAAATAATTTTACAACTTTCAGAACGGAAATTATACACATATAGTATATTTAACATTGCTTGTAAATTTATTATTATAAGTGTAGAATTAAACCATTTAATAAAAAGTAAAACATAATTATGATTTGAGAACAAAAGTATTTGTATGATAAGTTTGTGACTTCAAATGGGTACACATTTTTGCTTCGTTAAAAACTTGTGAATCATTTTTCTCTACTGAAAATAATAAATATTTATTTTAGTGATTGTAATATGGCCAAGTAATAAAAATAAGGTATATAAATTTTCTTGGATAATAATGTGAACATTGTCGATCTCTTAGGACATTTTAAATAGAAGATATTGGCCTCTTGCTGTTGTTCTTCTAAGGATGGCTCTTACGTGGAGTTGGTTGCCGACACAATGGAAGTGCGGATGATAGTGCAGCATTATTCTGTATTTTGTACTACTTTGCTTTAAAAATAGGCGCCAATGAGAAAATAATTCTGGTACTGAATTTGTGTTTCTGGATGAGTATGTCTAAAGTTGATACTTAAAATTCATTATTCCATTCGTTTGGAGAAGCTATTGGAGAAAGTGATTCACTAATTACTAGGCCATGCGTTAGATTAAATTAAAAGGTTTTTAGAGGAGTTGAACCTAATAAGATCTCTCCAATTCAAACGTAGGTAATTGAGTATTTACTACAAGATGTTTATGTTATAATTACGAATTAGAAAAAAAACAGACATAAAAGTGGATCATCTATCTTGTTTCTATTCGTTTGTCGTATACTCCTTGATTTTCGTGTGGGATTTTGTCTTCGTGTTTATCTGTTAGGTTCTTGATTTTTGTTGTGGTTGTAAAAGCTGTATGGTTTAAGGGATGCTATTGTTACAGGTGGTTTGTCGGCTTTTTTGGGGGGTTTGGATTTCAAAACTTTATTGATGTGATGTGATGTAAAGCCGTTTTGCATAAGTGCATTTTTCACGGTTTTCATTTCTGTTTGTTTATTTTTTGGATCTGCTAGACGTTCTGATTGGGTCAATAATGTTTTGATTACAGAGTTTAGTTGTAATGGGTGGTGGTTAGATTCGGCGTGTAGGTATCGGTTCGTATGTGTTTGTTTCCGGTAGACTGTGTGTTCTAGTGTGTCTTCTGGTTTTCGTGTTATGAGGATGTCGACGAATGTAATTTGGTTCTTCTCTTCTACTTCCATGGTAAATTTGATTTTAGGGGGGATACTGTTGAGATGTTCGTGGAATTCATTGAGACGTTGTTTTCCATGTATCCAAATGACGAAAATGTCGTCTATGTATCGTAGCCATGTATTTGGTTTGTTTTGGGCCGTATCTATTGCTGTTGTTTCAAAATTTTCCATGAAAATGTTGGCTAGGATAGGGGAAAGTGATGAACCCATGGGGACTCCTTCGTTTTGTCTCTATCTTGTGCCTTCATATATGAAGTATGTGTTCGACGTGCAATGTTTTATGAGGTTGGTCATGTGATCCGGTATTGCGTGTTTTGTTTTTAGAATGTTGCTTGTTTCGTCTATGAATAAGACGTAACCCCGAAAGGGGGACGCCGACAGAAGCCACTTGAAAATGATGACAGAGAGCTCATCGAAACGTCGTGAGAACTTTCCACAAACCACGCGGAGGACAACCCGAAAGCCAATTGTAACATATCACACCCGCGAAAATATCAAATTAAACATAATACACCTCTACGGGGCGGAAACTTTCCACCGAACCAAGAAATTCGAACTACTTCAAGAAAAAAAGGCTACCTTGATCGGACCTGGCCTTCCTTCGACGATGCAGGGACAAAAACGTTATCCCCACGTGCTGCAAACTAAGCTTCCATACCAGTACACCAAGGACACTTCGAATCCTAAACAACGCAAGCTCCAGCCTACTTAGAGAACTTATAAACACGAAGAAAACCAATATAGACAAAACCGCAAAAGAACTACTAAGCGAACACTTATACCTAATCAACGCAATACACGCCTCGCTATGGAATCAAATCGACATCCTTTCCGAGTTCAATGCCGAATCCAAACAAATTCAGAAAACCAATAGACAAAAAGAAAAATTCACACAAAAACTGCCGGCCACAACAAAACCCAAAACAGTATATAACCTATCAAATCACGTCCTTGACGAAGCATCCATATATATCGTAGAAAAGGGACCTAATTTTCATTAACACCATCAACAATCCCAACAAACGAAATTATTTGCAACATCGAAACAGCGATCAGAAAATTAAATCCAGATGAAACAAAAACGATAAGACAAAACACCGCACGCATTCTAAGAAAATCAAAGCCGGCCAAACCCAACATCACCCGTGAAGAATTCCAAGCAATAAAATCACTACGTCAAAACAACGAGATTATAATCCTACCTGCGGATGAAGGCAACGCGACGGTAGTCCTAAATAAAACGGATTATCAAGCAAAAATGCAAGCCATATTAAATGACCCAACTTATAGAGCGATTACAAAGGATCCGACCACATACTTGAAAAAACAACAAAGAAAGCGATTATCCCCAGGAAAAAATCATCTATATGCCCAAAATTATATGGATTACCGATAATCCACAAAGAAGAAAATCCTCTTAGACCAATCGTAAGCTCTATCGACTCATATCCGATACAACCACTCGCAAAATTTCTAGCAAAGAAACTACAACCCCTTGCAGAAACGGCGGCTCCATATGTGAAAAATTCCACACACTTTCTGGAATTTATAAAACCCAAACAACTGAGCCCAGAGGACATCTTAGTGAGCTTCGACGTCATCTCCTTTTTCACGAAAGTACCCAAAGACGAAACAATCAACATTCTAAAAACAAAACACGCAATACCGGATCACATGACCAACCTCATAAAACATTGCACGTCGAACACATACTTCATTTATGAAGGCACAAGATACAGAGAAAACGAAGGAGCCCCCATGGGTTCATCACTTTTCCCTATCCTAGCCAACATTTTCATGAAAAATTTTGAAACAACAGCAATAGATACGGCCCAAAACAAACCAAATATATGGCTACGATACGTAGACGACATTTTCGTCATTTGGAGACATGGAAAACAACGTCTCAATGAATTCCACGAACATCTCAACAGTATCCACCCTAAAATCAAATTTTCCATGGAAGTAGAAGAGAACAACCAAATTCCATTCCTCAACATCCTCATAACACGAAAACCAGAAGGCACACTAGAACACACAGTTTACCGGAAACAAACACATACGAACCGATACCTACACGACGAATCTAACCACCACCCATCACAACTAAACTCTGTAATCAAAACATTACTGACCCGATCAGAACGTCTAGCAGATCCAAAAAATAAACAAACAGAAATGAAAACCGTGAAAAATGCACTTATGCTAAACGGCTTTACATCACATCACATCAATAAAGTTTTGAAATCCAAACCCCCCAAAAAAGCCGACAAACCACCTGTAACAATAGCATCACTTCCATACATAAAAGGAACCACAGATAAAATCGCACGCATCCTCAAAAAACACAACATAACAGCAGCTTCACAACCACAACAAACATCAAGAACCTAACAGATAAACATAAAGACAAAATCCCACACGAAAATCAAGGAGTATACGAGATTTCATGCAAGAATTGCGACCAGTCATACGTTGGACAAACAAATAGATGCATTGCAGCCAGAATAGAAGAGCAAATAATAACGTCATCAAAGAACAATAAGTAAAGTGAGGAGTAACAGTGGTTTTATTTATTGTAATTAATCACGTTACGTAAACTCTACTATATTGTTAAACCCCAAGGATTTTAATATATCTGAAAACACCTAACTTAGATGCATTTTTCATCTCACTTACATATTTTGAAAAAAAACAGCGAGCACATTGCTAATATTTTTCAAATAATATAATCAAAAGATTGATATTTAAAAAAAATCTTGTGTGTATGAGATCCGTTGTTCAGAATGCAATAGCATGTATATAGGTCAAGAAGTACGAAGTGGATTAACTAGATTTTCCGAAAATATTTGTCCATTTTGTCTCAATCAAGATAAGCTCATTTATTTTCAAATCATTGCTTAGAATGAAAACATCAATTTCTGTATATAAATAAACTCAAAATATTCATAATTACAACAAGAGCATTAAGCCTAATCTTCTGGGATCATGAGCAGTTTTATATAACATATAACAGACATGAACATTATCACAGACATGACAAGTGATATAATTATAATCATAATATAGGTACATCATAACTATAACTAAATCCCAAATAGTAGAATGCTATTTACATATTCTTCCATAGAATAGTATTCTTTTTTGAGTACATGTATACTGGCAATGTTTTGATTACTTTTTGGTAGTACATTGAACAACCTCAATGCAACATAGGTGGGTGATGTTCATATTTCGAGTTTCGCAAGTATGGTTTGTTTTGTGGTGACTAAATTTTTCTTTTGTGTTTAAAGTTAAAGAGAAGTATTTCATATATGAACGGGCGGCTATCAAAAGTTAGAACGCCTGATTGCTTAAATTTGCTTTACAGCTTTTGTTTGTTTTAATAGTTGTCCAACACTTGCTTTAAAACCCTCAAGGCAAAACAGGATTTTGTTTGTTCCGCAAATCTTCTTAGCGAGTAGGCCGAAATAATCTTTTCGCCACTTTTTAATCTGGTGCTATCCTCCCGAGATGATCCCCAAACAATTACTGGCCGATATAAGCCCAAAATAGTTAGTATAAAATCAAAATTAAATTAATTTATAATTCATTAAAATGGTTCAATTGAAAATTGTTGGTGAGTTACGTGAAGATATGATTAAAACACTAACACTTTCTTCACAATTATTTCGCTAGATGTACATTTCGGGTACTATGCACCCATTATCAATAGCTTATAACTAATTTATTTTAAAACAGTGGCGGCGTATTTATACATAAAAGGATTATTGGGAAAAAACGTGGATTAAAGAATTACTAAGAAAGGTTTACATTTTCTGTTAGTCGGGATGCATTGCAGGTATTAAATCTAATAAGGGATTATTTAATATGGTTAAATCAAAATTTAGAAGTTTATACTATACATCTGTTTTTATTTTCATTTCAATAAGTCTCTTTGTTTTATTTAGGATGAAGTTGGGAATGATATTGTTCTTTAGGCACTGTTTTAGGAAATAAATATCCGCACTAATTAGATCAGTAAGGTAGTTAGTGTGTTTATCTGTCAGAAGGCTATAAGCCAGAGGTCTTTCTGCCTAGGCCATTTCATTTTAATCTGTTTACTATGAAACAACGTAAGCATTAATTTTTAGTCACTGTGTTAATAAAATTAACAGACATTATATAGCTGAGGGCCGAGACATATGTGACTTATTAGACACTCCAAGAGGGGCAAATTAAACCCTGTAGACGTGAAAATCCGTTTATTTTTTTCTTAAATGTATAGAGTAACCAATATGTAAAACTTAACTGCAAATGATATAAAGTTAAACATGTTTTGCAAATGGTATATTGTACATTTGGCACAGGGTTTCCGATCTTCTCTCTATCTGTATCTGTGCGCATCTGGAGCAGCGTCGTCTTGTTCAGCCTTCAACGGGAAGATTATCACCAACATTATAGAGCTAGTTTTTCTTTGAACATCTAACAATTTGGCTAATTTTCTCTACTCACTTGCTCCACTTCTTCTCAACGCAATCAAATATTCTGCTATATATATTTTTTGCGCCTGCCATCATCATGCAGAATATGTGCATTTCTAACAACTATTTTGTAAAAAAAATCCACCACTTATTAGATCTTCTATCAAAATCATATAATCAAACCATTTGATTTGCTAGATCCACTTTTTCCATATATTTATTGTAGAACTTTAGAGTATTTTATTTCTTACTGCCATCTTATCGTTTACTAATTTTGTCAGAGAAGCAGTTACTGACACTAGCACATACTTTTTATCCTGCCATTTGTAGACTACTGTACCGTTTTAATTGAATTGGAATTGATTTGCGCCTCTTTTCAAGCTCCCTGAAAATTTGGGAACATTCTTAAGATTTCTCATCAACGGCAGGTAAATTGACAGTGTCAAGTAAGTGGACAGATGAGAAGAACCTATTAAATGCCAATGCAACATTCGGGAACTTGATAATGCTGGATAATTTGGTAACTACTCTTTCGCCAAGATTACCTTCAATGGCGTACATTTCCTTGCCCGCATATATATTTAGACCGTAAACATATACAGTTCTTAAATCTGAGTGAATCCAAATCCTTACACCTCGTTATACGGGCTTTAGTGGTAAATACTGCTTTAACGAATTAAAATGAATTTCGTCATCGATTCGTTAATACTCTGGAATGATGAGTCTGAACGACCTTTGCTGAAAGTTTGTTTGACACAAGTGACAACTTCTTCGATGTAAAATATTTTCTTGAAATATAATTTTGATAATTTAATTCAATCTCAGAATATAGGCTTCTTAATTAAAATGTTGTCCAATGATTCATTGTTTGATCAATAATCGTTGAATCCTGGGTCACGGTTGTAACTCATCAAAAGAGATACTCCCAATACAATCATTATTTCATGATAATCTGTAATTTCTTGTAAACTTTCTCAAATACTTTCAATCTGCCATTTAAGCATTCAGCAATTCGCATCAGTAGACTTAAGACAAATCTTCAGGAAATATTTGACTTCCCTTATCTGATTACGTAGATACGAAATGGCAAGAACACCTTCAGGTAGACTGAATCTTGGAATAAGTTGTTGACTATTGCTACTTTAAAATGTAACATCTGAAGATGGCTCTACTGTCTCGTTCTTAATTGTCTCATTTTCTTCCTGCCTGATTTTAACCTGATTACTAACTTCATTGGCTATAATTTCATTTTCATTGATGAACTCATCATCATTACTGAATTTGTCGTCAACAGACGAATCAGAATCTGTGTCGCTCCCTGGTGTGGGGCAATATTCATCTGAATAACCATCACAGTAGAATGGGTCATCCGCATCATCGCTCCAGTCATTCCTCAAAACTCTTTCAGGGTCACAGGGGTACCACAATATAAAATCCTGAAAATAATCAAATACCAGCACTCATACTAATTTTATGGGTGGAATAAATATGACTCGAAAGACTCCAAAGAGTGAAAAAAAAATCAATGTGTGGATGCTACACGAATTGACGAATAAGAATTTTTGTACCGAATTAATCCACTGTTTAGGCATATAATTGGTGATGCAAAATGAATCAAATTTGTTAACAATACCTAAATCTTGGCCTAATTTTTTTGAGGGGGGGGGGCAAATGATCGTCAAGTTTGGAAAAAGGTGTTGCTGTTTGGTAAGTAACCAGAAATGGCGGAATGAGATGATGTTGTGTTTCATAGACACATAATTAACGATACATCAGAAGCTCCAAGTTTTTGTATGGGAGGTTTTATTGCACACGACGTGGTTGCAAGTAATTATCACATTTTGAAGCATTAGCAAGATTTTCTTGATCATACAAAACTGACTTCAAAGGAATCCTGTAATACCTAGTTAAGTTTTTCACCAATAGAAAATATTACTTTTTTTACATCGTATAAATATGGATTTGCTTTCAAAATTGATAACATTTATTGAAAAACCGACGTATTTTTTATGTTAATCAAATAATCCTAATTTAATTGCACCATCGAACTAAAAAAAAAAGACTCTGATAACTGTTTACTTCATCTAATCTATAAATATTGTTTTCTATAGATAAGACTTCCACTTACTTTCAACCTACTTTATATTATTATTATATATTTTTGTTTATTAATATCACTGTTTTAATTAATATTAATAAAAATCAATTAAAATTTATGTAAAGATAAGTTTTTAGCTGTATGTATAACATATGGTATATGCTATTAAAAGGAAAATTTTATATCTACTAGAATGATGAGCAACAATTGAAAATAGACTATTTTTTTATTTTCCCTATATACAAAGTATACATAGGGGAAGTATTGTTTTCGTGATTTTTTTTTGCGGAAATATCAGTTTTGAGGTCCCCTAAGTCCATTGCACTAATTTCTGGAAAAAAATAGTGATGTAGCCATCAAAGTACTTTCCCTATATTTTAGTTTATTTTTATATCTTTCTTTATAAATTCTGGAAAATCTTGCAACAATAAAGCAAGATATCCTAGGAAATTTTAAGTGTCAGTAAGTAAAAATTATAAAAGGGTTCCAGAATTTATGTTTAAATGCTTAGAACTTTCTGTCAAGGGTTTTAGAATTTTCTGAATTATTTCTAAAAATATTCCTTTGAGACTTAAAAATTTCCAGCATTTCTCATCTCGTTGTAATTTTTCAAGTGTTAATTTCTAATTTTAATTATTTTTTTTTTGAAAATCGTTAAATAAATTTATAAATCAAGTAATTTTGAAACCAAATTTCGTTCAGAATTCTAAAATTGTAAAATATTTTCCCCTAGTTTCTATTTGTTTTACTTTAAATTTTTAAAATTTTGCTGGTTATTTCGAATTTCAAACATTTTTTGCTAGACTTTTAGAAATTTTTTGTGTAAGAATTTTCGCTCAAATTTGTAATCATTCATCAAGTGTTTTTTTTTTGATTTACTTACTTTATTCTATGGAAATTCTCTAGGATTTTTGCAAGAATTCTTAGAATTTCAGAAATTTCAAATTTCGAAATTTATAGCATTTTGATCTTTTAGGAAAAATTGCTAGCTCCTATAAAAAAATCTTATCAGGATTACTCACGATTTTCTTAAACGCTTCTAGAATTTTAGTTTAATTTGAAATCCAGTTTCCTAGAAAATTTGATAAAATTTCTAGAATTTATTTGCAATTTTATTTCTAGATTCCTAGAACGTTTACAACTTTTATTCTAAATTGTAAGAATTTTCTTTGAGAATCCATCAATTTTATAGAAAATTTTCTTATCAAGTATTTATTACTTTATCTTTTTCAGGTTTCCTTCAAGGGTTCTAGAAATATCCACTAATATTATGTCCAGATACCAAGAATTCTTTTCGTAGGTTGTGAAATTGTGAAGCAGTTTTTTTTTAATAATTTTTTAATTTTTCTTTTAGACATTTTCGATAAGTTTTGAAAGGTTTTTATTTAAAAGTTGAGGTTTTACAATTTTTAAATAATATAAGTACAGATTGTTTGAAGTTGATGAGATTTTTTTAAAATTTTCTAGTAAGTTTTAATCTACATTCCTAGAAATTTTAGAATTTAAAAAAAAAATTTCTAGATATCTAAAACTTTTCCGCAGTCTTTTATTTTACCTTTTGTATTTATTTTTGATTCAAAAAATTTTATAATTAATTTTACTCCAAACCGCGAGATGATCAGTAATTGAAATTTATATGAATATGTAGGGTGGGTGGGTGGCCTCTATTCTACTCTCCAACCAGTACAACATCATCAAAAATTAGTGAAAAATTTGTATGAATAAAAATTGCAATTATTTTGTATTTATTTATATTTTACATCTTTTAATTAAAACCCTCGCTTATGTTTTACTCACTGTAGGGTGGGATAGAGGGCACCCACCCACTCTACATATACACGATAACTTTAAATACAATTATTGATGATTTTGCTGTCTGAAAACAATAAAACCTTGTATATAATAAAAAATAAAGCAGAATCAAAATTTAAGTTTAAATATAAATTACTAATCTCAATTTTTATTAATTTACACACTCAAAAAATTTACTTTGTCAATTTTCTTTTTCTATAATATTTTTTTCAGTTTTTCAAAAAATAATAACAATTATTCCTTTGAATATAGTTTTCAGCAATGTCTTTTATAAATTGTGATACTTTTTTTTTAAATATTACTTCCATTTTTTCGAGATATTTCTGCCGTTTCTTAAGATATATTTTGCACCAATTTTTATGTCAGATTTCAAGTATTTTAACTTTTATTTGCTTTATATTATCCAAATCTCAGGAATGTATTTCTCAAATTGAAAGATTTTCTTTCCAGAGTTTCTCAAATACTTTAAAATTTAATAATAAAATGTATTAAATCCTTTAGTTCGTTGTAGAAAATTAAATAATAAATTTAAAAATACGAAAACATTTCGTGAATCTACAACAATGAGTCTTACTAAGACTACAAAACAAGTTAATTTGAAACAACTACTTCTCTAGCTAATACTTCGACAGACATTGAATAATAAAAATTAATTTGCGTGTTACAAATAGTACAACTATTAAAGCAACACTAATTTGAATGAAATTATTTCTGTTGAATAAACTAATAAATGATTGTAGTCTTAGTAAGACTCATTGTTGTAGATTCACGAAATGTTTTCGTATTTTTAAATTTATTATTTAATTTTCTACAACGAACTAAAGGATTTAATACATTTTATTATTCAATTATGCTCTAAGTGGGTATTTTTCCTTAATCCCGAACGTAATAATTTCTGAAGAATTCACTAATCCACCTCAGGTATAAATTCAGACCTTCAGTCGATTATATTTCATTCTTGTGTCAGTTGCCGTACATATCTGAGTAAGTTATTTATATTTCATTATATTTATTATCATATTTCATTATATTTATTTTAGTAAGTGTTTTTATTTGTACTTAAAATCAATTTTATAATAAAGCTGTACTGAAGAGAGCGAAAGTTCGAAACACGTGTCTGCAGATGATTATAAACTTGAATGCTAGATTTTTTAATTGCTTTTGCTAATTTAATTTAATGAAATCAGTTTAAAATTCATTTTTCATAATTTTTCATGTTATAGTTACATTTAAACAATCTAAAGTACATTTTATCATTTATTAGTTTATTCAACAGAAATAATTTCATTCAAATTAGTGTTGCTTTAATAGTTGTACTATTTGTAACACGCAAATTAATTTGTATTATTCAATGTCTGTCGAAGTATTAGCTAGAGAAGTAGTTGTTTCAAATTAATTTGTTTTGTAGTCTTAGTAAGACTCATTGTTGTAGATTCACGAAATGTTTTCATATTTTTAAATTTATTACTTTAAAATTTACTCCAAATTTAGTTGTGATTTCTACAATTTTCCAAAAATTTATCTTTCTGATTTTTAAAACTTTCTTTTATTTTACATTTATCACCATTTCTTCAATGTATCTAGTTTCAGGATTTTTTTAGTAATTTGTAAAGAACTGTATACATTTTTGCTTTATATCATCTAAATTTTTCAACAATGCAAAATTTTGCAACAATTTTTCTTTAATTTAATGAGAATTCATCACAAGTTTTTTACTATTTTATTTAGATTTCTAGAACTGTTTTAAAGTGTTGCAAAAAAAATAATTTTATATATTTCTTGCTTTATGTCATCTGCATTTTTCAAGAATGCATTTTTTTTCGTAATTTTAGAATATTTCTTTAATTTTATAAGAATTCTCTACTTTAAATTTTTTTATGTTATTAATATTTTAAATATTTTTATGTCATTTGAAATTTTGAAATATTTCTTTTCTAAATTTTACTTTTATTTTTAGATTTTTTCTGGCTATCCAAAGATTCAACAATCCTACACTAATTTTGCTTCTAGATCTCTAGAGTTTCTCGGCAAGTTTCGTATCATTTTTAAAATAATTTTTTACTATTCTTTTATTAACATATAAGAATTTTATAAGAATTTTTCTTTTAAAGTGCAAGAATTTTGTTAAATTGTTCTATTTTGTTTTATCAATTTTTCTGTAATATAAGACACAAAGAATTTCCTAATCGTTTTATAACTTTTTAACTTTACATTTGTGTAAGTTTCTAAATTTTTCAGAATGTCTCTTCTAAATTTTTTTTAATTCCTAGAATATATCCTTAACTTTTATTTGGGATTTATAGAATTTTCGAGAACATTTTCTTTCAATTATAATAGAGTTTATCACTATTTTTAAAATTATCTTATCAAAATTTTTAGGAATCTTTTTTTAATACTTTTTTATCAGAGATTTTTAATTCTTTTCTGTAATTACCACCGATTTTGTAAGAAGTTTTTCTTATTTTGTAAGAACTGTTCTCTCACTTTTCTAGAATTCATTCTCGTGAGTGTTGCTTTTATTCTCTACCAAATTGTAATTTTTACATCTTACTCCTCATATCTGAAGCCCATGGCACGTTTTTTCCGTGTACAATTATTTTGATGGTTTTGATTTCAGTTGATTTTTATTATTTGTAGAATACGAGTATTTCTTTCAAATTTCTAGATTTCGTACAATTATCTTTTTGGAAAAAAATGTAATTTTTCTACTGAATCTACATAGTTTTTAATGAGGCCTAGACTTTTTAAATAACTAAACATATTTTTATAAAAGTACAGTGTAACAATTCAAAATTATATTCAAAAATGGTGATGTGGCCATCATAATAGTTTCTCTATATTTTTCTCAAAAACAATGAAGTTTACGTAAAAACTCTTAATAATTGGTTCACTTTTGAATTCTCTACAATTATTTGTTATATAAATTTCATGTAACTCCAATATTTTATTAGCAATTATCAAAAAATGTCAAAATTTTCAATTTTTATTTTTTTTTTCTCGAAAGTTAAGAATTTTTCGAAAAATATATTTTAATAAAACTTGTTCAGTTCTTCATTTCCTTTAGTTTTGTAGTATTTTTCATATTAAAAAAATATCGGAAAAAAACAAGTATTATGATGGCCACATCACCATTTTTGAATATAATTTTGAATTGTTACACTGTACTTTTATAGAAATATGTTTAGTTATTTAAAAAGTCTAGGCCTCATTAAAACAATAGAATCTTTAAATGTAATTCAGTAAACGTAAATTAACGTCAAGTAGGGTAATAGTATTAATTTTAAAAATTATCCATCATAGGCATAATTAGACTAGGTTTTAGTTTTCTTTCAAGGATCATAAGTTAAACTAGGCTATTTTAGCATGCATGTGAAATCTTGTGTTAAAATAGCAACTAAATTATTGACACCTGCATTAATATATACCTTCACTAAAAAACTTTTTATCATTTTATCACCGGTCGTAAATCTCATGCAACGACATAACCGAAATGATTTAATAAAAACTTCCATTAAATAAGGTCGTCATTTTTACAAATCCCGTCTCGTACGCGTTCATTGTTCGAAACCGGCCGGTGTGCTCGTGGCTTTTGAGTTTCCTGAGCGCAAATTAATTTCATTCAGAATTAAAATGTCGCCACATTCCCCTTTTCGCACTTTTATAAATATTCATTTATGTTAATTCTGCACGAAAGTGCGTCGAAAGCTGTTTGCGATCTGTAGTGCCTTTCTTGTGCCGGTATTTCGTACGTGAGGAATTTACAAGTGGATTTTGTCGGCGGTGTGTGATTTAAAGTTGAATTGGATCCGGATGCGAATGTGGATATATCCTGGGGTTTTTTCTCCTCGGTCTTGTTCTCGAAAAGTTTATATTTCTGACGTGTATGATGTAAGGAAAATATTCCTGCATGTCAATTTTTTATTGTTGGGATATTGGTAAATCATTCTTTATATTGGATTTAGTAAACAAGCTACGTTATTTTATTTATATCAAGGTTTATATTAAAGAGATTTTAAAAAAATGCCATAATATTATTTTATTATATACATAATATAGTATATAGTGAATAATTGATATAAAATATATCAAGAAGTCAAAGCCTTCACAATCTCGTATTTGAAAGGTATTGTTGACTATAACGTTCGTTGATAAATATTAAATTATGCCTCATCAGCAAGTAAGCTAATTCGTTTCTTCAGTGATGTAATTAATTATTAAAAATATTAGCAACTACTTATCTTTCATTATAATTTAATGCAAATAAATTATGCCTTTCAACATTCTAACCAAATTGATTTGTATACATTTATGTATATTCTTTCCTTGTTATTATTTTCATAAAAGTGCAAATAGAAAACATATAAATATTAGTAATCGCAATGACAGACAAATCTCAGGCTACCGATTGGCTATCTTAGTGAAGGGATATTACTTGAAACAGTTTAGAATCGCTATATATACAAATAGTAGTACTAAGATATATTAAAAATTATTAAAACCATATTTTTATAACATATTTCTAAATAAAACTTAGTTCTTAACTTTCAGAAATATAAGTGCACTAGTAATATGTTTGTTCTAAAAATAATACGCAACATTAACAAATGAAATTTACTTGAATCAAGTTAGAACCTAGAATATTGTTTGCAAGTAAGCAAAAAAGAAATGCGGTGGATGAAAGGAAAGTTTATCACAGACGTGATCGTAAAAAAAAGGGGCACTAAAGTGAAAATTGATTTACAGTCCAATCAAGTTTCCCAACTCTACAATAAATATTTCATTCAATGTCTGTATTCCTTAAACTAACCGGAAATCCTAACTTATTTCTATGCGAGTCTTGCAGTATTTACTGCGCGTAGTATCATTTTTCATTCGTTTTAATCTCGCATCAATTTTCCACATATGGCGAAGTGCGCCATGGCATATTTTAAAATTAGATCGAATATCTGATTTTTATCCCGGAATATATTTTTAATATTACAGTAATATTACTAATAATAGATTAAAATAGCAAAATTGGAATAAATTTGTGGGGTTTCATAATAAAATACCTCTAGTCGAATGTCCATTATATATTTTTCATTTAATATGGTACAATAAATATGTTAACTACTAATATTTCAATCTTTAGATATTCTTTGAATAAGGTTTTGCATTCAATAATATTTAAAAAGTCATTGTTTTAAATAAATAAATACATTATTTATTCATTTAATAACATGTAAAACATGATTATATTCAAAATATAATTAATTGATCTCTATAAATATCAATGCCTTAAACTATTTCTAACTATACTAATATAAAGCTTAATTTGCTTTGTTACTAATTAATATACGATAGTCTGCGGCATTCAATCCTCCTGCATTTGTGTTGTCCATAATACATGCTCTCCCAGCGACTCCACCAGAAACGTTGCATCGAAATTCAAATACATACCTTTATAGGCGAATACTATGTGTGCAAATGCCTATGAACAGATTGAATTTCAGTAAACAATTTATACATTTGTTACAAAACATAGTTGCAATAATTTCCATAATTATGGATAAATTTAAATTATACAAACAGAATTGAAATTGTAAATTATGTTATTAAATATTTTACTGGAATTATTACTTAAATTTAAAATATAGTAATATCAATCCGAAATAGTTCTCTAATTATTGATTTAAAAATCTAAATAACCAACAAAAATTAGTAAATTATATCATGATACTGGACACAAAGGAAAATAATTAAAAACTGTATTTATTAATATATTTATTTTAGTAGACTCATAACTTTAATTAAAAAAGATGATTAAAATTATCCCGAAGAATATAAATCATTATGAAATTATTATTGAAACTGTAACAGAGCACATTTATTAAACGACAATTCGAAAACAACACAACGTTTCGAAGCTATATAAATTAATTGCATGAATACTCTATATTAATGTAGCCGATGCGGAAATATTGCGTTAATTGAGTTATAAACTAAAATTAATTAAATAATATATATAATCAGGGCAAAAAGACCGATGGTCGATATCCCAAACGGACAGACCCACTATATACCATATATATATATATATATATATATATATATATATATATATATATATATATATATATATATTTATATATTCAAATAAAGCTGTTATTCTATCTCTGTATATAATATGACTGCTGAAATAATGTTTAAAGCTTAGTTCCAATTGAATTATTTACATAGCTTATGCATTTAGTATATCATAATGGAATTTAATTTTTGGTACAAGGTAAAGTACTGTAACAAAATTAAGATAATGATTTTTTTTCATATCTCGTTTGCATCACAGTACATGCAAATGTTTGGCATAGGTAATAGTCAATAGCTCCGTGTTGTCCAGTCTTCTATGTTGTTCACGCGCTGCTTTGTCCAGTTTTGTTGATCTATTTATTATCTATTCTTCGAAGACGTTGAATTCTTCCTTTTTATGCCATCATTGTTGAATTCCATTTGAATTTTTTTGCTTGGAGTTTGACTGGTGGAGTTCTTGTGATTACTTGGAGATCTTCTGGTAAGGTAAGCCTGTCCTACTCTCTGTTGCACCTCTATTTGTGCCTTCTCGCGTGTTTTGTAGCGCTTATGACTTTTTTAGTATAAAAGCTTGGTCCTTTCAGATTGAGCATGATCCTGGATATGTAGATTGGGCATTTTTAAGCTTTGGCCATTTTCAACATGTTTTATCATGGTGGTGTTTTCCCAATACACAAACTCAGGTATTTATTCTAGTTTTTTTATCATTTGTTCTTTGACTATGACGACGATTTTGATTGTTTCGCCCTTCATATAAATATCTCGATTCTGTTTTTTGTAGGGCAATGAAAAATCCAAACTTCTCAATTCTTCTAGCTACTTGTTCTAAGGTGTTTGTGCCTATTCTTTCACGTTCTATTATGGAAGTATCATCTGCGTATCCTATAAATTTTACACTTCCTGGGAGTCTCAGGGTCAGAACATCGTCGTACAGAATATTCGATAGAACCGGACCAAGTACCGACTATTAGGGTACACCGCATGAGCTAGTTGTCAATGATATTGCGTATATATGTTTTAATATTTTTTTTTTAGTGCTTTCTTAATGTACCGCTATTTTGCTGTGTTAAAAGAGTTTTGTTTATCTATTGTTATTAACAGGCAGAACTTTCAGTTTTTGTGCTCTTTGCTCCTTTCCCTTTTTACTATTTTAAATACTTCGGCTAGAGCGTCCGTGGTACTCCTTTCCTTGTGTCTTCTTTAAGCATGTTAGTAATTAGATGTTCCAGCAGTTTCCCAGCGCTATCACTTTTTTCTCCTCGTTCTGTTCTTTGCTGTTATTTTTTCGATTATTATTATTATTACGCCTTATTCAATTGTCTTGGTATTTGTCCGTTTGCTACTATGACATGCTTTATCTGGAGGTGTTGTTGTGGGAATATATCTATTCCCATTTTTATGATTTTGGGCTTATTAGCAACATGTTGTGAATGAATACTTCCGCTATTGTTGAAGCCTCTTGGTTTGGTAACGCATAGGCATCCACCCATTTACTGAAGTAATCCATTACTACAACGATGTATTTATTTCCTTGGTAAGACTCGGGGAATGGTCCAGCGACATCAATTGCGATTCGTTCAAAAGGACTACCAACGTTGTACTGACGCATAGCTGCTTTCCTTCGTCGTTGTGGACCGTTACTTGCTGCACAAATCACATTTCATGCACCACTGCCTGACGTCTACCTTACAGTTCACCCCGTAGAATCTCTCCTAAAGTTTGTTTAAAGTCTTTGACATAGCCAGGTGTCCACCGGAAGTTCCACTGTGGTATTCTACTCTTCGTTTTTCGCGGCCTTCTGAATCTTTGAATGTGCGTTTAAGCAGTCCCTTGTCCAGTACAATAGAATCCCACTGAGCCCAGAATGACCTCAATTCGGGCGAATATTTTGAGACTTCATCCCATGTTGGCCTGGTTCCACTATCCTTCCATGTCATCAGGGGCTTTAGAACAAGGTCGTCGTCTTGGTCCTGCCGGATTTCTTTTAAATTCCAGTCATCGCTTTCTACAGCTGTTCGGAGTACTTGACTTTTCTTTGATTCTGCGTTGTTAGAGTGCTTGAAATTTTCTGGGCATGGCCTTCGCGACAAAGCATCTGCATTCCTGTGGATCGCTCCAGCTCTGTGTTCAGTGTCAAAGTCAAACTCCTGAAGTCTTTCCAACTATCTTGCGACTTGTCCTTCCGGATTCTTGAACTGAAGAAGCCATTTAAGAGTAGCATGATTGGTTCTCAATAAGAATTTCCTTCTATATAAATATTTATAGAAGTGTTCTACTGATTTGACTACTGCAAGCAACTCTCTCCTCGTTACGCAGTAGTTCCGCTCCGGCTTGGATAGTATTGCTAAAATAGCTGATCACGTTTTCCTGTCCATCCTGTATTTGTGATAAGACAGCTCCAATTCCTACATTGCTTGCATCGGTATCCAACAAGAACCTTCCCTCTGGCAACGGATAACTTAGAATATTCCCCGTTCCAGAAGAACCGTTGTTTTCCTTCAGTGAGGCGGGTTAATGGTTTAGCGATGTTTGAAAATCCCGCAACGTAACGACGGTAATACGTACATAATCCAAGAAAACTCCGGAGTTGGTGTAAATCCTTTGGAACTGGACTGCAATACCTTAGCTTGAAACAATGTGTCCTAGGTACGAGGTGCAGTGAAAAGATGACACTTCTTCGGGCTGAGTTTCAGTTCAGAATCCCTTAATCGTCGGAACACCTCTTCTAAGTTTTTCATGTGGTCTTCGAAGGATTTTCCCATTACGATTATATCGTCGAGGTAAATTAAACATGTTTTCCAAGATAGTCCTGTTAGTACCGTGTCCATTAGTCACGTCGCGGGTGCATTACATAGTCCAAATGGCATAACATTGAATTGCCATAATCCATTGCCTACTGTAAATTCTGTTATTTCTATGTCCTCGGGAGCTACTTCAACTTGCAAATATCCGCTTTTAAGATCCAGTGTGGAGAAAATAGTAGATCCAGCCAAGGTATCCAATGTGTCCTTAATTCGGGGTAAAGAATAACTGTCCTTTTTGGTCACATTATTTAGTTGACGATAGTCAACACAGAAGCGAGTTGATCAGTCCTTCTTCTTTATCAATACTACTTGCGAGGCCCACGGACTACTAGATGGTTCTATAATGCCCTCGATCCCCATGGACTGCACAATCCTATCAGCTTCCTCCCGCTTCACCAGTGGCAATCTTCTGGCTGTCTGCCTAATCGGTCGAAAATTTTCGGTATTAATTTTATGTTGAACGATATTGCTTCTTCCTTTTTGTCTAATATCAAATACGTCCTGGTATTACATGATCAACTTTTTTACTTGTTCTCTTTTAGTTGGATTACAATCTTGGGTCTTCTTCCTCAAATGAACAGAGTAATAGTTAGTATTCATTATTCTAACTAATATATTGTTATCGGTGCAAACGAGTGTTTTTCCTATTGCTACTCCTCGTCCCAGTTTATCGTCATCAACGATAGGTTCAAAGATCATAATGTTTTTGTGATAGGATGCTTCTTCCAACTAACACTCAATAATTACTACACTTCTCTCCGAAACTGATATTTCCATTGGAAGAGTTACCCGGACTCTACCAATATTCCGTCTGTGGAGTACCACCTCCTCTCCATTAACTTTTAGGATTCCATTCTTAAGATCCAACAGGAAACCTCTAGAATTCATGATGTCCATACCGAGAATTAATTCGTCTTCCATGTCAGCTACTATGAGTTGGTGTTGGAATGATGTGTTCCTTATGGTAATCGTGGATTTTATTTCACCATGGATATTAGCAGGTTCTCCTGTTGCTGTTCGTAATTTCCAGGTCGTTGGTCGTACATTTTGCGGTTTTGACACAATATCAGGTCTTATAATTGTCCTAGTAGCACCCGTGTCTAGTAGCAGTCGACAAGAGTTTCCATCAATGTTTCCATCCACAAAAACCGTATCGACATGGTGTGACAAGTATGCTACTTTTGCAGTTTTTCTAGGGGCTTGATGTTTTTTAGCCGACAGACACCCCCTGTGGCCGGCTTGTTCTAGTTTTCCGACTTTTCATTGATGCGATTATTTGATCTTTCTCTGCACAGACGTTATATATGACCGTGTTTTCCACATTTCCAGCATTCCACTTTCTTCCTGTTTGCTAACGATTCCTTGATGATATCTTGTATCATTTTTCTAAATCATCCAATCCTTCTCGTGAATCTACTTTTCGCTGCTACTATCTCGAGCGCACGAGACAGTGCGTCTACTAATTTAATTGGTCAAGTGAGTATCAATGCCTGATGTATGTCTTTATCCTGCAATCCATCTAAAAATGCCTGCACAGCTAATGTTTCAAGATGTTCTCTGTTGCACCAGGATACCCCAGTCGTATTAATCTAGTTATATCTGTTTCAAATTCTTGCAAACTCTCATCAGATTTCTGGCAGCGATTTCTTGTTGCGTTCCATTCATTGGCTGACGCTGCGGCTTCAAATTGTCATTATTATTATTATTATACCATATTTCTAGAATTTTTCAAAACTTCCCTAGAAATTTCCAGTATTTCTTCTTTCATTTTATCGGAATTTTCTGTCATCTTCTGATATATTTTCTTTTCCATGAATTCCGAATTTTCATTAATTTTATATTGAATTTCGATAATTTTCCTTGAATTTTCTAGAGATTTTTCTTCCAGATTTCTAGAAATTTCTAGCATTTCTTTTTTCATTGTATCGGCATTTTCCGTTAATTTTTCTTCCAGATTCCTAGAAATTTCCAACTTTTCTCTGTCATTTTATCGGAATTTTGCCGCAATTGCTCCATAATTGATGCTGTGTCGCCTCCGATATCAAACAAAAATGTGTCTGGATCATGGCATTCTTCTTGCAGCGCTTCCTGGAGTCTCTATTGTAACACACTCTTCTTGCCACTCGTATCCAAATCCCGTTCTTTCAGTTGCACTTTTAATTCAGCCACTTTTAGGTCCGTTATTGTAACGCACTTCGCCATTTTGTTTGCAAATTTTTCACACCTGACACCAATGTAACGTTTTTGCACGGCATACGGGTGTGTAAATAATTGAAACTGATTTATTGAAGTCAATTAATATTACCAGCACGTATTTATATCTGACACTTATTTATTAAATTTTATCCAGTCGGCACGTCCATGACGCACCCGTTTTCCCCATGCGTCTCGTGACAATATGTTTTCTTAATGTAGTTACTTGAGTATGTGAAGGTTAAATATCACTTAATTAAAAACACAGTTATATTCCTTTCTTCATTTCTTCACATAAAAAGTGAAGAAAGGAATATAACTGTGTTTTTAATTAAGTAATATGTTTTCTATTTGCAGTTTTATAAAAATAATAACAAGGAAAGAATGTACATAAATGTATACAAATCAATTTAGTCAGGATGTTGAAAGGCAGAATTTATTTGCATTAAATTATAATTAGGTTAGTAGTTGCAAATATGTTTAATAGTTGATTAGATCACTGAAGAAATGAATTAGGTTTCTTGCTGTTAAGGCATAATTTAAGATTTATTAACCTTATAGTCAACAATTCCCTTTAAATACGAGATTGTGAAGGCAGAAATTTGGTATACTGTATTTTCTTCCTCTGTACATTATTACAATTTTTTGCTCGTCTTCGTCGCTTTGATATATCTCAGTTTACAGTAAGCAATCTTGTAGCCCTGTCCCCGTGGATGAATGTTTATCTCGTTAATGATTTTTTCCAACTTCTCTCTTTGGATCTGTCATTGTCATGACAGCGTTAAAATCCCCTGCTTTGGCGATTTTCGTTTGTCGTTGTTGTCAAGTATTTATCAATATCCTTGAGTACTTCTCCGAACAGGGTATGGATTTTACGTGGCAATGAAGCATGCAATTATAATAAGTTTGTCTAGTTCAGCTATTACACGGTTGCCATGGTCAATATGTGTCTTTATTCTTGTGTTAATTACGTATCACATCGGACGTTCATGTTGTGTTCTGTTATCCAGTTTCCTTTTTTCTGTTATTTTCTTATTTGGCTCTGCTACAATTACTTTCACTGTAAATTTGTTTCAATAGGACCATCCCACGTTTGTATCGTCCCAATTTGGTCTGGAATATCAGTATTATTTGTATTTTTGTTTTTTGTTTCTTTTATTTGGTTTTTGGTTTTATATTCTTGTTGAGTACAAAATGGCGAATAGTATCAACTATATTGGTGCCGAAAATTAAGCACTGCAAATGTGGTAATTTTGTTAAAAGTTGTGTTTAACGTATACGTTGTGGAACTTACTATCACGATCCATGTGTTAAGAAGGTGAAGAGCTTCAAGAAGGAAGACCCACACAATTTTGTTTGCTGCGATGAAACTTACCCGGCTGTGCAGATATCTCCGGTTCCCGCAGGTATGAACAAAGACCCCTTTATCGCAAAACTTATCGAAGCAAATAACCTCTTACGTCAATTGTTGGCTCAAATAAGAGATAATAATCTCATTATGAAAGACTACATTAATGTTCTGCATTCGTAATTACTAAAAAGCCTGGTGTGAATATGGCATCGAAAGTCGAATCTAAGACCAAAAAACCTCATGTCTGCAAGTTGGCAATACCAAAGATAGTTCTACAATAAACAAACATTAAAAGAAACAACACTAACATTAATATCTCGGCACAGCGGAGCGCTCAGAAGGATGAAACCATAGGCGATTGTTTTATAAAAGTCGTTCATAAGAAGCAAAACTCGACGATTAAAAAAAGTGCTCACCGGGTCTAATAACGCAGTGTGCTCAAATTTATTGGTGGAACCGAAAAGAGCATGGATCTGCATTAACCGCGCCCAAAAGCAGGGTCGGTGTTAGACGGAAGAAAAAATGTAAGTAGTTTCTTACACCGTGAAGTTTTATTTGCGAAATGGAGGAAAACTGTCCCTACTACAACTGGTATAAAATCGAGTCGCGCATGAATGATGACTTACATATGGACCCATTTAACTGACCGGAGAGAATCCACGATTGGCCATTATATTTTTTGGAAAAGCAAAACCATTATCCAGCGTGAATATTGGTCCACCCGCGACATCAACGGAACTACACAATCTACATTTGAGTTGCGGATATCTTAGTTGCTTATTTACTAACGTACAATAAATCAGAAACAACTAGATTTATTAATTCAATCACAAACCCTAAATATAGTCGCTGTTTTGGAGCATTGGCTCATAAATATTGAGAATAGTAACTTGACAATAAACAATTTAAAAAGAGAAATTTCTTTCAAACATCTTATTCACACTGATAACTATTCTGTAGAGAACAAATATGAGCTTGCAGCAGTGTAGATAACAGATTTTAATTGTATTGTGGTAGTGATATATCGCCCATCCAATGGTGATTATAATGTATTTTGTGATATTCTAGTTAGAACACTAAATTATCTAGATTCACTTGGCTCTAATATTATAATTGGGTGTGATTTTAATATAAATTTTAATATACCTAACTGAAAAGTAAATAATGTACGTGATATTTTTAGGTGCTTCGGCTTCAATCAACAGGTGGTTTTTCTAACAAGACGAGCAAATACTTTAGACAATGTTTTTATCAATATTGACATCTCAAATCGGGAATGTCTTTCCAATTGAAATGATCTCTGATCATTTGTCTTCATGTCGAATTAAAACTTCCACTCAATACTTACGAATATTAGACAGTGAGGCTCAATGCCAGTGTTGGCAAATTTAATATATACCAATCACTATCTTCGTGCATTTGAGATTTTTTAAATGACATTTCGGACTGCAATATGTATTTTGAAACCTTTCACTACAAATTTTAAGAATACTACAATAATGCTTTTCAACTAAACATATTTTACTTACCGATAGCAAACAAGCAGCCAGTGTAAGTGGTGTAATAAGAATTTCTACTTAATGCGCTTACGCTACTTTTCCTGTAACTTACATAATCCTGAACATAAAATATATACTCTTCATATAAAAAAGAATATGAGAAATCAGGAGGCGAAAATAAAAGCCAACGACGACTATATTAATTCATACAATAATAATATTTCACCCGATTATTTTAATAAATATTTTATTTAGTTAGTTCATAATTGAATAAACTCTGTATTATATCATGATATTAGACAATTTTTACTTTCTGAAACATGTGATACTAATTTTAAATTAGTACAAATGAATTCAGACAAGCTATCAACAGTATGAGTACCACCAACTGTTCTGATTACTATGGTATATAAATAAATGTGATCAAAAGCTGTAAGGAAGCATTGTTACCTGCTCTTGCAGAGCTTATTAATAAATGTATAATGACATCCACTGTACCGGAGGCCATGAAAATTACTTTGGTTTTACCAATTCACAAGAGAGGAGAAAAGTCACTAGTGGACAACTATTGACCTATATTCATCCTTCCAGTATTTTCAAAAATTTTAGAGAAAATTTTATATAACCAAATTGTCTAATATATGTCAATGAACTATAATAATGGCGAATGCAAATATAAGTCGCTCTGTGTCAGAAAGTGATTTAAATTGCTCTGATGCAACATTTAAAAGTGATAATTGTGTCTGTGGCGGTTGTAAAGAACCCATGTTATTTAAAGAAATTCAGTGCATCGTATGTGAAGTACATTTTCACGAACAGTGCTTGAAATCTGAGGAAAAGTTTGGAATCACAGCATGTAAAATGAAATGAAATGAAATGGAATCCAAAAAATCAGCCTGCAAGTGCTTATTATGCTTAAAGGGGAATCAAGAAATCAAGAACTGTGAAACAACAGGGTGACGATCTTAAAAATAAAAATTTAATTATAAAAGGTTTAATCTCAAAAATTGAAAATTTTGAAAAAAATGTACACAAACACTCAAATTTAAATAAAAATATGCAGAAATCTGTAACCAAACAACCATCTGTCAGCGACGAGAGAAAGCGAAAGTCACCAGACTTGACAAGTTACCTATGCTAATGCTACTAATATAGGGAAAATAATAAACAGTGAACCAAATAAATTTGGCAACTCAAAACAGCCAGACAAATCAACTATGGTGGAGCAACAAGAACCAGTGGTAACTATAGAAGGGCATGAAACAAATAATTCCCAGAGAGACAAAGAATGGACAACAGTGCAAAATAAGAAAAAACAGCATACAACTAAAATATTTGGAACCGTAAAGGACACTGTGCTTAAAGGATCGGTTAAATATTTCCATTACCATATATATCGCTTGGCGCCAACAACTATGAGCGTGCAATTACTAGAATATTTGAGTAATAATATGGGTATCAATGGAGCAAAATGTGAAAAATACATGCAAAATATTCTGAAGAGTATACCTCATATAAAGTATCAGTACCCCACATATTTGCAGACAAAATGTTGGAAGCAAATGTGTGGCCAGAGAATGTCGGAGTAAGTCGTTTTTTATCTAACAAACACACGACCAAAGAAGATATAAAAGTAAACTACAAATTAATAAATAAATCTATGAGCATAATTCATAATAATATTAGATTTTTATATAAAGAAACTGTGCTCTTAGACAAAATGCTAGAAGAACATCCAGAGTGTAATATTTTAGCCCTAACCGAACATTGGCAAACAAAAGATAATTTAAAAAATAGCGGTATCCGAGACTTCAAACTTGTAAGTAGCTTCTCAACAAAAACTCAGGATAGAAAACAAATTTTTAGTTCAAAAGCGAAACTTTTGATTGTTGGTGACTTTAATATAGATTTAAGTAGGGATTATATGTGTAGGACTAAATTTATCAATTTACTAACATCATTTAATATTAATATTACTATAAACAAACCCACAAGATATGGGAAAAACTTAACTACGATAATAGATAACATACTGACAAATTTAAGCGATAGATATGTTTCAGAGGTATTTGAATCATACATGTCCGATCGTTGTGCACAAAAAATATCATTTTCTTATAATCTCGTCCAACATAAATATAAATATATGCGCATTTTCAACTCCCAAAACGTTTCACATTTCAAAGATGCATTAAAAAATATAGATTGGACAAATATATATTCGTTAACTAATGTAAATAACAGTTTTGATGGTTTTATTTGTGTCATTCTTCAATTATTTAACAATTGCTTTCCATATAAAAAAATAAATATAAATGACATTAAAAGAGATAAGATAGACAACCCAGAAATTATGGAATGTAAGAAAGTGTAAGATTTTCTCTCGATAGCATCAAAAGTTAATCCTAAATTTAGAGAATTATTTAAAAAACAAAATAATATTTACAACAAATTATTAGAAGGAAATAGAAAAAATAAAATTGCAAATGAACTTTTAAAGAGCGATAACATAAATAAAAGGTCCTGGAATATTTTAAATAAAATAGTCGGAAAGAATAATAGAAATAAATGTTTACCTTCTGGAAATCAACAGAAATTTGCTAATGAGTTCAATAGTCATTCACTAATAATGCCAGCTATGATGAAATTAGTACAAAACTACTAAAAGCTATGGTTGGAGAAATACTTACACCATTAACGTACCTAATAAACCTATGTCTTTCTAGTGGTGTGTTTCCCAATCAACTAAAAACGGCGATTGTTGTGCCTGTTTGCAAAAAAGGTGATAGATTATTCCAATTTCCGACCGATATGTCTGCTGAGTGCTTTATCCAAGGTATTTGAAAAAATAATATTTAATCGAATATCGCATTTCTTCAATACATGTAACCTATTTCATCCAATGCAGCATCGCTTTACTTCAGGAAAAGGCATAAATACAGCATTGTTTCAATTTATAACAACGGTTATTAAATCTCTAAAAAAAAAAAAGGAAATACCTTTGGCAATGTTTTTAGGCTTAACAAAGGCATTCTAAAAAAAATACATAGATACGGGTTGAGGGGAGTCGCTCAGAATCTTATTGAATCTTACTTAAAGCAGCGTTCTCAAATAGTGAAAGTACACACATGTAAATCATTACCTTTAGAAATACATACAGGCATTCCTCAGGGAAGTATATTAGGGCCTCTACTTTTCATCATATATGTTAATGACCTATTCAATATAATTAATTAAGATGAATGTTTAATCGAGAGTTATGTAGATGATACAACAACCTTAATTAGCGGTATTAATATATCTGATGTAATCTTTTAAGAAAATCATGTTTACAAATGCTTACTAACATGGTTTAATAAAAATCAACTTTTGTTAAATAACTCTAAAAGCACAGCCATGATTTTTAAAACAATTAAGTCCAAATTAGACATTCCAGATATTATAAATGCAGAGGGTGCAGAAATAAATATTGTAGACTATTGTAAACTATTAGGTCTTATAGTTGATAATGAATTAAGCTGGAAAGCGCATGTGCACTACATTTAGAGTAAATTATATATAGTGTGTTACATGATAAGGTCGATTAAGCCATATGTAAATATAAACATATTAAGATTAATGTATCATTCTCTATTAATAAAATTTGGCATAATATTCTATGCAAATAGTGTAAGTTATTCCAAAATATTTTTATGTCAAAAACAAGTCCTTTTCGAGCATCGTGTCGCAAAATGTTTAAACGATTAAATATTTTAACTTTCACGGCATTGTATATATACGAAACAGTTGTGTTCCACTATACTAACAAGGAGCTTTTTAATGAATACAAACATTTCCACAATTATGCAACACGGCATGGTGAAAATTACGCGCTTCCAATTCATCGATTGTGTATTAGCGAAAAAAGTTCTTTTTATAATGCAATGAAGCTTTGGAACTGTCTACCACAATATATCAAAGATGCTAGACATATTAAATCGTTTAAAAACAACCTGTTTGGATATTTATGTGAAATGGAACCATATACAATGACAGAATTTACGAAATAACATTTGTTGTCTTTATAGTATTATTACTTTTCTTTTTTGACGCGTTTCCTTTTTTTCCAAAAATGGCAATTATGGAAATAAAGACTATTATTATTATTATTATAAATAAACAATTAACTTTGTTGGTATCACTTTTTATTTACACTTGTAACTATAGTTTCGACAACTTCAGCTTGTCATTATCAAACAATAGTATTTTAAATTACATTTAATTTCAATTTATGCCGTTTTTAAAACATTAAACAAGGGGGAGGATATACGATCTGCCTGGTCGTTAATGAGCGGAATGTCCGGATTATGATTAACTTTAAATACTTCGATGGACTCGAGTAAATCCATTTTAAGCCCTTTTTTCGGCAAAGTGGATTACCTCGAATACATCTTCTTCAAAAGAATTATTATTTTCTCGGATGTGGTTAGCAAATGTGGATTTATTATTCCCGTTTCTGTATGCACTAATATGTTCTTTTAAACGTGTGTTAAAATTGCGTCCAGACTATTGTTTGATAATGACAAGCTGAAGTTGTCTAAACTATA
This sequence comes from Ontholestes murinus, assembly GCA_963969525.1. Classification (NCBI taxonomy): domain Eukaryota; kingdom Metazoa; phylum Arthropoda; class Insecta; order Coleoptera; family Staphylinidae; genus Ontholestes; species Ontholestes murinus. Next base: position 45,987,656 of record OZ018395.1, read on the forward strand.
GTTACAAGTGTAAATAAAAAGTGATATCAACAAAGTTAATTGTTTATTTATGTTGAATTTATCAAAATGTATCACGAAGTGAAAGCCTCCAGTATTACTTATGTAATATATGTCATTTAATAATTTATTTAGTTCGCATCAATTTGGTTTCTGGAAAACTATATCTGCCAGCGATGCCGTATTGAATTATAATAATTTTCTAGGATAGTGTCTATTCTGTTTATCATTCCTAGACCTTAGAAAGGCGTTTGCTTATGTGTCCCATAGACTATGCGTCATTATGGTTTCGATCCAACTTGCTTCGAACTAATAAAATGTTACCTTAAAAATTGCAAACAAGTTGCTAGGATTAAAAACATTATATCTGAACCTATTGAAATTGAATATAGAGTGCTTCTAAAGTCAATTCTTGGTCACTTATTGTTTCTTATTTACATCGATGTCTTTGCTAATCATTTTTCTGATACGACTGTCATCCTTTATGTGGCTTATACTACCATTGTGAGTACTGACTTTGAGCTGGATGTAGCTAAGGAAAAAAACAAGATCCTATTACACTACCAAAAAACTGGTAGTACAAATCATCTGCATTTAAATGAGAAAAAATAACATCTGCCACTGGACATTTACATGGCTCAGCACTAACAATGAATAACCACACGAAGCACGTTGCTAGCCTCTTGTGCAGCAGTATTTGTTGTTTCCTGTTCAGTGTCATTAAGTGTATTTATAACCACCTAATATGCAATGTTTCAATCCTCCATGCCATATGCCCTCCTTTATCACAGATAGGACAATAAGCTTCTTGTGGCATTCATTCTAGAAATATCCTGTTTTTCGTCATTTATCGTACGCTTTTTCTCTGTTTGATTTTTCGCAATCTCTTGGGTTATGAACATATTTCCAGCATTTGTAGAATAATCGCAACGCAGTCCTGCGTTCTTTGTGACATTTGGATAGCCCAATACTTATGTACTCTTTATGTGCTGGTTGGTCAATTGTTTCTTCTACCCTCCGTCTTCTTTTATATAAAAGCTGTGATTTGGTCTTCTAGTCCTTTTATTCTGTTTTCCATTGCTTCTATGTTTTTTGCCATCTCTTCTTCACTTTCTGTCAATTTTGTCTGGAGTTCAGTGTTTTCCTGTTCTTTTGAACTACTCCTCTCTTTTCTTGTTGTTATCTGTCTGTCTTTTTAACCATGTTGCATTATTTAATTTCAATTTATAGAAGGCCTTAAGTATCAATAAGACTGCAAACCCTCATTTATCAAACTTAATATATTAACACTATCTTCAGCGTCTGTACTAGAATGTTTATACACGTGCGGAAGCATTAACATAGTTATGAAACCTATAGTAACTTTTACAGCTATCCTACAAGATAATAACAAAATATATGTCTCTCATTTTCGCATCTAGCAAATAAATAAATTCAAAAACAAAATTAAATCCTACTTAATCAAAAAAGCATTCTGTAGCATCGATGAGCTTGCACCCAGTTAGAACCAGTGACGGGATTTTTACTCGCCTGAGGTATATATTAATTTTTTTATCACTCATTTTGTGTTTATGTTTATCTCCGAGGTAGTAGCTGGTTGTCATCAACTTATATGTAAATCAATAGTAACAACAACAACTATAAATTGTTGGATTCTACACCAACTACTTATCTAGAAAATTACTGATATTCAAATTATGCAATGATCTATCTAAAGTATAACCAAAATATCTCTTCCGTAAAAAATCCTTTAAATTGCGTAAATCATAGCTCATGTACAAAAAATAAATGAGTCAGGCCTTATCAACCATCAGGATTGACGGTAGTGTTCGAATAATTTACAAAATATCAACAACGGAAATTTTAATTTTAACGTCAACATCTTCCTCACCTAGGCTCCTATCAACATAATCTTGAACGGTTAGAAAACAAACAAGCTATTTTCACAATAGAAATCATTTTATTAGAAACAAAGCATACTTTTTTAACCTCATTCAATACAAACATTCAATATAGTTTGAACATAAAATCCCTCTTTACTGCAACTTTATTATCGACTATAGTTTCGCCTGTCATTTCGGCCAGTTTGATCATTCTTGGGTAGAATTTCAGAATTACGTTTCAAGAGACTTAAGTAAATCATTTTTAAGCCTCTTTCAGCGAATATATCTTCGTCGTCAAAATTGTGATTATTATTAAGCAATAGTTAGTATTATTAGGCAAAAGTTGTTTTTTCATTTTTGTTGTTATATGAACTTATAAGTTCTTTGAGTCTCATTTTAAAATTACGAACTGACTGACCAATAAATATTCCTTTGCAAGTGTTCCAACTTAGTTTAAAAATGCCTGATTTATTTATTTTATTTATGGAAATTTTATTATTATATATGACATTAAATAATTTGTTCGTGGATTTTAGAAAAACGCTAATTTGTTTTTATTTGCATTGCTAATTTTATCAAAAAAGGTCAATGATTTAAATATTGGGGCGACTTTCTTATTATCGCCATATAAATATTTTTTAATTGAGTTTAGTTCTTGTTTGTTAATTAGATTATCTATGATGTTATCTTGATAGCTGGTATTAATTGCTAGTTATTTATTTATTTTAATTTCAACATCTTAAGAAAGCAGATGCATAGACTCATACCCGGAGATATCTCCATACACCTTTACATCATTATCCTCTAAATTGGTATGTGTGACCAAACCCCTCCTAACATGCTCATAAATTAACAAATTACAAAAAGCTACGAAAAATACAACACTTATATTCACATCTGCAATATATAGTCTTTTCAAAAGTTTACTAACCCAGCATTTTGCATATACGAGTTGAAACTGACAGAAACACCAGAATATTACATTATTGGATAATAATTCATAACTTTAGTAATTTTTTTGGTAAACCGTAAATTGCTAACGAAAACAAAATTTTGAATGATTCCAGAAAGTGGAATGGGTTTGTTTAACTATTATTATTAAAGTTGTTATTCGGAGAGGCAATATTAAGAGCATTCATATGTGAAGGAATCTTGCAGAAAATTTTATAGAAAATTACAAAAGAATTGCTAAATATTTTTTCGTTTTATGTTAAAAGATGACCAGCAGCTACATAGTAAACGGAAGATTATCTAAAAAATGCTAGAAATATCCAATAGGATAAAATAAAATATGCCAAAAATCTGGAAGATATATTATTAAAACTTTCTAGAAACCTCGATGAAAACTCTCCATCTTTGAAAATTTATGAATAGTAGAAAAAAAATCTCATAATATAATCTATGTAATATAATAAAATTCTAGAATTGATAAAGATAAGTTTCTGAAAATTCTACTAAATAGGGGAAGTGATTACATAAAAATCTAGAATTTTGGAAAAATACATAGAAAATAACAAAAGAATTCGTATTCCCTTGTCCTCTATGAAAAGAGAAAATAGAAATAGCGGTAGCATAGTACTAATCATCTTAGAATGTTATTAAAAAGGAAAGTTGCTAAAAATTCTAGAAATCTGGATTTACAGAAACAACGTTTAATGAAAATGCGTGCAACTTAAAACATACATTTCCAAAGATCAGCAATACCTTAAAAACGCCCTGTTTTTTTTGTGTTTGTTCTTCATTTTAGGCCGTTAATTATTGTACTAACTAAATAGTTCTTTTATATCTACTTTACGTCTTCGAAATACACAAATTTCCACTAGAAAAACCACTACTGCAATTGTAGTAGTGAAGTTGTTGAAGTATTTCTATATATATAAAAAAGAAGAAACAAGAATCCGAATTTAAATTTTTCAAAATTTCTGATAAAACTCAGGATATTGACTTTAAAACTGAACCCTAGGCTGGAGAGATTTACTGAAACACAGATGTTTTATAAAATTTCTAAAAAAAAATTATTTATACAAAAATGCTAACGGCGAATAATAAAATTAATTGGAATATAGAGAAGATCTAGAAGGATCAAAAGAGCAAATCTTAAATTTCCTATTTAAATGAAATAATTGAAAGTTCATGCTAATGTTGAATTTTGTTAATAACCAGAACTAAAACAATAGGATTATTAGTGATTATACCGCTGATATCAGGTAGATAAAAAACCTCTACCTGACTGACTGTATCGAAAGAAGCAAGAAGAAGGAAGAGCGTCGAGGTAAGAAGTTCAATGAAAACAAGAGGGACGGTCGACATAAAGGGATCGGTCCCTTTGTAGAGTTTGTAGGTAAAGTGGATGTGTTGAGAAAATCGGGTCATTTATTTTGTTAACTAGGTAGTGTGGATTCAGGTTGATAAGGGGTCTCCTGCTTTAATACTTTAAGTATTATTTCATCGTTCAACGAAATCAGAGGACCTTAAATTCTTACGATAATTGATAATTAAAGGCAAGAAAAATTTGGACAAAAATTATTTAAAACAGCTAATGCATTATTATTGTTTTAACATATTATTGAGAAAGCTATTTAAAAATTATTCACATGTTGATTTTTCTAAACATAACTATTAGTGATGAAGTTTTAAATAAAATTGCAAATGGTTTGTTTCACAATATTTTTTGATTTACTCGATTAGCTAAACTAGTCGAGTAAATAGAGAAAAATTGTAATACAAACCAAATGTAATTTAATTTAAACCTTCATCTTTACTTTTATATTTAATATTACACAATTCATTTGCATTTTTACATATTTTGTCATTTAAATATTAAATAAATATCTCTCTATTCTATGAATAATTGATTTAAAAACAAGACCTAATCTATTTTTTCTCGAACTATTTAAATTAAATTAAATTATCAATTATTAATATAAGTTTGCAATAATAACTAAACGTTTGTTATATTCTTTTATTACCATCATGAAATCTTCTCAAAACCTATAGCATACGGTATATGTATAAATATATATTATCTAATATAAAATAATTAGACAGAAAGACCTCTGGTCGATAGCCTTTTGACGAACTAACTCATTAACACATCATCCATTATTTATTATTTAAATGTTAATATGTATATAGTTTGTCAATAAAATATGTATTATTATATAAAATAATTATTATAGTCGTAATATGTAATTTCAGTAAATGTAAATTATCCGTCTGTATAGGAATTTCCATTTTAGTACACTATCATACTTCATTTTACAACTTATTGGCAAAATTTATTGCTTAAGAGCCCACCAAATACGCAAGCTGATTCCATTTAATGGGCCATCAATCTCAAATATTAATATTTCAGGAAAAGCCCATATAAAGTAACCTACTGATTACACACAACAACCTTTCTTTATGGACGCATAAAAGCCAATACCAGACATATCCATCAAAGACGTGCATATAAAAGCCATATCATATGCCTTTCAGTAACATTCCCGTTCATTTTATCAACACTGGCATGCAATAAAAAAAACAAGAAATTTCTAAATTTCAACATATAATTTATATATTTTAAACCATGTAAAGATAAAGTTTTCCTTAGAATAATGATTAAATGAAGTTGCGAATATTAAAAATAATACAATACCGTAGAGTTAATTAATAAGACGAAATTCAAACGGAGGTATACTAATAAATCAATATTTCCAGTAAATGTAGCCATTTTAATTAATTCGAGTCGAAGGGGCATGAAGTTTTATTGCATATCTCTGTAACTAATTAGTTGAACGACTTGTTATCCTCCACTCGAATTTTCCTTGCAAAATTTGATTATATTTCAAAGTATTGTGTAGGCATTGGTATTTTGTTTTCTTCATGTTATTTCAGAATTTTTTTAATTAAAAGCCCTTCAAACCTACACATTTCATTCCAGATTCCTAATATCCTCATAAATTAAGTGCACGATTTTGGAGAAAAAAATAACTTAAATTAATTGATTCGAACAACACTGAATATGATGAGATTTAATAAATTATGACCGGTAATTTAAAAATTAGCGACGAGGTTATATTAACATAAAATGAGATTGAAAATGCCAAAATCCATAAACTGCCTTTCTGTGTAAAATTTAATTTCCAGATAATCCTTGGCGTCTCTTAACACTCCGTTGGTTCAAATTTATTTACACCCGAGTACTAATGTATTTCATATTGCTTATTTAGTTGCTGCCATTGATTGAAATTAATGTTTCTCTTGTGCAGACTTATTATTTAAAGCGTTGGAATTCGAGAATTAATAAATCATATGCTTATGTCTGAACAGTAAACTTAATCCTGCAAATTGAATTACATATAAGTATTAGTTTAGTAGTATTAAATTACTAATTTACAAAGCGTTATATAATATTATAATAGATACGGTAATCTAAATGTATTAAATAATATTGGAAATCCTATGTATTGCTTTTCGAGCTTATAGAAATATCTATTCAAGAATACATATATTTCAATATGTAAATAAACTATTTAAGCAAATTAATAAACCAATGTTTGCTCTTATTATTTAAATTGTGAATTAATAATTACTCGATTAAATTGAAATAACATCAAGTGTTTTCTTTGAAAATATTCAATGTGGGATATGTAATCGTTTCTAAATTATTTCTTTTTATTAGTAGCATTTGTATTATGTCTCACTAATGCTGTATTTATCATCCTAATTTTGTTTAATTCGTATATTTATTTGTATAAAATATGCATTGCTTTTTTATTAACGTTGAAAAAGAAGTAAGTTATCTTGCTATGTAACCAGTATTATACATAAACATATGGTTATAAAAAAGATAACTACTAAATAAAAATAATCAAACCACACATAGACTAGTCTTTAAATATCTAAGAGTAAAATAACAACATACTAATTTATATTTACTGGCCGCCATAAGTAAAGAACACCAAGAATTTGTCGCCCAATGTTTATTTAAATTTTAGATAATACGTAAATAATCCACACTAAGAAATGATTAAAACTTCAACAAAAAAATCGTGGTAACTTTTTCTTTAATTTCAATAAGATGCTCCTCCATGATTCCTGGAGCACTGAGCAACTCGCCTATGTATACTAGAAATCAAATTGTTAATCTCAGCATGAGAGATTGCATCCCAAGCTTCTTGAATCCGCATCCTAATATCAGATAAAGTGAGAGGGGGTAGGTAAAGATGGCCCAGTATTCTTCCAATTGTATCCCACACATTTTCAATAGATGATAGGTCTGGAGAACGAAAAGGAGATGGAAGTAAATCAACATTAGCCAGTTCCAGGAACTCCATAGTAACCATAGCTTAATGCGGCTTTGCATTTTTCTGTTGGAAAATGTGGTTTTCCAACCTACTCAGATAGGGCAATAATGGTTCTAGAACTGTATTAATGTAGCGATTTGCGTTTAATGTTCCTGGAAAGAACACAAGAGGAGACTTACTTCTACAACCGATTGCCCCCAATACCATCACTCCTCGTGTATGGCGTTTCGCTGCAAAATTCTAGGCGACATCTAACCATTTTACGACCATCGTGAAGAAAGACGAATTAGATGCAGGGCCAATAAAATTTTCAACAAAACCATTTTCATATTTATAAAATTAATATAGTTGAAGTAAAAATAATAAAAATATTTGTATTTATTAACATCAGGTAAACTTCTATTTTATTTGAATACGTCTTGTGATTGGTCATTTGTTATCAGTCTTATTTGAGACTGTTTCACGTTTATTTTCTTTAATAGTTAAATATTTATTTGTCTTCTATCACGAATTGCTATACGAACGCCGAGATGGATGACATTTATTTCATTTATGGACTTGCTAGTGGCAATTCATTAAAAGCTAAGCGATGGTAAGTAATGCAAGTAATGATTGGAAAATTGATTTATATTAAAAGACTAGCGAAGTGTATCGCAACTTTTTAGAACAAACGCTACCTCAGTTTCTGGATGATGTTCCCTTGCTAACAAATGTAACATCGTTTTTGCACGATGGTGTACTAACACACTTCATTGTAGCTCGTGAGTTTTTAACAGTAACATACGGAGGTCGTTGGATTGGTCAAATTATTCCTCATTCATGGCCTGCTCAATCCCTTAACTTAACCCCCTTTTTTTTTGGTAGAGGGGGGAAAATTCTTAATGAACACCTATCATTGTCCTTAATAATAGGTAGTTTGTTCTCTACCGTCTACCCACTTAAAACCCTCCCCTTCTTCTCTTCGAAATACTGCCGGCACCGTCTTTCGACATTCTTCAACAGTATATCCTTGTCTCAATCAGCCTGGCTGTCTACCCTGCTTCCTCCTCCTCTGCTTCCACTTCATCCTCTCCCCGTCTTGCTCGTCTTCTCATCTCTTCCGCGTCCTTCCTTCTGAGAGCCGCCGCCTCCTTCACGGCTTCCCACTTCTCCTCGATATTCAGCATGTGGTCGACCAAGATGTCTTCTGTCGGTGCTTCCCCCAGCATCACTCCCAGATTCCTTCTCTCTTCTGCCCATCTGGGGCAGTGCGTCAGCGTGTGGTTCGCATCATCTACCGTTGTCTCGCAGTATTGACAGTTACTGCTCTCCGCCTTCTTGATCTTGTGCAGGTAGCTTTTGAAGCACCCATGCCCGGTCAGAATTTGGGTCAGAAAGTGACTTGTCTGCCCGTGCTTTCTCTCCACACAGGGACAAGGCAGGGTGTTAAACGCGTTCCGTACGTCCACTATCACGCAGTGTCTCCTTTTCCTCAGCGGCCCAGAATTTGCTCTCGCCGCTATTTCTTGTACGGCCATGATGGTTGATCGTCCCTTTCTGAAGCAGTATTGCCTCGGTGACAGTCCGCCGGATCTTTGGATGTGTTCTGTCACTCTCTCGGTCAGCAGCCTTTCCAGAACCTTGCCGGCTGTGTCCAGGAGGCAAATGGGTCTCCAGGCCTGTGGGTTCTCCGGTGGTTTGCCTGGTTGGGAATGAGTGCCAGCCTGACCCGCTTCCAGTGTCTTGCGAAGACCTCCTCTCGTAAGTATCTGTTCAGGCATTATATGATTCTGTCCGGGTTTGCTCCCAAGGCGACTTGGATTGCTTCGCCCAGTATGCCGTCGGGTCTAGGGGCCTTACGTTTTGGCAGCCTGTTTATTGCTTCCAGCAGCTCCTCGGTTGTCTGGCTCTGTCTCTCTTCTAGGTCTCCTTAGCACTTCGTTTCTGCGCGTAAGCAAGAGTGCGCCGACCACCGCTGTTGTTCCGCCTGGGACCATCATCTCCGGCCCTGGTTGCCGCGTCCTCAGTTTTTTTATGCACAATTTTGTAAGCCAGCCCGAACGGGTTGCTCTCCACTTCTTCGCAGCGTTCCTTACAGCAGCGTTCCTTGCTGCGAAGGATCTCCCTGCGGAGTGCCTGCCTGGCTGTGTTCCAGTGCCCCAGTAGCTCTTCCAGAGGGTCATCCCTTCTCCTGGCCCTGGTCACCTGCCTTGCTCACCACCAGTGACTTGCCTTCCGCTGACATGGTCTCTTCTTCGGAATGGCATCCTCGCAGGCTGCTTAAACGTACCTCATCATGGTGTAGACTGTCATTTCTGCCCCCAACCCATCTGGCAGTTGGAGTAGTGCCATTCTCGCCGTCAGTTTTTCGCAATACATCCACCCAATCGACCAGCATTCAGCTGCTGCGCGCGAGGTGGTGTCGTGACATTGTTATGTAATTGTGGTCACTAAGCGACTCAATTTCTCTATGCACTTGCCAGGCGTGGATGAGCGGCACGAGGCGCGCTGACACCACGGTGACTTCTACTATGGATGTCGCCCTACCTCTTTCAAACGTTGGTGTCGTCCGTGCTCTGTGACCCCCATACAGTCGCCTTTGCGTTCAGGTCTCCCCCCATGATCACATTTCCCCACTGCTGTCGTAAGCTGTCCTCTAGCTCCTGCAGTCAGGCGTTGTAGCAGCTGTAGTATATCGTGAGCTGCTCTACTCCGATTTGCGTTGAGTTGTACGAGTCTTACTTCTGCTGGCATTCTGGAGTTTCCTCCCGCTGCGCCGTTTCTGTCCTTCCAGCAGTGCCGGCCGTTCCCCTGTTCTTTTGGGCCACTTGGTTGAGGCAGCTCTTAAAGGTAACGTATTGGGCTGATCCTGCTCTATGTCCCTCGTTCTTGCAGAGGGGACACTTTGGCCTCTCCTTGCACGCTGCTGTCTGGTGGCCACCCTCCCTGCAGTTTCTGCAGAGCTTGCTTTTGTCAGTAGCGTTGCAGTTTATTCTGCGGTGGCCGAATCCCCAGCATCTGAAGCACGTGTCGAGATCGTATCTCTCCCTGATGCGTGCGTCCGTCCAGCCCACTCTTATCTCCTTTGCCTCTGCAAGCTTCTTTACCAGCTCCGGTGTGGTGTTCACCTTGGCTACCAGAGTTTCTCCGTGTGCTGGCTTGAGTGGTCTTGCTTCTGATTCCGTGTCTGCTCCCAGGAGCTAGTGTAAAGCTTCTGTCACCTGCTCCACCGTGGTTTGACTGTCCAGGTCGCGGATGATGAGGGTTATCCTTTCTTTTTTAGGGTAGCACTTCCCTGGCCCAGTGCCTGCTCGGTGGCCTCTGTGAGCTTCTCCCAGCCCGATTCGCCTTTTTTCAGCCGGACGAGCACATCCCACCGTTTGGTTTCCCCAGCGCCTGAATGTCAATCTTGCGTTTCAGGTCTATCAAGGTGTCCACGTAGGACCTTTCACCGGTTTTGATGAGTATTGTCTCTCCCCTTGCCCTTCTCTGCGGCTCCCTGTTGCTTGGTTCCGCGGCGGGCTTGGACGTTCCCTTGGTCTTCCTCTTCACGACCTCGGTCCATTCGGGCGCTGGTTCCTTCGCCTTCTGGACTGATCGCGCTATTGTCCCTTCTCCTGTGAGGATAACTACTTCTACGTTGGTGTCGCGGAATCCAATCTCGATGAGCACTTTCATGGTGCTCCAATCTATCTGGTCCTTCCCTGTGCCCAGCTGCGGAATTTTGAGCTTGGTTACTCCGTGGGCTGTGACCTCTTTGATGAGGGCTTTTAGGCACATGTGCCACGTGCCCAGTTCCGCCATATCGAGATTTTCTTCCCTGTTTACCAGATGGAAGATCTTTTGTGTTAACCTCTGCCACCACTGCACCCCCCACCATGGTGCTGTTGCTTAAGTTAACCCCCTGGAATACTTTCTATGGGGTTATCTGAAGTTACTAGTTTACACTACTACAATGGAAAACGTGGAAGACTGAAATCGAATAGGTACCGAGGGTAACGCAATAGGAAATGACCCTGGTGGTTTTGAAAGAGTTCTGCAGTCAATGAGGAGAAGATTATATTATTTTTTTATCCTAGCTGGAAGTAGTAATTTGTGATAGTTCTTCTAGATTAAGAATCTACATGTATTTTTGATAGTAAAACGTTATTGTCGAAAATATAGGTCGGCCTATGTATTCGAAACAAAGGGAGTTTCCAAACATTATCAAAGGACAAAATAAACTTAGAATAGTCTAGAGAATAACCCTTTATACAATTGACAATTATTTTGTTAAGATTATCATTCCAATTAACAATAAGTTAATTGGATAATTTTTTTTATTTATTTGTGACGTATACATCCACCATATATTATAGCTGTGTTATAACTGAATACCTATATGTTGTAGGGTGGCAAAGTAAATAAATCTAATCTAATCTAATTTGAGTTATTATAGATTATTAATAAATACAATAATTCATACAAAAATTATTATTTTTTTCTTTTTAGGAAACTATTTTTTGCTCGAACTAATCATTTTCAGTATCATATGTTGTCTCATATGTACTGAAAACCTAGTTGGCGTATCTACTCAAGATACTCTACTTAGATTAGATAAGATTGGATCGGGTCGTTTGGCAAGGACTGCCTTACCTTGTTGGATCTTTTGTACTAGTAACTCACTACTGGTATGCTCCCAAGAATTCAGAATTCAATTTCCTTGGTACAGTCAATTAACTTCCTAGGAGGAAATGCCCTGATCCGTTCTGGCAACTAGGTATTTTTTCTGGTTAGGGCTAGTCTAGTGGTAACCAGTACTACGCATACTCAAAGGGTGTGCTCGGCCGTTTCCTCTGCCAATCCACATAGTCTACAAGTGATGTGGCCTACTTTGCTTATCTTATGAAGATGGTACTTCATTGGGAAGTATCATGTACCCGTGACTAATCGTATCTCGGATACAACTGTACAGATCTGCTTGGCAGTCAATAAACATGTTTGGTTGAATTTGACCTGATGTGCACCTATTTTTACACGCTTGGACCACGCCCTTCAAATAAGCTTTTGATAACCCACATGTAGTCTTTGGTCCGATCATGGTAGTTCCTGTTTCTATCCTGGCAATTACATCAGCATGTTCATTACCTATTATACTTGCGTGTTTTACAAATCTTATTAATTTTATCTTAATAAATTTCAAGTAATATACAATTTTAACACTTAGTAACAATAAATTTAAAGAAATAAACTAGTTGGGAACAATGCCAAGAGTACGTCAACATTAACATTTTTCGAATTAGTTCAACAACGACGCCCTGGATTTGGCCGTCCTCGAAGGACTACAGATAACAAAGAATGTCGCTTAAGACTTTCAGGCAGAAGAGACAGATTTCAACAAGTCGATCAATCGCAAATAAATAATAATAGATGCAGAACCAATGCCATGTGTTTACCACTGGATACGCTCTTATGAGCTACTTTTTTTAAATTTTGTTATAGAAATATAGGTAGTGTCGGATTCATAACCTTCTGGTGTCTTTCTCCTGGCTGCTGTAGGCAGATATGCCTCTTCAGCCTAGAATAGGAATTTAAAGATATGGACGAACTAGAAAAAACCGCTCATGTAATGGTGTCATTGCCTTAGCGCTATGGGAGCATTATCTAGAATCATCTGCGTTTCGCCGAGAAAGTCGTGAGCGTAGCTTAGTTTCGGCTATCGAGGTCAGGCTTCTTTAATTTTAGAGTTAGGCGGCATTTCAGTGAAGATAACAGAATAAGTTTGGTGGTTTGATTCTTTCGTTGAAGAGCTCTGGAAAAGATCCAGCTAGCTCTAGATACGATTCGTTCTTCTATCCGTGCTGGTTCGGCGAGATCGCTTGATTGTTCATAAAATTCATAACTAAGAGCCTGTTCCAAGAAGGGGCGGAAGCATTTCCGAATAATGTATCTTTCCCGGCTGGCGAGCTTCTCAATTAGTGGACGGATGAAAGTTTTATATGTGTGTATGAGCGTTTTCAGCTGAAAGCCGCTCATGCAAGAAGTTAGCCTCCCAATCAGCTTGAGATGGCTGTTGACAGTGGTGATTATGTGGTTAAAAATGGATGTATGTTTAAGAGACTGCAAGAGGATGAAGCCAAGATATGTGACTTCGTTGGTAGGCTTTATGCAACGTCCCCATATAGTGATGGGCGGAAACGTGTCATATCCTCTTGCTTTTGGTGGATGATAGAAAATTATGAATTGAAGTTTGAAGGTATTGAGGGAGATACTTCATTTGCTGATCAGTTTTCTGCCTGGATGATGTGGATCTGCATGTGCTTGGCCGTGACTTCAGGCGTCGCTGCGGTTATCCATAACACCGTGTCATCCGGGTATTACTGCATAGCTGACTGGTTTAATTTCAGCTTGGAGGCAGGCGTGGAAAAATCTGCAACATAAATGTTGAATAAAGTAGGGGAGAGCATGGAGCCTTATGGAAGGCCGGCTCGTGGCGTGAACTCTCTGGAGTTGGCATTCCTAGAGGTGACCGTGTATTTTCTGTCGTTGTGGAAGCTAGCGAAGATACGTTGCAGTTCTTCAGCTTAAACAGGAGCACGATGTACCATACGGTATGGAACGTCTTTTGGAAATTTAAGAAGACGCCGTAACACAAGGGATCCGATTTCTGGATCGTAGGCTTATTTTCTTGGTCTGAGGCCTGATTGGTGAGCCAGGATGTTGTTGTGCCCATTGCAGAAAGTGTTGATCTAACTGAGAATGATTCTCTTGAACGCGCTTCCAATTTTAGTTCAATAGGGAGTAGAAAGATGGAGCGATATGAGTTTACGACGTCAAGAAGTTTCCTGCGTGACAGGAACAGGGAAGTGGCCTGCGGACATGCACGCATTAAACATGTCGGCGATGTATTCAGCGGCAGATGGAGTGGACTCAGAAATTAATTTCTCGTATGTTGCAGATAGAGAAACTGGAACCCAGTTGTAGATAACGTGTTGCCTGCGATTTTCGTTGAAGTTCGAATCATCGGCGGTATTAAATGTAGTTACGAGAAAGAAGGCGAAGGCTTGCGCTTCTTCCCTCTCGTCCACTGGAGGGCGGCCATCGGTGCGTAGACGGCTCGTTACCTCATTTTTCTGACCGGTGAGGATTTTGAATTTCCAAAATTTAGCACAGTCTCTCCAATCGAGGTCTGCTGTTGCTTTTTTCAACGATGTGTTCTTTGAAGGAGAGTTATTCTTGCGTTAAGACCCTTTCACTTTGTTTTCACCGCAGCATCCTCTTCTTTTGAATTTCAGAGAAGATCCTTTATTAGTGGAATATAATCGCTGGTGATGGTGGTCGTGATAGGCGTAGCTGCAGAAATATCAAAGGAGGGAGATGATTGCCGAAGAGGATTATCCCTTAACACGTTCACCGCCACATGTACCGCCGGCGGTCATATAGTCGTCGTTTCTTCCACGCCGGGGAAATAATTTGTAGTTATTCCTTATATTAGCTATGACCGCGGGCGGTCACGCGGGATTCAAAACAGCACTTATGTGAAATATTCGCTTGGCGGCGAACGTGTTAATAAAGATAGGTGAATCGCTGAAAAGCCTGTGCAATAACAATAACGTCAATAGGACCCCGGTTGTTGGTGGGAACAGAATCTAGAGTATGGTGAGAGGCATTGAGGTCATGTAAAATGATTGCTTCTGGGGTAGTCCGCAATGAGGTGGAGTTAGAAAAAAAGTTTGGTTAGGGTGAATGTAGACCGAGTAGATGATTATTTTGCGATCGGCGAAGAGACGCCGATCGCTTTGGTCGTTTCCAAATTGATTTAATTCATGTTTGAAATAATCTCTAGTTGCATCAACCAAGTGTGGAGGATTTTATTACCACTATACAAGATCATCACCTCGAAAAGGTGCGTCTTCTTTGTCAGGCGGGCCAAGAGTTGTGCAAATTCGGTCCGATGGTTCAGAAAGGGATCGTGCTTTCGTAGATTAGCTATTTAGGCCGGCTGAAATCACAAGAGCAGTGGCGTCTGAAGAAACAGCTTACTTCGGACGCTTTGGGTATTTTAAGGGAAATTCCGGACGGTCCAGAGCTTCGCTTGTGGCGTACTTTCTCGTTTCAGAAGTACATTTTGCAGATGGGTGTCCTTCGGCGGAGCCTTGTGTGCTATGGCATTTGGCACAAGATTGGCACTGGCGTAGAGCTGCCTTGTTAGAATTCGTCCTAAAGATGTGGTTAAATATTTTTAGCCCTTCATAAAATAAATTATCGAGGCTTTTTCGCATGTTGTTAAGATGAGAAAGAGGCGGGTAGGTTGGTAGGTTGCTCCGGAGATAATTCTCCAGATACGTATGCAGGCAAGGGCGGCTTCGTTGGCGGCATCCATCCCCACTGTAACAGTGATGTCTAACGTCAGTCCGGCGATAGAGTATACCTGTCTTGATGAACGTGACGAAGAATTTGCTGGTTTGTTTTGATCAGCTTACCAATGAGAGAGGACATCACTGTTTTGAGGGTAGCCGTTTATTCTGCGTTGTAGTGTTTGCTTGGTGCTGTTTCCATAGATTGTCAAACAAGTTATTAACTCTTTGGCTTTCTTTATTTGCAGATAAGCTTCTTAAGGCTCGTGTAATTCTACAGTGGCTCCGTTAGAGGTTCGATTCGGGATGAGGTGCTTTTTTTTCGGTTTCTCAATCTAAGCCGGAGGTGTGGTTATGGTTATGAGCTATGGCTGGTTTTGGATGGACGGTTTGCTATCCGTCAGTGCTGTTGGTTTTCGATGTGGATTGTATCATTTCGGCGGTTTATCCTAAATCTACCCTGGGCGCCTTTGGAGCAGTGGGGGCTGCGGCGAGCCGCATGACGGGAACTTGTGGCCTGAAGTTCACCTTCGTCCACCTTGGTCCGGTTTGTTTGTGTCGTCATCCTTCTCGGTGTAAGGGGATCATGGTCTGTGCCCATTGTGGAAAACTAGATAGGCAAGCCTAATATCACAGACATGATTAGGGGAAAGGAAACACTTTCCAAACACTTCACACCGTCAGCTGTTCACGTTTATATCGTCAATTTTCAGGTCATCCTCTTACACCGTCTGGGCAGGCTAAAATGGAACAACAAAACTCAAATTGATTTTAGTGGCGAGTTCCGATTTTAATTGTTCACGCAGAAAGCAATGGTGATATAAGGTGTAATATGTTATGGTAGCTGATCATCTCAACCTAAACCCAGCTGGTTACATTGCTAATGTGCTAGAACCCGTAGCGCTTCCATATTTTCAGGGGTTGGAAAATCTATTTTTCTTAACTTAACATTTATGGGATGCGATACGACCGGGTAATTTACCACACCCTACAGATAACTTATATGATCTTCATTCGTTTCTTCAGAATAGAAGTTTTAGATGTTACATTTTTTTATGGAAGTCAGTAAAATTCAATTATTTAAAGCAGTATTTAATTATTTATTTTTAAGCATTCATATCTACGCTTGATTTAAAAAAAAGTAAAAAAATTAATGATTTAAGCAATTAAATTTTCAGTTGCTGTTTTTCATCATACTAACTATTTTAACTATTTTAGAACTAATTGAAAACATGTTTTCTAAGTCTTTAACTTTTTATCGAAATTTAATGTTTTTTGCATTATAAAATTTTAAACTGAAAAGTTCCAAGTTTTCAACTATTTTCATTAAAGTTATTTTGTAAAATAACATAACTTTTAAGCAAATTTAAAATTGCTTCTTTATGGAGGGCTAAATAGTGTTTTGAACAATTCATAATTGATTATTTAAACAATTTAGACAATTCAAAATAACGAATTGATTTTGGTTCTAATAATTTTCATTTTTGTCTATATTTTTACTTGTTTTTTACTAATAATTTAATTATTTCAATTTGTTTTACTTGTCTATTGTTTAAGTTTTCTATTGTATTTTCATAAAGTATCTTTAATTTTATACGCAAATTTTAAACTTTTCAACTATTTAAGAAAATTTTCTGTATTTTTACTTTAAACTATTTTCGTAGTATAAATATTTTAACTGTTTTTTAAACGGAATAGCTTTGAAAGAGTTTTTAATTTTATTTTTTGATTAAGTAACTACTTAGCAGTTTTCTAAACGTACTAGTTTTTGGCTGTTTTTATTACAAATTCAATTAATTTTTTTTTTACAGTAACAAAAATAAAGTTTAAGTAATATACAATTTTAAATTGTCTCTTAACTAAAAAGCCTTTAGTAATTTTTTAATTCCTTCATTTTATAAAATAACTATTTAAGTAACTTTTCAATTTCCTAGTTTTTTTTTCTAACAATTTTTTGAAGTTCTTAATTAATTTCACCAAAATTTTATAAAGTAATAAAATCATTAATTTGTTTCTTTAATCATTCAATCGTGTTTTTGGAATATATTTATATATATTATATATTTTTTGTTGTAAAAACATAGTACCTAAGCGGTTTAATTCATTGTTAAAATATAATATTTAAATAATTAAACTTTTCATTATCACCCAGTAGAATTCAATTATATTTTATGGTCTCTAAATATATATGTAAAAAAAGCTGCGTTGAGTGGGTAACGGTAATAGCCCAATTTTCAACGGATTGCGTCCCTCACGAGTTTATTGCCCTATAAGTCTAAAGAAGGTACTATAATTAAATTAATGGTAGCCATTTCCAAGAATAACTCAGTAACCTTGACATTGGCCACCCATTCTGTTGTTATCATGTAATTAATACTTTTTTAAAATAAATAAATATTTCAACGCTCGAAACCTAATCTAATAATTAGTTAAATGAATAATTACAGCCTTTCTAATTTAGTGGCATTTTCCATATGATTGACAATTATCTCACCATTAAAAAATGTAATTATTTGAAACATGTTGAAATCATATTTATCTTCAATATTAAGTAATTCTATAAATTTCAACTCTCCTAAACAATATGTTAAAATAGAATTGCACTGAATTTTTGTCAATAGATATGTAGTTACACTTCTAAAATTTTATTAAACTTGTGCAGATTTTGTTATAATTGTCTTAAACAGTCACATCCGACAGCTATTGCTATTTATATAATTATTATATGTGAAATAATATGATTCATGAAAAGGCATAAAAATAAATATAAATTAGTATAGTAGCATTCTCAATAATATTCATTTTTTAATTATAATTAAATGCATAATAAAATGTATTAAAATCCTTTAGTTCGTTGTAGAAAATTTTAAATTATTATGTAATTAAATGCAATTTGATAAGTATATAATGGTATACCAAAACCAAATATATCTATAGGTAATAACTATAATTACTTTAATTGTTCCAGTTGGATCGCGTTCAATTATTATGAATAAAATTGATTATTTTTTTTAAGATTGAAGGCCAATTACAGCTTAAACATAATTGTCCATCTGCCTGACGAAGCCACTGTGTGACGAAACAATTATTGTAGTGTTTCTAATAATAAATCTGTGTAACTCAAAAACAAACGTGCCAATCCAATTTTTTGGATATAGATAAATTGTGTTAAATATTTATATGTTAAGCCGTTTCTTCACATTAATCAGACACCCTGTATATTAAATTAAGTTTTGATCGAGAAAAGAAACGTTACGTGTTTGTACGTTTCACTGTGCATGGATAAAATATGAAGTGTATTTCATTTTTTTTATATTATCAGTCTATAGAATAACACATTTTTTTACGGAACATCCAATTTCCCCGAGGGTACGGGGACCGGGTGCGAATGCTGGGGGTGCGACAGACAGAAATCGCAGATTCAATTTTACAGATAGCGCAATTTATTGCCCAATTTGTCGCCGCCTTAATTCATCCCTCGGGCTGTACTATCCGGCCAAAAATGTCGTGAAAAAGAATGGTCGGCTTATAATTTTACATAGTCTTAAACGAAACCGTATTTCACTTAATCTCATTCGTATGTTCTCTACAAAGCTACGGATTAACTTGAACTTTACAGTCCGTTTAAATTAACTTTCCATTAGGATTAATGGATAGACGGCCATTTTCAATAGAATTCAATTGGGGTTTCGTTTTCTTTTAATTGTAAATAATAAGAAAAAAATTATGCTGACATCGTTATCGCAAAAATTTCTCCGGGTTTTATGGTACAAAAAAGATTTTCAATTAAAACTTCATTTATTCATCATTGAGTACGTAGAAAGCTGTGAATTGCTATTTTTATAAATATTATTATTGCTTATGTGGAATTATTATTGTGATTTTTATACTGAAATGAAAATTCCACTATGATTTAACCAACATAATGATCATTTCAATTCAGTGTAAGATTTTCTCCATTTTATTTCTTTTACATTCCAAAAATAAATAATATTTATAATAATATATAATTTCTTTCGTTCAATAACCATAATACACATAGTTTTGCATTAATGAATGACATTTTAACTGGAAAATTAAATTAATAAATTAATATAAATTGTTTAAATTATATTTATCATTTAGTTTTCTACTAATTTGGTAGAAGTATAGTGATCATAAATGTATATATGTATCATATTTAACAAACTTAAAGTAATCTTTGTTACATAATATCATCACATAAATTATAAAATAATTTTTCCAATAAAAAAAATCTTCAATATTCTCTTAAATACACTAATTGATCCGATACTTTTAATATCATCTAGCAGATTATTATAAAGCTTAGGCCTAGTATATTAAGTGAAAATTTTCTTATATTTAAGCGGTAATATAAATGTCTGTTTATTTTGGTATGTATATAATATTAATTCATACATAACTAGACATGGATGTGGTAGTGCACGAAAATATGGTTTACACGATCGAGTTTGTGGAATGCCAGCCATCGACCTAATAATGCATTTTTGAGCAACAAATACGGTGTGTCAATGTGTAGAGATACGCTAAAAGCATAATCCATACACCAGCCGTGAGTGAGAATTTGCATAGTATGCCTGTATTAATTCCTGAAGATATAAAATTTAACATTGGAACACCAATATGGATGCCAGCAGATTCTGATACGACGGTTTTACCATTGTAAGCAATCCGAAGATATTGTTTCCTGTTATATAAATATTGTTCAAACCAAGTGTGAACAACTCCACGAAAGCCATACATGTTCATTTTTTCTAAAAGGATTTCATTATCAACACAGTCTAATGTTCGACTCAAATCTAAGATACCAACAAAATTGGTCTATAATTTTCTTTATTTAGCCGATCACCTTTGTAATATATTGGGACCACTATTTTTAATTTTATTTTTGTTAGAAAAGAACCAGTTTCAAATGAAAAATTTATTGAATAGAGTAATGGCTTTACTAACTGAACAGCAGATTTCTTAATAACATTATCTGGAATATCACCAAAACCAGGAGATGTGTTATTTTAGTCTATTAATTATTATTCCGTAGAGATCAATTTCTGTGAAATGTTCTAAGAATATAGTTTGTAATACCATGTACCGATGAATAGGACGTGGTAGTTTGTCCTAATCGAGACTGTAAGTTAAGAGGTTCTTTGACAAAAAAATATATTTTTATTTTCGGCTACAGCCAGGGGATCAGTAAGTATGCATTCTTCAGTTTGTAGTTCAATGATGGAGGTTTTAGAACTATGTATGCCTGAAAGTTCATTTATTAAATTCCAGGTATCTTTTTGTAAGTTATTTGAAGTAGAAATTATATTTCTGTAATATTCATTTTTGGTATAACAAGATTATTATGTTGCTTTTTTTGTTTAAGGTATTTTATTCTATATTGTGGATATATTTTCTAAATTACATAAGTATTATAAAAGTTTTTACTTTTACAATGTTATTGACCCAAACCTATTTTTGTTTTCGTTGTTATTCTGCATTTATGGATTGTCCAGTAAATTTAAAAGTTCGTGTTTGTTTCTTCGAACTATTTGGTCCATTAATTGTAATTTCCATTGATAGTCCCATCTGCTTGGCCGTTGACCTCCAAAATAATTGTATGTGCAATGGTTTTTTCTTTATTTATTATTTGCATCCGAAATAGTAAAATTTTTCTCAATAAATACACTTGTAGGTCCATTTTTGTGATATCTTTCGATTTATTTTGAAAATATTTTGATTTCTTTTTATTATTGGGTTGGTTTGCAACTTCGCCACCTCACAGGTGGTTTAATTCGTTATTTAACTCCATTATTTCGTTTTCTTGTTTACGGATAATACTATTTTGCTAGCTTACTTGATGAGCGAGGGCCGTGATTTCCCTTTTTAACGTAATAAGAATATGTAGAGAGTACTTTTAAACGCCACTTTTTTTACATCTAGCACACGCCGATGTGCCAAATTTATCTTCTGATTTAGCACAACTCTAGTGATAATCCAGGTGTTGCTCAAATTTTATTTTCACTTATTATACTTTAATTTAATTCGTTAACTGAAAAAGAACGACCATTCCGAGTCGCCATCTTACTATTAGTATTTTTTGATATATAATATACTATAATTGATTTGTGTTACCGTGATAAAATTTTCAAATTGTATTTGAATTTAAAATTTAACGTAATACCCTTTTACAAAATTTGCAACAGCTGGTATTAGGTTTACTATTACATATTGTTAGTTTTTGACTATTTTCTCCATATTTTTTTTTTTAATTTGTGTAGTACAAACCCAGAAAACTATCTAATAGATCAATCGAGGCTTAAATACGATATATACACCAACCTTGTAGCTACCTGATGTAAATAAGAATATGACATACTTAATTTGATAGATGAATTAAAACACTTGGTATGATTTCACTTGTTGTTTATTATTCACCACGGGTTAAGTGAGAAATTTATTAATCGTATGACATTCTTATTTGTTCATTTTGAGTTGTTGATTATATTTTGTAAATGTATAGGTCGCATGAGATCATTTTAAAGGTTTATTTCTAAGAATTACACAAAGGTTGTGTATTTGCATACCAAAAGGTTAAAACTAGATTTATAATTAGTTATATTAGTTTAAATATTATAAAGAAAAGCAATTTTTGAGGCTATAAAGTAGGGATTTTTCCAAGTAATTTACTGTAATATTAAATGAATTAATGGAAGTCATAAACCTACCTTAATGCTTTATTGGTGGTTTTCATAAAACAAAATTAAAATTAAAAGCAAGATAAACTCATGGTCGTCTATGAGCTAGACTCCTAATTATGGCAACCGCAGTCAAATGCCTTGGATAGGTCACATAATTGCGCGTCAATTCTGTTTCCAATATCCAAACCATCAGATACTTCCTCGATCAATTTAACAATGACTTTAGTGGTATTGCAATTCATTCTAAACCAAAACTGCCTATAAGATGATATCTTTTCATTTCGTTGATTAAAGATGTTAGTGGGATCATTACTACAAGTTTTATTAATATAAAGTTTAAGTCGTAAATATCCCTCGATTTAGGTTTATTGATTGGATTGCGGCCCTGACTGCGTTTAAGCTAACTTCATTTATAATATAACAATCATTTGATTTTGAATACAGTTTTGGACATGGTCTATTGTATTTTGGTATGTGATAATTCGTGAATAAGTTCCAATGCAATGTTAGTAAAAAAGTAGTTAAATGAATTAGAACACTAAATAAAACACTATGTTTTTAACTACTAAAATCATTCAGAACATGTTAGACAAATTAGATATTACCATCATAACAAAATCGGAACTTTATGAGGCATTCGAAATGTGTTTACAACAAAATTACTTTCAATTCAATAATCAATTTTACAAACAAACCATAGGTCTGGCAATGAGTTCACCGTTAAGTCCCTTATTAGCTGATTTATTCATGGCACAGATAGAAGAAAAAATATTTAACTTAGATTTTACAAGAAAACGCCTTTCTTTTTGGCATCGATATGTGGATGACATAATTGCATGTTTCAGTGACACTGCACGCCAATTAGATCAATTTCTAAACATAATTAATATTGACCTTGATCCACAGTAACAATAGAATTGAATTCAATAATATAGGAAACCCACCAACGTAAATTCTACCATTCCCTTTAACTTTAATCACCCTTTGTCGCACAAATTAGCTGCTTACCATTCAATGATACACCGAACGTTTTCAATTCCATTATCATCTAACAATCAAGCCACAGAACTAAATAACATTTTAGAAATAGCCAAAATTAATGGATTTCCAGTCAATTTAATTCAAAATTTAATTGATAAAAAACGTTATCAGAACACTATGACCTACATTTATCCTAGACTTCCAAATTCAAATAAAGATCCATTCATCACATTAACTTATTATAGTAAAACTTCAGAAGAAATTGCTCACATTCTTCGAAAACCAAATCATCAAATCGCGTTTAGACTTACTTGCAAACTATCCAATTTATTGTTCAATTCAAAAGATAAAATCAACCTCTTAAAGACATCAGGTGTGTATGAAATTCCATGTTCCGAATGCAATAGTGTGTATGTAGGACAAACTGGCCTCAGTTTTGAAAAACGATACGCTGAACATTTCCGCGCATTTCGGTTAAATCAAAATTCCAGTTCTTTTTCTAATCACGCGATAGAATGGAAACATTCATTCCCCGAAATTCATAATCTTAAAATTTTACATAAATGTTCAAAAGGTACAAAGCTTAATCTCCTGGAATCCGCGGAAATTTTCAAACGTAATCGTAATCCCCTCATTAACCTGTTAAACGAGCCAACCGATTTAGTACACACACCGCTTTTCAAAATTTTATAATCTCCTTAATCTTAATATTTTGCACCTGTTCGCCATAAATCGTTTTGCTCCCCTCACTCAATTGTCAAAATCTATTTAAATGTATTTTTTTCGTTAATTTGTTCACTTGATAATGACCGTCAAAAGTCGAAACTTATGTCGTACACATTGTAATATATTTATAGATTATAATAAATTTTAGTGGTTAAAAACATTGTAAGTGTTTTATTCAGTGTTCATTATGAATTACCACATAGTAACGGTCGCAACCATCATTATGATTAAATGAATTAGGTTCGATAAAGTTGATATTAGAATCTTTAATTTTAATAAAACATGGGTTTTCCTTTTTAATTATTTCACATGCTGATTTTGGAGAGTTATTATTAAGGTATTTATCTTGGCTTTTATAATTTACTTACTTTTCCAAAATTACCAAAGATAGATAAAATTTTGTTCATCATTTCTTATTGATTAAAATTAATACTTCCGCTGCTACATTCCCGGTGAAACATATATATCACAGGGGTGGACTTGTAGATTAAATACTTGTTTAGTTTCATATTTCATTTCAACAATTGCTTGAAAAAATGACAAGCAATTGTCGAAACAAAGAGAGTCGTGAGTAAAGTGTTCGACAGTGTCTCATACTCAATTCTTTTAAGAGAGCTGTACTTCTATAACTTCAGTTCGGCAAGTTGTAAGTTACTGTCGTCGTACTTATCAAAGAGAAGACAAAAGGTTGTACTAAAAATAATTCTTCAAGGCAACGCAAAATGTCCCCAAATGTGCCTTGTGAAAATTATAACTCGTTAACAGTATTGTATGCCGACAACACATCGATCTAGTGCAAAGGAAACAATGCAGACCATGAAAAAATACAAATGGAGCTTAAAATGGAAAAATCAAATAATTGGTTTGAAGTAAAAATACCGATAAAACAGTGGACTTTTTCACTTAAGCAAAGCCATCGTGCATAAAATATGTCTACTAAATTCTTAGGAGTTGTAAATACACATCTCACTAGGGAAAGCCAGAGGGTATTGCAAGCAATATATATCTTCTAAAGAACATGAACCGATCCATACGCCATAAATTTTTGTTAAATATCTATGACTCATTTATCCAGTAAAGAATTAGATATAGTATTCTACTATGGGGACACTTTGCTATCTTGGCTGACATCTTCAGAATGCAAAGACTTGCTGTGTGGATAGTTTCAGGTCTTGGCTATAGAGATAACTGCAAAGAAAACTAAAAATTCTCACAGCATGTACCTTTATCTTGGAATATTTGGGGTTTATCAAAAATAATGTCAATAAATATAAACACAATAAAGACTACCACACTTATGTACACGACTCAAACATGATATTCGCGTAAATAAATATCGCCTATCAAAGGCCAAAACAGGCACACGGTATTTTGCTACAAAATTGCTTATTCCACTGCCACTCAGTATTCTAGTAGTTTTACAGTTTAAGCAGTGGTGTAAGGATTACTTAGAGGAAAATGCATTTTACACATTTGATGAATATCTGGCTGCCTGTGTAAATTTGTCTGGTTAAATACTCATTTTATGGCTTTATGATAACTTTATGATAATTTATGGTAAGATAATGTTCATTTTATTTTATAATTTGTGTTAATCTATTTATCATATTTATTAAATTATGTGAATTTTATCGTTTATTATTATCATAAAGTAACTTGTCACGTTTTCTTGCTTTTAACATTAAACTAAGTTTAACCTTTTAAATACATAGATATATTTTTTTATTGTGTAAGCACTTGTTGAATATTTTACTTATTTGTTGTGATTGTACACTTTTATTTATACACTTTATCTTATTTATTTATTTAGTACTTTGTTGTGACCTTTAAATTCAACTTAATGCAACTGTGCTAATTTTGTAGATATTTGTATTACTTTATTTCTCTACTATGATTTGCTTCGCGATAAATGTGGATCTTATTTTTGTAATGTTTAGTTTATATATTGTGCCAACATTTTTTGCAATATTTTAGATACTTACCATTTATGACCTGTTATTATTAAAAAATTATCTTTATTGGCATCCTTTACAAACACAGATACATCAAATAAATCGTAATTATTTAATTATATTGTCATAATATTCCTCTTGTCTCAGTCCCCCTTTCTTCGGATTTCTTTTTCCCGCCCCACCCTTATCACAATCTCTACGCCTGCCCCATCCTTTCTCATCCATTCCCCTATCCTTTTTATTCCACCTATTCATTCAGCATGCACCTCACTTCCCCCATCCAAACCTTCCTTCCCCTCTCGTCCGATTTACATCTAGCTCTTACCTGAGTAACTTTCTTGGACCTTTCCCACTCTGTCTTCAATAGATACTCTGGCACCCTTCCATAAACTCCCCATCTTCTATAAAATGCGTTGTACCCACTCCTTATAATACACTCTTGCCGTTCTTGCGCTTCCACTTCCAGCCATTATTCTCTCATCCAAGCAGATACATTCACTACCTATTTCAGCCAATCGTTCACTACAATTTTCGCCACTGCCGCTTTTTCATACATATTTTTTTCTTTTCAACTTCCATTTACACTCCCCTACCCCCACACAAGTTTTCCAAACCTCATTCACTAATCTCTCACTATTCCAGGTACACACATTCATCTCATACCTAGACACTCTTTCCATTGCCCCTACCTGCATACTATACCGATTTGATACCTGAAGTAGAATATTCCTAGGAGTTAATCTCTCCACTCCTAGTAG
The DNA here is from genome assembly GCA_963969525.1 of Ontholestes murinus. Classification (NCBI taxonomy): domain Eukaryota; kingdom Metazoa; phylum Arthropoda; class Insecta; order Coleoptera; family Staphylinidae; genus Ontholestes; species Ontholestes murinus. The sequence goes on from OZ018395.1 coordinate 46,014,263, forward strand.
CTGCTTCAGGAACGTTGTCTGATCTCGATGCAGTCATACTTTTTCATTCCCCACGTTTCCACACCATACATCAATATAAGTTTCACGCACGCATATTACTGTTTGCACGTCATTGGGTATTTCCCTCTACCAGCTTTCCCCAGTTCTCTTTTTCGATGCACTATGCCTTCCATGCTTTCTGTTGCAAGTATTTGACATGCTCCCTGTATCCCCAGATATTTAAATTCTTTCATTCTCTCAATCACTTCTCCTTTCCATTTCAAATCTTCAACTCTCCCTTCTCTTCCTAAACTTTATCCCTTTTGTTTTCTTTATATTCACGCATAGACATATTTTCCTTCACTTTCGCTCTCATTCTTTTACCCGGTTCTTTAACATTGTCATGGATATCTTCTACCCGGTACACATGATAGAAATTCCTCCGTAGTTTCCCATCTCTTTTTTGTTGACATCTTTTCATTTCGGTACCTCCTCATCTCTATTTCTATTTGATTGATTGGAACTTCTCCTCCTCGCACATTGTACTATACCTTGTTCTTTTCTGTACCACCAATCTTTCTCTTCATCCCATCGAACCATGGGTGCTGTCATCTACTTCCTATTTTCACTCTGCACCCACATCTGGCTATGACCCCTTCCATCTCTTCCATGGTCTCAATATCTCCCCATGTAATCTTTGCCAGTTTAAGTCGCATGCTCTCCAATTCTCTTCTTCCATCTGCTATCTTACAGCCATCTTGTTTCTGTCCCTTACTCTCATACTCCTCTATCGATATCTCTGTTGCTATTGGCCAATTGTCCGATCGCAGCAACTCTCCTACCTCCACTTTTTTTAAATTTCTTTTCTTTATATCTCCTTTATTAACAATCAATAACACACAATCTCTATCGGTGCATCAGTTTAATACATCCCACCCTTCCTCCAAAATCCAGTCTCCCAAGATTCTTCCTTCTTTATTAATATGCCTGTCTTGTGACCTTCTTTTTACTCCCCCACATCTCTCTCCGATTCTTGCATTGAAATCCCCTCCCACTATACATCTATTTCCCCCGCTGGCCTCATCCTCTATTTCTTGTCTCACTTCTTCCCAGTTATTTACGTAAACTGTCCCAATTCTCAGATGTGTCCTTCCCTGCTGACAATTTATCCATACCACCATTTCCACCTCCTTCCTATATTCCATATTTCCGCTCTATACCCCCTCTCTTGTTCCTATGATAATGAACCCCTTTGCTCGTCCTTAAATTGCCTCCTTAGTTGCCCCTCTCATTACCCACTTATCATTTCCTGTTCCCCACTCTTCAAAATCTTTCTGCCACTTCTCTCCCATTTGATTTTATCCCCGCCACATTCCAAGACCCCAGTTTTAAAAACCCCTCGTCTTCCCCATACAATTTTCTTCTTACTTTTTTGCAATTATCTCTTTATATTGATCTTTTACCTCATTCCATAATAAACATTTGTTATCAATATCCAATTTACCATATCCGACTTTCACTAACTTTCCTCTTCTTCTCTCTTCTCTGGCTACTTTTCTCAATTTCATCTGCATGTTCCTTTCTTTCACCGTAAGATCATTATCAATATATACATCCGTACCTCTAAGCTTGTTTGCATTTTTCATTACCTTTCCCTTATCCTGGCTAACTTGATTCCTTGTTTTATTTCAAAGGCATCTTCTTTCTCGACATATATCTCTAGTTTCTCTTTTATCACTTCTTTGATTTAGTTACATTCTCTGTTTTTACTACTACATTTATTATCACAATATTGTTGCGTCTCTTCTCCTTTTCTCTCTTCTCTTCTTTTTCTTCTAGCTCTATTATCTTGCTGCGCATATCTCTCTTCTCCATTTCCCACTCCTCCTCCCTTCTTTTCATTTCTGCCTTGATTTGCACTAGCTCCTACTTAACTGACTCTACCTCTCTTATCAGATTTTTATCCTGCTCCTTATTTTCTTCGAATCTTTCCTTCATCTCTTTTCTCTTTAATACCGCTTCCATCGAATTAAGTTTCTCTGGTGTACTTGTGATTATTTTACTTTGTCTAAAAATTAAAGCTTCGACGTCTATCGTCTCGAAGTTAGTTTCTTCTATTCTCCGTTTATATTTCATTTTCCCTCCCATATGCTCACTGAAGTAGAAAAAGGGAAATATAGAACTAAAAGAATAATAAAAAATTAAAGAATAGCTCAGGGGTCTGGGATCGAACCCGGGCTGTTTTGACACGAATGTCTTAAGTGACCTCGCTCCGCGTACTGTGCTATATCGACAATAGTTTATTTATAAGTTATTCACGTTTCACACTTAAAACTCCTTCTAATAAAGTCCTGGCAACACACCGTTAGTGTTCCTTGCAATTTTTAAGGTTATCTTAGCTCTACACACATTAATCTCAATAATTACTTAACACCAAGTAAGTCGCCTAAAACAACAGTCAAATATGGCTCTAAGTGTTTCACCTGTACTTGTCTACACCAAATACACAATTTCACACTGTTTATTCACTCAAACTATTAAAATCAAAATATTACTCCAACCACAACAACGGCAACACATGTTATTATTATTATCGATTAATTAAAATGAATACACAAACAAGTCTAAATTTCAATCTAATTAAAAAATGATCAAGAAATCGCTTAACGAAATGCATTACATACTTTCAGAAAAACAAAAATATCTCTAAACAAATATAAATGTTCAACCCCTAAAACTATTAAAACTTGACAAACCAAACAATTATATAAGACTCGACTACCCAAAAATATACAGGGTGTCCCGTTAAAGTGGGGAAATGGCTGGACCATAGATTCCTGAGGTCAAAATATGACGATTTAACGCAACTTATCTATATCCAAAAATTTACGGTTAAGCCGGAATTTGGCTTCAAAGTTTCAAAATTTTTTATTTTGTTTATAGCAATTGAACACTTTATTTGATTTGAATGAAATTAATTTTTAATAACTACCATAATATAATACATCATTTCAGTTATTATGACTATTATTCGTTAACAAGAAGTATAAGAAACAGTAGTACCACCACTTAAAAACTAAAATATTTTTTTATTGGTGGATCTAATAAAAACTAAAAAAATACTACTTGAAAGACCATTTAATTTAAGAACTTTTTCATCTCTTAATAATATTTGATATCTTTTACGGTTTTCCCACAAAAAAATAAAATATATATTTTTTATCTAGTAAAAACAAAATCTAGTTTTTCATTGAATCAAAAATAAATGTTTTTCGTGGCCGTCTTTGTTAAAAAAATGTAAATTAAGTATAATAATAATTATTTAGTGTCTTTTGATAATTAATTTTTAACTTTATTATAGTTCATAAATATTCATATTTGGAACAAACAGATATCTTGTCTGTATTATGATTTTGCAAAGAAAATTGTTTGAAAAGTGTTAGATGTTATTTTGATTTATTTTATTAATTGATGTTATTTAATTTTTATTCAATTGAGTAAGTTTATTTACCTATTAATGAGTGCATAATGAGTATACTATATTCATATTTTATTTTTTGTGCAAAAACCGTATAAGATATCAAAGACAAGTAAGAGTCAAAAAAGTTTTTAAATCTAATGTCCATTCAAGTAGATTTTTTTGAATTTTATTGGATGCACCAATAAAAAAATATTTTAGTTTTTAAGTAGTGGTACTACTGTTTTTTTATACTTCCTGTCAATCACTAATGGCCAAAATAACTAAAATGATGTACGATATTATGGTACTTATTACTAATAAATTTCATTCAAATCAAATAAAGCGTTCTGTTGTTATAAACAAAAGAAATAAAAAATTTTGAAATTTTGAAGCCAAATTCCAGCTTAACCTTAAATTTTTGGATATAGATAAGTTGCGTTAAATCGTCATATTTTGACCCCAGGAATCTACGGTCCAGCCATTTCCCCGCATTAACGGGACACCCTGTATATCAAAAAAACAGGAAAACCAACAAAAAAATACCTGAACCTATGCAAATCACCTACTCTCCGAAAACCACAGCATGAATCAGAAATTCCAGATCCTCTATACAGAGAAAACAAGAAGGAGAATAAACTTATTAGAAAATTAGGATATCAACAAATGCAAAAAACCGACCTTGTTAGGATGTGACGCCGTTGATTTCTCACTGGTAAGATGACGTCACTAGTTTTGGTGCGGGTGAATTGTGAAATAAAATATTAAATGCACTTCACTGTATATATTCACCGTAATAAAGAAGTATTTACAATTTATGTACAATTGCAACAGTTTTAGTTTACTTTTAAGTTTAAATGTGTAAAGGTTTAAGTTTAGATTATTAAAAATGTTGATGTTTACTGTTCGAGCGTTTAAAAGTGTCTCATTAATTTTGCCAAAACCAGCTAAAGTGAGAAAATGCGTGGGGGTGAAAAATAATCTAATTGGTTGTCGTTATCCGGAGGGGTTGGTGGGCGGGCTACCCTTGTTGTAGGTGAAAGTGGTGGTAGCGTCTTCCGCGAATTGACCGGTACCCAGACCAGCGGCCAGTACGTGACCGAACAAAGACATTTTGTTAATTGTAGAAACGATGGTCAGTACGTGACCTAACAAAAGAGTCTGGATAATTGCTTTCTCCAAAAATATTTTGAATGGCCCAACAACCCCCTGGAGTTTTGCTTTCCGAAAAATTGTTTTTGAATGCTCTAACAACCCCCATGATTTACACTTTAAACTGTTTTATGGTTATTGTTCATTTTCTTAAAATTACTTGAAAAATATCTACATGCGCTTAATAAAATATAAAAATACAAAATTAAAAAACGTAATATTAGACGGTTCGTAACATGCCGCCCCCCTTGAAATATCTTATATTTCAAGAAATTACAAATATGTATTCTATACTAATTAAACCATGTAAACATAGAAGAAAAATAAAGTGTAAAAATTAGTTCGTGGGTAATAAGCACACTTTGGTTACTGCACGTTTACACACACCGGAATTGGTTTTTATCGACACTACGCGTATAATACCATCGGCACCTGGGTGAGTCTCTACGATTCGACCAATAAGCCACCTTGCAGGTGGCAGATTTTCTTCCCTTATAAGCACCATGGATCCCAGCGGAATATCCGCAAAAGTATGTTTATTCCACTTGCTTCTTATCTGGAGCTGTGATAGATATTCCTTTGACCACCTTTGCCAAAAATGTTGTGTGAGTTTTTGTAGCAGTTGGAATCTCGATAATCTGTTTGCTGGTATGTCAACTACGCTGGGATCTGGCAATGTCGTGAGTGCGTGTCCAATAAGGAAATGAGCGGGCGTTAACGGATCAAAGAATTCAGGGTCGTTTGATAAAGGACACAAAGGGCGGGAGTTTAAAACTGATTCGATTTGTGTCAAAATGGTATAAAATTCTTCAAAGGTTAAGTTTGTATTACCAATTATTTTAAGCAAATGAGTCTTGACGGATTTTATTCCAGCCTCCCATAAACCGCCAAAATGAGGTGATCTTGGCGGAATGAAATGCCAAGTTGTATTTTGTGAGGTAAAATAAGTATTTAGTTTATTTTGAACAAGGTCGTTGTTTAAAAACATGTATAGTTCTTTCAACTGCGAATAAGCTCCCACAAAATTGGTACCGTTATCACTGTACATATTTTGCGGAACCCCTCGTCTAGCACAAAAACGTCTAAATGTTGCAATAAAACTTTCAGAACTAAGGCTTGAAACTAATTCTAAGTGTATAGCCTTAGTACTAAAACAAATGAATAAACAAATATATGCCTTGTACATTGATGTCTTACGGGCTTGTTTGGATTTTATGAAAAATGGCCCCGCATAATCCACGCCGCAATTATAAAATGGTGGCGCAGGATTTACTCTTTCTGCTGGCAAGTCACCCATAAAGGGTGATATCATTTTTGGTTTAGCCTTAAAACACTTAACACATTTGTGAACACAACTCTTACATAAGTCTAAGCCCGAAATAATCCAATATTTTTCCCGAACTGCGTGTAATAGAGCTTGAGTTCCGCAATGAAGATTATTTTCATGGGCTTGCATAACAATTAATTTAGACAATGGGTGTTTATTTGATAAAATAATTGGGTATTTTTTATTGTAACTAATATTCGCTCGTTTAAGTCGCCCTCCAACTCTTAAAATCTCAAATTGATCCAAAATAGGGTTTAATGATAACAATCTACTTTTATTTGATAACGGTTTGAATTTTTTTAAATCATTAATTTCTGACGAAAATGATTGAGCTTGAGCTAGTTTAATTAAGACATTTGTGGCGTAATGTATCTCAGTAACTGTTAGCTGTGTGGTTATTTTTTTATTACTATTTAATGAGTTTGTTTTAAATCTAAGACAATATGCAACGACGCGACAAAGCTTCGATAAATTTGAATATCTAAGAAATATACTATTCGCTAAATTATTTACACCTAAACTACAATTATGTACACGTTTAATTTCTAGATATGTTTCATCTACTTCATCGTTGTGATTATGTATTTCATTATAATCGTAATGATCGTTTGCCAATAACCACGATGGACCGTTCCACCATTTATCGCAACTACTAAGATTTATAGGTTCCATACCGCGAGTTATTAAATCCGCGGGATTATCATGTGTGCGAACGTGTCGCCAATTATGAGGGTCAGTTAGTTCTTGAATAATAGCAACTCTGTTTGCAACAAAGGTTTTCCACTTATTAGAAGGGCCCTTAATCCAATGAAGAGTGATTGTTGAGTCCGACCACAAATAATAGTTTTCAATGTTAAGCTCAAGTTTTGAAATTAGTTTTGATAATAGTCTTGACAGCAATAAAGCTCCGCATAGTTCTAATCGTGGGAGGGACAGTGCTTTCAAAGGTGCAACCTTTGACTTTGAGCAGACTAATTTTATATTCGAATTGCCTGCTTTATCTACGGATTTTAAATAAATAGAGGCTCCATAGGCTGCTTCAGAAGAATCGCAGAAACCGTGAAGTTCAATTCTTTTGACATTGTTACAGCACATATGCCTGGGTATAATTATTTTGTTTAAATGTTTCAAACTGTCTACAAAGTTAATCCATTTTGTCATTAAGTTTGAGGATAAAGATTCATCCCAATGATTTTTTTCCTGCCACAATTCTTGCATTAATAACTTAGCCTTTATAATAACTGGAGAAATAAGGCCTAATGGGTCGTAGATTTTCGAGATTTGTGACAGTATATTTCTTTTAGTGATTTTTATGTTTGGAAGATTCTGATCGTAATTATAAGTGAAAATGTCTAAATTTGGATTCCAAATGACACCTAGCGATTTATTAGTGTTAGGTTCCGACAGTTGTTTAGTTGCGTTATTTACTAAGTTATTAGATTCCGCCATTAATAATGATTCATTGGAAACCCATTTATGAAGCTCAAATCCAGCAGTTTTTAAAATATGAATAGTATCCCGTTTAATTTCTCTAACTCTTTGTATTGAATTTGCGCCCGTTAAGAAGTCATCTACATAGAAATCGTTTTTAATTATTGATGATATATGTGGAAATGTTTTTGTATTCTCATACGCCAACTGCATTAGAGACCGAATTGCTAAAAATGGCGCAGAAGCAGTGCCATATGTTACAGTGTTTAGCTCATAACATTTTAATTTTTCGCTTGGATCTGAGCGCCAAAAAATACGCTGTAATGATTTTTGATTATCGTTTATCCAAATTTGTCGATACATTTGTTTTATATCCGCTGTAATTACAAACGCATGGCGCCTAAATCTAACTAAAATTGTGAAAATGTCATTTTGTATGGTAGGCCCTACTCTCTGAATTTCATTAAGTGATAATTTATTATTTAGTTTGGCTGAACCATCGAACACGACCCTGAGCTTTGTTGTTTCACTCGACTCCTTTAAAACAGGGTGATGTGGCAAATAGTATGTCAATTTATCAAGTGGAAAATTTTCTACGCATTCTGTCATGTGTCCTAATTCTTCATACTCCTTCATAAAGTTTATGTATAATTGAGCGATATGTGAATCTCTACTTAATTTATTCTCTAATGATGAAAATCGTTTTAATGCTAGATTACGTGACTCGCTTAGATTGCAGGTTGAATCATTCAATGGAATTGTGACAATAAATTTACCGTCGGAAGATCGCGCCGTTGTGTTAAGGAAAGTTTCTTCGCAAATTAATTCGTCGTTTGAGTATACATTTTCGTTTATAATTTCCTCGATCTCCCAAAACTTTGTAATTTGACTGTCAATCGTACCCACATTACAAACTGAAGATTCAACCGGTTGTGATAAAATATTTCCTGATACAACCCACCCCAATTTTGTTTTATGTAATGTTGGATTATGTTTTCCTAAATTTATCTGCCCTTGACATAATAAATTCCAAAATATACCTGCACCTAATAACATGTCGATTTCTGAGGGTTTGTTAAATGTTGGATCGGCCAATATAATATTTTGAGGGATATTCAAGTGTTTAAGATCAAAATAATATTGAGGTAAATTATTTGTAATATTGTTTAAAATTAGACACGTTATATTAGTTTTATATGATGAGGTACTTGATTGAAATTCAATTTTAACTTTGTGTGTACTGTTTGTTAAATTACTAGAGATTCCTGAAATAGAAACTTGACTAGGTAATAACTTTAAGTTTAACAGATTAACCATTTTCTTGGTAATAAAACATGACTGAGATCCACTATCTAACAATACCCTGCATTTATGTTTATTCCCCTTATTATCTAATACCCAAACAAGTGCGGTTGATAATAATGTGTGGGAAATATTTTCCGTTACATGACAGGAAGTAGATGTCGATGGAACAGGTTGAATGTCGTTTTGTTGAGATTCATCGTTTTGTTTAAAATGGAGTAATGTGTGGTGTCGCTGATGACAAATTTTGCATGTAGCCGGACTTCTGCATTGTTTTGTAAAGTGATTTTGTCTCAAACAATTTAGGCATAATTTTGCTGAACGTGCTTTATTGCAACGTTCATTTGGGGATAACTTCATAAACTGTTCACATAATGTGATAGTATGATCTTCTTTACAAATAACACATTTAACATTATTTGTTCCTACATGAGAATTAAATAATTTCGGTTTTTCAGATTGTCTTTGTTTAATATAAGTCGTAACTCCATGATTATGATTTTTTGGCAAAGATTCTAATAATGCACAACGTTTCTGAATGAAGTCCGTTAAATTTGAAAATGTGACTTTATCAATTGAATTTACACAAGTTTCCCACTCACGCCTACTGTCAGAATCCAATTTATTAGAAATTAAATAGATTAGCATCGTATCCCATTTATCAATCGGTTCGTCTAAACCTTCTAATGACCGCAAATGACAAAGAACGTTATCGTGTAAATTACGAAGTGCACTAGCAGATTCTTTAGTAATCGGCGAGTGAGAACAAATTGCGTGTATATGATTCATTTTAGCTAACCATTTCTTTTCAAATCTATTACGAAGAAGTTCCCAGGCAACTTCATAATTAGCAGAAACAGTTTTAATTGATTTTATAGTATTTGCGGCAATTCCCTTCAGGCAAGATTTAAGATAATGAAACTTCTGAGTTGTGTCCAAAGATGTGTTTTTGTGTACTAATGAAGTAAACATTTCACAAAATGTAGGCCATTCTTCGTATTCGCCACTAAATTCAGATAAGTACAATATTGGCAATTTAACAATAGCATTCTGATCTGTACCTGAAATATTAGTTGAATTTGTGCTAGATTTAGGTTTAAATTTCTCTAAATGACTATCAACTTTAATCCTTAATTCGTGAAAGGTTAATTCAAAATCGTTTCGTTCTTTCTTTAATGCTTCACTGGGGATTACCTGTTCAATATCATTCATAACTTCATCAAATTGATCTAATAAGGGTATGAATTTTGATAAGCGTGATCCTATCATTTTTAATTTTAATTCAGTTTGTTCTTCCTCGAACAATTCATTGAAATTATTTCGCGCACGTGTTAAATTTGATTTAATAACATCTTTTTTAGACATTAAATCGTCTAGCTGTTTATTATTTCTGACCATTTTGATACAAATTAAAAGACTTGAATCAGTTTAATGAATAAGAGGATTGTGTGACTTACTGGAGGATTGATGAACACAGCTACTCAGCAAATCACCGATGCTTCTCTGGAACACCAGGTTGATTTTCGTTTAATTTCCGCGATGTGGATGAATTTCAACTCGACGGGGATGATCGCCTTAGGTGGACCTAGTGTCGTTTTCCGGAGGTGGAGTTCCCGGTGAGTTTTGAATATCCTACAATTGCGGTGGAAGCCCGCGTTTAACTCCCTCGGAGGCGGTGGACACCCGCGTGTAACTCCCTCGGAGGCGGTGGACGCCCGCGTATAACTCCCTCGGAGGCGGTGGACGCCCGCGTATAACTCCCTCGGAGGCGGTGGACGCCCGCGTATAACTCCCTCGGAGGCGGTGGACGCCCGCGTATTAATTTGAATTAGTTTAATTTCGGATAAAAGGTTTAATATCCGGTTCGAAGGACCAATGTTAGGATGTGACGCCGTTGATTTCTCACTGGTAAGATGACGTCACTAGTTTTGGTGCGGGTGAATTGTGAAATAAAATATTAAATGCACTTCACTGTATATATTCACCGTAATAAAGAAGTATTTACAATTTATGTACAATTGCAACAGTTTTAGTTTACTTTTAAGTTTAAATGTGTAAAGGTTTAAGTTTAGATTATTAAAAATGTTGATGTTTACTGTTCGAGCGTTTAAAAGTGTCTCATTAATTTTGCCAAAAACAGCTAAAGTGAGAAAATGCGTGGGGGTGAAAAATAATCTAATTGGTTGTCGTTATCCGGAGGGGTTGGTGGGCGGGCTACCCTTGTTGTAGGTGAAAGTGGTGGTAGCGTCTTCCGCGAATTGACCGGTACCCAGACCAGCGGCCAGTACGTGACCGAACAAAGACATTTTGTTAATTGTAGAAACGATGGTCAGTACGTGACCTAACAAAAGAGTCTGGATAATTGCTTTCTCCAAAAATATTTTGAATGGCCCAACAACCCCCTGGAGTTTTGCTTTCCGAAAAATTGTTTTTGAATGCTCTAACAACCCCCATGATTTACACTTTAAACTGTTTTATGGTTATTGTTCATTTTCTTAAAATTACTTGAAAAATATCTACATGCGCTTAATAAAATATAAAAATACAAAATTAAAAAACGTAATATTAGACGGTTCGTAACAGACCTTTTGCTCAAAGAGCAAAGATATTTATCACAGTCCCCACTACAAAAATTCAAAACTCAATGTCAATAGTGGCAAATAATTTTAATGTCACATCATTCGCCTGAAAAGACAACACATTTGTGAAACATGAATTTTAGTTATACAAAGTATTGATATATGGGTTAAAAATTGAATTACATAAAATTATTGTGGAATTTAGCTACTTTTTATCATTTTGTGATAAGTTCTGGTGTTAATTTGATTATATATTGACTATTATTTATTATCAAATATTGTTCATAATTTCCTGTTCAATTGACTGAATAATTTTATTTTCTGGTTATTCAATTTCAAATTTTTAATAATATCTTATGTTTACTTTACTCGCATTTAGGGATTTTAGTATAGAGAATAATCGAGGCCTATTTTTAGACTATTTAATTCTTGCTAAATGACACATCACTGCTATTTATTTCACTGGGACAGAACTTTGTCTTTCATTCTTTACATCCATATGGTTTGCTTGTTTTTTTTATTTTTCTCTTAATAATATATCGCAAAAATTAAAAATATTGTGCAAAAAATAATGTAAATATCCCTCCCGAATGGAAAAAAGGTATTATTATTTGCTTCCCCAAACCCGATAATTATTACACTCATTACTAGTTTTCGTACCATCACACTCCTTCCTGTAATTGGTAAACTCTTTGAATCCCTCATCAAACAAAAACTCCTTCAAACCTCAATTAACTCCATTCCTGACTGTCAGTTTGATTTTCTTCCTAAAAAATCCACCATACTTCTTCTCACAATCCTTACGCCCACTATGCAAACTAAACACCACGAAGGTAAAAGTTAGCTATACTTCTTTTAGACATACAAAAAGCATTTGATTCAGTTTGGCATATTGGAGTGAATGTTTCCTACTAAAAATTCCCCATCACTTAATAATCCTTTTGTACAACTTCCTTTCCAACATATCCTGTCAAGTAAGAATTAAACAAGCACTTTCCCATTCCATTCCAATTTTACAAGGCGTCCCTCACGATTCTCCCTTATCCCCTCTCCTATACAATATATTCTGCCACGACATCAGTAATCCTGATCCCACATATTTCAATCCTTCCCAATATTCCTTACTCTTCGCCGATGACAGATATGACAGATATAATATAATATAATATTGCTGCTGAAGAGGAGAATCAACGCAGTGTTCCATTTCTCGATACAAGAGTCATAAGAACAGACAGTAATGTGTTTTTGTGTGACTGGTAGCAAAAACCTGTATGTTCAGGACGTTATATTAATTATAATTCATGTCATCCATTTAACATGAAATTGAATTTCATAATAATAACACTAAAAGGCCGAATTAAGGAAATCTGTCACGCCACACTCCTTCAGAATAGCTTAAAAAAAACTAGAAAAAATTCTGGCAGAGAACTTCTACCCAATTAATCTAGTTCGACGTTTAATTTACAACACTTCTGAGCTTCATAGTTTCCAACAGAGCAATATTATATTTGACAACTTACCTACGACTGCACCATAATATATATCCTTGCCTTATATTGAAGGTCTTACCAAATTACTGAAATAGGTCCTAAAACATGATAAAATAAAATTTGCATATACTAACAGTAAATAGATTATATATATATATATAACATATATACTGGTCAAACATCACAAACACTGTGCTCCAGAATAACGCAACATAAAAGTGATACTAACATAAAAAGGGAGCTTGTGCACTAGCCACTCATGCACAGACCACAAAGCATGTGATCAATCATAGTGCAGTTGAGGTTCTGGATACTGAAAGGCACCAAAAAACTAGACTTTTCTTAGAAATGTGCTACATTAACCAGGAATCTGATACCATAACTGCGAAAACAGATATAAAAGGCCTAAGTGCCATTTACACATATTTTCTTAAATTACCACCTAGTTGTTAATAAATAACAGTTTTTCTTTTCGCTTCTTTCCTTTAATAACTTAAAAATTATCAATTGGCTATAGCATTAAATCTCCGTGACGTTTTAATGTTTTAAGATGGGACTTTACTAGCCTCGTTTCTATAAGTTTTAGTTATTGTTATTATAATTATAATGTTTATTGTATACCTTGTAGCGCCCTGAAGAAGGGAACATAGTTTCCCGAAATAGCGGCAAAGAATAAAGAGTATTTAGTGAATAATCTCGCTTATTGACCAATTACCCAATAAACTGATTTAATATATTTACTCCGGTCACTATACCACAATTCTTATTTATATATAATGTAAATATGCATTTAAAAATATACAATAATTCAATTTCTCTAACACAAAAATAAAAATACCAGCTACTTAAACATCCACATTTCTGAATTATCATGTAACCATTGTAAGGGAGTTTTTGTCGAAATATAAAGACCATACTGGGTGAACATTTATACTCATTTTGATAAAAACGAATTGATAATTCTTGATTTAGAAAAAAAAAACATACTCAGACGTATAAGTTTCGAAATTTTGAAGAACATAATAATTTTACAAATCATTTAATTAAAAATGAACGTATTCCAGATATGAATTCGCCTAAAATTTTGCATTTCGCCAAAAAGAACATGCTTGATTCATTAAAACTTAACAAATTCATTAAATCAACGACGAGACCGATTTAATGTACTTAAATATTTTCAAAACGGTTATAAATACAGATTAAACTTAATTTGTATATATTGTACATTTCAAAATATCCATGTGAAGGATGAAACTATAGTTACAAAACAAAAGCCTGATTTAAAAATGTATTACTATATATACTCAAACATTACTAAATTAATAATTTTATGTCATGAATATGTTTAATTTTAGTATATAATGTATCACGTACATATAATAAATATAGTTACTACTGATATATTTCAACCATCTTTTATCCATTTCTTCGCCTGAAGAAGCCACAGTGTGGCGAAACAATTGTAGCGTTTTACAATATATTTGAAAGTGATTAAATAGTTTTATTTATATAAAAGTGAAAATGAACTTTCAACATTTATCAGCCTCATCAATAAATCATCTTTTAAGAGTTTTAAAAATGAATTTTAAAATGAACTACCAATCATTTAACAAAATATAATTAGAATAAGTAAGACATGTATAATTATTGTTTTAATTTAAACATAATGTATTATACAATTATTTCGTAATTGGGAAACAACAATATATTGAGTATAAATAAATAAATAAATAACATTTATTACTAATTTCCATTGCAAGATTCAAGCACTAATTCCCATATTTTCGTACGAATCTCATAATATTCACATTATTATTATTAAATGGAATTCATTTAGAATAACATCGAATTTTCTCTGAAATTTCATGAGCTTCACTTACACTAACACGTTTCCCTTTCCCTTTCAGCTGTGTCTGTATCCGTCGCCGTGTGGACTTTGGTGGCGATTTCACTGGAGAGATATTTCGCAATCTGCAGCCCCCTGAAATCACGACGGTGGCAGACGCAGTTTCACGCCTATAAAATGATTTTCTTCGTGTGGATGGCCAGCCTGTTATGGAGCTCCCCCGTCATTCTAGTATCAACCCTGACCGCAATGAAGCAGAAAGGTGGGTAAACGAGAGCCGCTCTGAATTTCCCCGCACAACTTTTTCACTAATTTTTAATACAGCTTTACAGACGAAACAAAGCTTTTGACCAAAGTTAGCTAAACAAGGAAAAAGCGTACACAACTTCTAAAAAGTTATTCCCCTGAAATGCAATGTTTTATAATTGAGGAATTACAGACAATGAATGTTAATTAGTGTTGCAACAAAGCTTCTTCCCACAGTTTTTTTTCTATTATTTTATTTTAATTGTCAATTATTTATGCATCAATTAGACATTATATAAAAGTTTTAAATTTTTTAATATTACTAAAATATTATACTTTTGCCGTGAATAGTTGCTTCCTGTCCTTGTTATAAAACAATTATTTTTATATAAGGAGAAGTAATACACTTGTTATGTTCCATTTGTAACAGAACAAGTATCGAATTATTTTGAATTACTCAATCAAGCTTAATTATTTAACAATGATTTTTATAAATTAATATCGCGTATAAAAATAATCTCTCTTTTTACAATTCAGTATTCACAATCTATTATAAGTTTTAATAACATAATAACATTATTCAACTATTAAAAAAGAATATATTATAATATAGAATACAAGAACAGCATAACAAAAGGGAAAAGGGTCTCTCATCGCGTGGGTGTGCAATGTTTCATTCTACTACAGCTTTAATGAATTTCTTTAATATAATATATTCTTGCTCCAACCGCACGCAAACTTCTGTCTAAGTTGCCCGGAGAAATTTAATAAGCTATGGATATTCATTCGGGTAATCCTAGATAGAATGCTGGCTAAATATTGTTAGACGATAAGCAAAGTCACTGACATGAAGCTCGTGCAAAGGTCGATGCCCCGTTAATTTTGACGTTTATTATCCGGAATAAATTTAGAATGGAAGCGAGCTAAAAAGAAGATTATAATTAAACTTTCCTGTAAGTGCCGTTTAAGTAAAATCCATATTAATATAGAGATATTAATTACAAAATTTTAGGTTTAAACTCCTAGTTGAAGTTACAAAAATGCGATAAATATGCATTATTATACAAGTAACATACAAATCATACTCTAATCACTTATAATGGTTCTCTGAAGTATATTGGCATTATTGTATACAAGGTGGTTTAATTTAATTTAAAATTAACATTTTTTTTATTAGAGTCTGCTTTTGTTTTCAAATATTATGAAATACATACACATTTTTTAAATAGAGGCGTAGAGAGTTTCGAATTTAAAATGCCACACAAAAGTACTTATTTACTGTACTTATATTATTTTACTTTTTAAGTTTAAATCAGCACTTAAAAAAGACGAAAAGTTTAATTATATACGAGGGCTATCCGTAAAGTAGTACCCATTTGGGAATATAAAAAACTAGTATAGCGGGTGGTGCGTCGACAAACGCACCACAGGAAATTCAATGAATTTTTATAAATGTGCAATTATTTCCTCCGCAGGTCATTTTAGCAAAAAAACACAAGATAACAATTTTGTATTTAATAAAAAATATATATAAATCACCTATTCGTAGTATATTACAATTGTTTTAAATTGAAATATTTAAAATTATAAAAAATTTCGGCCTATTTTTTATAATTTAAATGCATCAATTTAGGAGAAACTTATTAATAATCACAAAACTCATTTAATTACCTTTAAATTAAAACAGTATTAACAAAAATTATAATAAATGTTCACAAATCGCCATACACCGCTTGGAAATAACCTAACCGTACTATGAATAGGTGATTTAAATGATTTTTTTTAATATCTACAAAATTGTTCTCTTGTGTCTTTTTGCTAAAATAACCTGGGGAGGAAATAATTGCACATTAATAAAAATGTATTGAATTCCCTGTGGTGCGTTTGTCGACGCACCACCCGGTATATTAACAAATATTAACGTTTTATTTGTAACTACTTCTTTATATAGTTAACTCGTAAATTTAAGTAAAGGGTCCGCCAATAGGGACGCGCGAAGTTTGCCGGAAGGGTGCGGCCATGTTGTTCGAGGTAGAGCTGTCAAAGTTGCTGTCATTTGTTCAGTATATAACCCCAAATCACCATGGCAAGTGTCGAGCAGCACGTGCAAATTATTAAATTGATTTACGAAAATGGGTCATCAGTTTGAGAAACGTTCCGCGCACTTCGCCCATTTTACTGTCGCGATAATCGGCCTGTAGAGTCGACTATCCGTCGATTGGTGGGCAAATTCGAGTCGACTGGTTCAGTAAACAACCACCCAACACTGACACGTCGACGAAACGCCCGATCGAACGAAAATATCGCTGCTGTTCGTGAGAGTGTGCGCGAGAACCCGAGGCAGTCCATTTTTTGTCGTTCACAGGAACTTGGCCTTTCGGAGACATCAACTCGCAGAATTTTGCATCTGGATTTGGGTCTGCACCCGTACAAAATCCAATTGACCCAGGAGCTCAAGATAAACGACCACAGACAGCGTCGGGCGTTCGCTGACTGGGCTCTGGAGCAGTTGGAAGCAGACCCCCATTTTGGCCGAAAATCATCTTCAGCGGCGAGGCTCATTTCTGGATGAACGGGTATGTGAACAAGCAAAATTGCCGCATTTGGAATGAGAACAACCCACACGAGGTCCACCAAGTGGCAATGCATCCCCAGAAAGTCACTGTTTGGTGTGGATTTTGGGCCGGCGGCATCATCGGTCCGTACTTTTTCGAGAACGAAGCTGGGGCGGCCATAACCGTCAATGGGGAGCGCTACAGGTCGATGATAACCAACTTCTTTTGGCCTAAACTGGATGATATGGACACGGACGACATGTGGTTCCAGAAGGACGGCGCCACGTGCCACACAGCCCATGCCACAATGGACATTCTGCACGAGCGATTTCCGGACATGGTAACCTCGCGCGGAGGCGATATCAACTGGCCACCGAGATCGTGCGATTTAACGCCTTTAGACTTTTTTCTCTGGGGCTATCTCAAGTCGCTGGTCTACGCCAACAAGCCTCTAAACACCGATGACCTCAAAGTCAACATACGCAACGCCATCGCTCAAATTGAGGCCGATATGTGCTCCAGAGTCATCGAAAATTGGACCTCCCGGATCCGGGCTACCAAACGGAGCCGCGGTGATCATTTGAACGATGTTATCTTCCATACTTAATGGGGTCGAATACCCTTTCGAATGAAAAATAAATTTCGTTTCTACCTCACACACAACTTGTTTTATTCAATTTTAAAGTTCATGCGCCCTTATTGGCGGACCCTATAGTATTGTTCTATATGGTCAGTCTACTGAATATTGCGTCTAATCATATTGCAGAAGATAATATTACGTCTCATATTTGATATTCCGTATAATGAATCCTGTCGAGAAATCTTTGTTACCGAAAATGTTTCAACTGTTACTTTAATATATTTAATGAAAATAATCTGTCACATTTTTAAAAAATAAAACCAAATTTATATTAGACAAACATACTCATAATCATAATAGGATTAAGGACGACTTTCACTTAACAGAACACCATCCTAGCTTTTTTAAATCTCTAATATATACTAGTTGCCCATTTTATAATATGCTACCACTAAGTTTAAATAACTATAAGACATTTGAGTCATTTAAAAAGAAATTAAAAATTATATTAATTAAGAAATGCTTTTATAACATTCATTATTTTGAAGAGTGTGTCGACTGGTAATTTTATATTTGAACATATTGTCCTTGCTGCACTTGTACTGTATATTTTCACTCCAATTTTAGTTTAAGTTTGTTGACATTCTGTTTTGCAAGAAAAGATTATTCTTTTTTCTTTATTATGAATGAATATAATTACTTTTTCTACTCCCATAGTAGTAAGTAGCCAATAACGCAATCATTTGTTGATTAGTAACCATGGCATTATGAAACATGCACGTAATGAAGAAAAAACTAGCACGTAATATATTAGGTAACCATTATTATTACAAAACTTCAATCAAGTAGCCTTGACAAATGAATTTGACATTTATCGTTGTTGAATACACATTACATTGACGTTATTTTGGTTTAATTATTATTAATAATTCATTAATTCATCGTTGAAATGAGTGAAAGTGACCCCACAGAAGAAATTGTTGGAACTCCACCAGAAATTAAGCAACTTGCAGAACATACCGCAGCGGATCTTCTCCCGGAAAAATCCAAAGCGCGTTACGAAGTGGTTTATGGTAAATTCATGGATTGACGTAATAATAGTGTTCAGTCTTTTTCGGAAAATTTGTTATTAGCCTATTTTGGCGAAATAAGTAAGAAATACAAACCTTCATCTCTTTGGGCCATGTATTCGATGCTGCGAAGTGTTTTAATAGTAAAACATAACCTCAATATTGCAAAGTTTTTCAAATTATAATGAATGGGAGTAGAAAAAGTATAGTACACAACTCGAGCTGTAAGTTACTTACGTACTCGTAGAATTACTGCACTCGCCTAATGGCTCGTGCGCAACTTTTTCCACTCGTACGTAATATATGACTTACAACTCTTGTTATGTAATATACTATTACATGTTCAATCTACGTATAATATAGCCAAATGAAGCAATAAAGCATTTATTTATTTATTTATATATTTTGCTAATGGTTTATTAGTACCCCAGCTAAGCATTTAGTGGGTTATAAGTAATTATTTTGTCTTTTGCTTTTATGACTTTTCTCCTCCTGGATTCGCAAAATCCCACACTGTACGGTGGTTCTATAACCTATGATATAGTATCTCTTGATAATATTACAGATGAGTTATCGTTCAAAACAAGAAAAAAGAGAGAGATTGTGAATTGGCTCACTATTTTTATTAAAAAAATAAAAAAAATATTCTAAATGAGAGACACGTTTCAGCTTCTCTTCTCAGAAAAATATAGGAATAAACCAAATCCTCGGTCAAAACTTATAAGAGATCAATTTCGCTAGAAATACGGGTAGGCTATTAAAATAGCAAAAACTATAAGTGTAAATAATTAACGCGATAGAATCATTTATAAACTTAAATACTAGTAGAACCTATATGGCCTATATGGTCGCTCTTCGAATATACTGAAGCCCATATTAAACTGAATAACAAATTCAACAACTCGGATTTTAAACGATATAATTTGAAATATTGAAATGAAGTGTGCGAAAATTTTTCCGAATTAGAAAATATGAAAAATAACGGATGCAAGCAACTATAGACCCATTAGTTTTGAGTTTTGAATATGATTACCTTGTTACAGGCTACTGCTAAACAATAGACACATTCCAAATTAAAAAAATCAAAATATTACAAGTTTAAACTATTTATCTAAAAGTCAATTCTTTAAAAATAAAATGTTCAGAAGAACATTTTAATTTAAAAAAAAACATAAAGTAAGAATTATAAATATTATAGTTAAAACACTACAATTTTATATATGTCTAACTACATAAAAATGCTTTTACAGAAACCACTATTTAACATTGAAAAAATACCTTTTAAAAAATCAATAATTATATTGATCACTGCAAAATATTTCTTGAAATTTATTCTTTTCCTCATTTCAATTAAAATTATATTAAATCATTTATATATATATATATATATATATATATATAAGAAAGCTTTGTATAATTTCTTTCAAAAATTTATAAAAATTTCTTTTAAAAATTTGAAAAAGAAAACAATAATTCTCAAAAAAAACATTCGCAATCGATAAAAATAATTGAATAATAATATAAAACAAAATAGGCTCAAAATTATTATTAAAAATAAATAATAAAATATCACAATAGAACAGAAAATGTTAGTAAAAAAAGAAACAATAGAAATATCCAAAAATAACTGGCAACTGTCACAAACAATGAAGATAGAACATTGAACGTTAACGAAAAATAATTTATAATTGTCAAACATGTAGAAATTTGAGGGAAAAAACGCATTTAAACAAAATACATGATAGAGAAGTGGCAAAAAATGTCAAAATTATGGCCACTAACCCACCCTCCAATCAGTAAAACATAAGCGAGGGTTTTAATTAAAAGTTGTAAAACGTAAATAAATAACGTAATTATTGCAAAATATAATAGATTAATTCAAACAATTTTTTTAAATAATTTCGATGCTGTTTTACTGATTGGAGGGTAGGATAGAGGACACCCACCCACCCTACATATACATATAAACTTTTTTATCTTATCGTCTCTCTTTACTTAATGAAATTAATTACAAAACTTTTGAATAAAAAAGAAATTAAAAAGGCATAATTTTTGAGTGATGTATGATGGGTGGGCAGCCTTAAATCTGAATTGGAAAAGATTAGCTATAGGACGTCATTTACATTTAAGGTTAAATTTTGATTTTGTTTTTTTTTATTACATAAAGTGTTTGATGTTTTTAGAAGCAAAATCATCAACGATTAGCAATTAAAGTTATCATGTATATGTAAGGTGTATGGGTGGCCTCTATTCTACCCTCCAATCAGTAAAATATAATGAAGGGTTTTAGTTAGAAGTTGTAAAATGTAAACAAACAAAAAATAATTGCATTTTTTAATTGATGTATTCATACAAATATTTCAAATAATTTTTGATGATGTTTTACTGACTGGAGGGTGGGATAGAGGACACCCATCCACCCTACACTACATATAAACTTTAATTCTTTATCGTGTCGCTTTATCCAATGAAATTAATTTCAAAATGTTTTGAATAAAAAAGAAATTAAAAAGGTCAAATTTTTTAGGGCGAAATTAGTAAAATATTAATGCATGATGGGTGGGCAGACTCTAAATCTAAATTGGACAAGATTAGCTATACAAAGTCATTTATATTTAAACTTAAATTTTCATTTTGTTTAATTTTTTATTAAATAAAGGGTTTGATGATTTTAGCAACAAAATAATCAACAATTAGCAATTAAAGTTATCCACCCTCCAATCAGTATATCATAAAGGAGATTTTAATTAAAACTTGTAAAATTTAAAGAAATATAAAAAATGGTGATGTGGCCATCATAGTATTTTCCTTACATTTTTCTTGAAAACTATGACGTTTACGCAAAAATGCTATTCTTAATGATTTAATAAATTTTCAATTGTTAACGATTAATTATTATATAAATTTCCTGTAACTACTATCGTTAATTATCAAAAATTGTCATTTTTTTTTCTCTCAAGTCAAGAACTTTATGAAAAACATGTTTTAACGAAACTTGTTCAGTTTCTCATTCCCTTTAACTTTTGTTTGAAAGGTTATGGAATATTTTTCATATTTAGAAAAAACAAAACAAAATCTCTGGTAAACATCTACTTCCGGTGTAATGTTCACCAAAAGCTTTTCAGTTGTAGTTTTTAATGATATAACCTTAAGTTCAAAATTTCATATCAAACGAATCATTCGTAATCGTTCGATCACAGCCATTTCATGCACGAAAACAATACTTTCCTTATAGATTCTATTTGTGGAAAGTAAAAAGTTTTTGACGATTACTTAAAATTGATTTTTGGAGAATAATTAATAATTGTTATAACAGGTAAAGGGGAATTATCAAAAATTTAAATAATTACAAAAATATTTAAAAGGACTTAAAAATATAAAAATCAATATTTATACTTAAATTGATTTAGGTTCTTGTATCCACAACCGAGGATATTATTAAATTTTTTGTTGTTATATTTTTTTATTATCTTCAATACTCATTTGAAATATTTTGTACAAATTTCCGTAATGTATTTTTAGCGCTTCAGCATCTACATCTTTCAAACTTCCGGCTCTTATATCAATAAGGAATAATATTAAAGTTTTTGTTAAAAATGGATACCAATTGTTTCTAAACTTTAAAAAACAATTCATTATCTCTTGACAAGGCATTTGCTACAATTCAAAGATGATTTACTAAATTCTATGCAGGATTATATTATTATTTTTAGAATATAGTACTTTAAAGCGTTAAAATCCAATGTTCCGCAAAAAATCAAAATAATAAGATGACTTAGTTGAAATGAATCCATTTGACTAAAATCAGTGAAGCTTCTGGAACAAGCATTTCTACAATCCTGAAAAATTTATTATATAACTCTCATTTATAAAGGTAAATGCAGAAATAATATAAGGAAGTGTGCTTGATCCAAAATTTAATTTAATAATTGATTCCAAAACGGTTACAGCAAGTAGATTGTTAGGTATACAAAACATCTTCCGATTCCGAAAAAATATAAAAATATTTTGACAGCTTTCCACATCACCTTAACCCAATAGTTGGTAACCAACTACTCGATTGGAAGTACTGTCTTTCAGGTGTAAATTTATAAAGAAGAATTATTAAATTAGCCCAACTGTAATTACAAGGTATATTTCTATATTTAAGAAATAATGTTCTATACATACTTGGATAGCCGTAATTTTAATCAGATAAGATTTTATTTGAATATCTTATAAATTGTTTTTAATCAGGGCTGAAAGACCGTAGGTCTATAGCCTAGACGGATTAACACCACATTATTTGTTTAATGTATATATAAATGTTATGTTATAACTGTCCGAATAAAAATTATTAGTTTTCAAAATATTCACAAATATGTTATAAAACCATTTTTTATTTGTAGCTTCAATCTTAGTACTGCTGTAGATGAATTGCAAAAAACGTGTCATCATATTTTTTTAAACCCTTCCCGCAAAATTATGTTTGACCTTAGTTACGCATTGCCCGAGATAGTGGTTAATTAAATTATTATAGAAGAAATAAAAAAATTACACAAGTTCATAAATTTACACCTGAATGATGCGTTAACTTTTGATTTACATGAGAGTTTCGCCATTAGCCCTAGCGTACTCATGAGAATCCCCACCTCAATCAGTCCCTACCTAACGTCCCTAAAAACCCTAAACATCTCTACCACCCGGTGGTGGCCCATTCTGGACGAGCGTTTGGGTTTGTTTAAACGGAGAACGGTTTAGAGGTGGGGACGAATCTACGACGAAGTAACCGACGCGACGCGCGATTGTTTTTTGTGTTGTAGAAAAACGCGTGACAAATTTCTCCGCAGCTGAAAAGAAAAACCCTAATTCGAGAAAGAGGAATGAAAAATCGACTTACATTGGCGTCTTGGTGTTCATCTTTTGTGTGACCTACCGTATACCCTAAGAACCCGAATGCAGTCGAATCCAAAGAAACCCAGCCTGCTGTTGAAGTCCGAATCCAGTCGCACACTAACACAAAAACAATATTCACAAGACAAAGTATGTTTAAAAAAGTATCTAATCACCACGCACAAACGACGAGTCGTAGATTTTGTTGAAGTTTAAGGTTTCTATAGTGAATTACAAAAATCTTAAAAGAAAATTTAATTGAGATTTTAAATAAAAAACGGAATTTGATGTTTGTGAAGTTTTGCAAATTTGTTCTACAGCTAAAAATGATTGCAGCCTCGTCGTTCTTGGACCATTGCTGTGGAAAACAATATTACACCAGTTACACCCTTCTAAATACAAACATACTACTACCACTATCTAATAACACTAATAAATTTAAAAAAATCAATTTCACCACCCAAAACAAACCATTACATTTACATACAAAAGTGCATAACTTTAAATACTTTAATTAAATTAAGGCTGAAATTAATACGCGCTCTTCGTTAAAATCTCAATTACGTTGATGATATTTTTTTCGTATGCAATACCTTCAACAATCTCTACGACAGGGCTGATTCTAATTCGAAAATCTCTTAGTACTTGGAGGGAACCGATAGCATTCACACGCACTCGCGACGAAGTTTTCTTTCGATATTAAAACGCTGAATGTAATCCAGATTTACACGAGTAATTAAGAAAACTTACACACGAACACCAACCGACGACGAATTTGATACTGAAGTATTCAATTTTGATAACGCAGGTACTCGCACGTAGCTGTAGGATGCAGAAAAAAGGTGGCCAAACGAGTGCGCGTTCGTTTGGATTTTTTTGCCGTTTGGTGATTTGGATCACATTTATAGGAATTATTCCCTCACTACAGATGCGTTGTAAAAAAATAGAGTATCTCAAAATATGCATTTTCTTCGAAGCTATTTTAGAATTTATAAACGAAACAATTAAAAATTATATTAAGTGCATAATAACTGCACAAAATAATAAGGTATAGTTTTTCACTCTTCCATTTTACACATTTAAAAAAGAAATTGACTATGTACATATGTACTGGAAATGCATAATTTTTTTTATAAAAGACTATATAATATGTAGTTGTGAATTTTTGTTTTAAAACTAATTATACCTAATTCCTAATGAAAAAAAGAATACTATGTTGTTGTGGAGGAAAAGATCGAGAATTTTAAGGATCGAACTAGCGATGGGTGAACAGCTAGAGTATCAAAAAGATCTATTTGTACTCAATCCTTTTTGATTGATTTTGCCCATAGCTACTATTTTGTTGAAGGATACATAAAATTTTTGTTTTTGTTTCTTTTGTGAAATGTCTGGCTATAGAATTTGATTTTGTTATAATATATTTTATTATGATTTTTTCATCATCTATATTTGAATAAGATAGTTTTGTATTGATAATACATATTTTAAATTAAAAAAAAATAATTAAAGAAGACAGGGCAAAGATGTAAGAAAAATAAATTGGCTATAGAAAAAGGAAAGTCTGATAAACTAGAGGTACTAAAACAAGCAAGAATTTTGTAAATTCACTTAACACACGTATATTTCGAAACTCTTGATAAAATAGTTAATTGATAAATTGATACCCACTTTCAACGGATTA
Organism: Ontholestes murinus; assembly: GCA_963969525.1. Lineage (NCBI taxonomy): Eukaryota > Metazoa > Arthropoda > Insecta > Coleoptera > Staphylinidae > Ontholestes > Ontholestes murinus. The sequence continues at coordinate 46,039,830 of OZ018395.1, forward strand.
ATTAAACAAATTTTACAAATTATAGGTTTATGTAATCGGTTATACCGAAAATGTTATATTGCTCAATAAGCGGACAACTAACACAAATTCGCTTATTGATCATATATATTATTCACATCAATACTAAATTTCAACGAACTTATTACCCACATATGCAACAAAATTTTAAATTATTAGGGTTCTGCTTCCAGATTTTCTGTAAACTTCACATACAACACCTTGAAAACTGTATACCTTGCACTAGTTCGGCCACATTTATAACGTGCATATATTAAAAAATCAATACAAAATAAGAAAATAAACGTAAGTGTATATACAAAAAATAATAATAAATAAACAAAAATACTATTTATTATTCAATTGCTTACACATGGAACGGTGTAAAACAACTTTTGCAAAGAGATACATTGTAATTAGTGCATAGTATCATCGTTCGCGTTTCAATTTTCAAATACTGTTTCAAGGACGAGCGGCCTTTGAACTTATCTATAGATTCATCGATACTCAAATGGGAGCATAAAGTTCTAGCTTACTGAAATCTTTATTTCAAGCAAGTAACTAATTCGTCGAAATATGTTTTACTAGAATTTTCAGGTTTCTGAGGATTAGCATAATACATTTTTGAAAGGAGCATAGTACAGGGGTCACGACTTATTGCTTCTTTTATGAAAGGATTTCCTAGATTTTTTGTATTAGACCAATACTGGTGATATGATTACAAACATGATAATAATCATAATCTCGGCTGCATCTGTTGGCAGAAACTTCTTTTTTTTTCCTTTAATACTTTTTATACGTTCGTTTGTGTTTTGTACAATATGTACAAAGAAACTCTTCGGAAATTGTTGAAGAAACACATCAAATTTTGCAGAATTTCTATTTATCTTTGCTAGCACTACAGGTTCAGTAATATCAGGTCTGGTTTTCTTAGGGTGAAAATGTTTTCTATATCTTGCCAATGGATATAAATGCTCTCATTTGGTTTCTCTGGGTGAGATAGTCGTTGCGCATTAAGTTTAGAGATATCTTCTTCAAAATCTGTTGATGTGTCAGTATCTTCTTCTTCGAATTCAATTCGTAGCTCTTTAGCGGGAATTTCTTCATCATAATCGCTATCGGCCTCGTCAGTGGTATGCAAAGGATCTTCGTCCTATGATATCGTTGTTTATAATATATGAGAGGTCTTCTGCTTATGCTAAAAAAATAATCTATAAAATTTGAAAACTGACACTGTTGTTACGCGAATGTCCCAAGCAAAAAATCTAAACACGAAAAATGACGAATACACTCGAATATACAAGAATAAACCTTAAAGCCAGTTGGGACAGCCGCTAGTTGTATTACCATTTCATTGCAGCTCACCAGAATTTTTTAAAAATTCATTGGGACATATATGTCCCGTTAGGGGTGAAAGGGTTAATTTATTCACAAAAATAAAACAATTAACTAAACAAATAAGAACGAAAATTAAACAAAATATTACTTTCTATGAGAATTAATAGAAAATTCAAGAAAAACCACCGTACCAACGGTATGACTTCTAATTGATTGATGAGGCTGATAAATGTAGAAAGTTCATCTTCACTTTATATGAATAAAACTATATAAGTACTTTCAAAAATTTCTTTCTTCGCCTGAAGAAGCCACAGTGTGGCGAAATAATTGTAGCGTCTTACAATATATTTTTGAAAATACTTATATAGTTTTATTCATATAAAGTGGATATAACTTCTACCAATTTACCAGTTTAATAGGTTCAAACAAATATTAATACATTTTAATAATAATAATAATAATAATTTATTAGTGCTTCTCCAAAAAATTACACACGTCATACAATACATATTATAAGTTATAAGTACAATTTTTACACTTTACAAATTATAATAGAATTCCTAAATTTAGAAATTATTTTTAAACTAAGTTAAAGTTAAAGATGATCTTCAAGAAAATCTTTCCAATGATAATAGGCTTTGCTACATAATAATGCCTTCACCCTAATTTTAAAAACTGAGAAACCTTGAGATTTTATTTCTACCGGTAGTTTATTATAGAATAATGGACCATAGTAATTTAAACAATTGCGAGATCTATATATACGGGTATAGCTAATTGTTATATCACTAGATATTCTAGTATTATACCCATGGTGATCTTTTGAGACATTATATTTTGCAAGATGTTTTCTTACTAATAGAACACTGTTCAGAATATACATGGAGGGAACTGTTAATATCCCTAGAATTTTAAAATGTTCACGTACATCATGTCTGTAATCAAGCTGTAGGATTGCTCTCAGGCATCTACGTTGTAATTTGAAAATGCGTGTCGCATTAGGAGAGTGTCCCCACGACGTAATTGCATAATTTATTTGAGATGCTATTAATGCATAATAGCCTGTTAATAGGACCTGTAATGAACAAACTTTAGCCAATCTATTTAACAAATATATATATTTGGATATTTTTGTGGAAGCGTAGTTAATTTGCTCTGACCATATTAGCCCTGGATCAAGTATTACACCCAAAAACTTTATTTTGTCAATATTTTTTACCATAGAGAGATCTCTAAGAGAAAAAAACATTAATGATGTTTTATCTTCATTCAATGTCAATAAATTGGATGCAAACCATTGTTTAACATTGACTTGAGTTTTCCTAAGAGTAACCGTTAGCTCATTTATATCCCTACTTGATTGACAACAAGTAGTGTCATCTGCATATAATGTAAATTTTGATGTGTCATCACAAGCTACCAAATCATTAATAAAAATTAAAAATAATAGTGGTCCGAGAACTGATCCCTGTGGGACACCATTTGTTACATATTGATGTTGGGATATGGTTCCATTTAGGACTGTTAATTGGACGCGAGTTGTTAGATATGATCCAAGTAATTTGATCGAATTATCTCCCAGGCCATAATATGGTAATTTATTGAGCATTATTTCATGCGATACACAATCGAACGCCTTTGATAAATCATAAAATATGCAACCGGAGTAGCTATTTTTTTCAAAACCATTAGCAATATATTGCGTTAAATTAATAATTGCGTCACTTGTGGATTTATCTTTTCGAAAGCCAAATTGACAATCGTTAAGTAAATGATTTTGTTCAAAGTGTTCTTGCAACTGATTTTTAAGAATAACCTCAAAAATTTTTCCAATTATTGGGATGATTGATATAGGCCTAAAATTACTTGGATCATTCAAATCACCCTTTTTGTGTAATGGTACAATTTTAGAAATTTTTAATGGAGTAGGAAATATATTCTCCCGTATACATTCATTAATTAAATTAGTTAGAGGAACAAGAATGATGTTAAAAATGGCCATTAATATTTGTTTATTCATTCCGTAGATGTCCTTACTTTTTTTGTTCTTCAATGTTCTAATTATGTTACGGACATAGTTATAGCTGGCTTGTTTAAACTCAAATTTAGTTTGCATATTGTTACAGCTTAGGTAGTGAGAAGGATTTACTACGTTGTTTGTTTTTTGGGATGTTATTTGCTTTACTAACTTTTCCGAAATGTTGACAAAATAATTATTGAAATCGTCGGATGTTAAGGTGCAGGAATGTAAGGGGTTAGTAACTGAATTTTTACTGTGATTAATAATATCCCACATTGCTTTAGCGCGATTATTAGAATTTGATATGTACCTATCATTGTTATTTATTTTTTTTAAATTAATTGCATGTCTATACTTTTTTCTAAATTCGTTAAGAACTATTTTATTACTGTTGCTTGGATGAATTTTAAACCAATCATTTAAAAAGTGAAGTTTTTCTCTCATAAGTCTTAATTCATTATCATACCAGCTAGGTGTAAAATTATTGGGTTTACTTTGTTTAGGTATATATGGAAATGCAAGTGTCATTGCATTTTCAATAGTTTTAATAAAATCATCGAATTTTATATTTAAATCATATGTTGTGGTAATAAAATCCCACGAAACTGTGGATAAAATACTGTGAAGTTGAAATAAACCATATTGTGTTATGGGTCTACATAGAGAGACAATTGACTTATTATCAGAAAAATTTAATTTAAGTTCTACAGTAATTCCACGGTGATCTGAAAGATGTGGTTCAAATACAGCATGTTTGATTCTATCCGTTTGTATATTTGTTAAAACATTGTCTATACATTTGAATTGATTTTAAAATAATGTATACAAAAAGAAAACTTGACTGATGTGGTGTTTGTAGTGGTTGTATTTGATTATAGTTTGATTGGAATTCGCGTACTTTCCCAAAATTACGTCGGACAATAGTACGGGTGTTTTTTTTAGCAGCCGGACTCACTCAAGGGATTATAAAATTAGTCCGAGCGCAATTTTGGGGCGTAACGAATTCCTAGAAAAATATTTGCGTAACGCAAAAATTATGTTAATGCAAACCCAGGAAAATACTAAATTCTAATCCTAATTACTTATCTAAACGTATAATAAATATATACAAATATACAAATGTATGTAATATATACTCATTTTAAAACTAATTTGATTTAAGAAGCTGATTAAAATAAGTATAAATAAGTGGGTACCGATGTGAAAAAAAATAATTATCAAAATTATGTTGCTCAAAAATAATTACATAAATAACTGATTCAATCCGCACTCACTTAACCTTGCTCCCATGCACGTTATTCATACATCTTTCACCAATCTCTCATTATCCAATCCGCACAACTTTACTTCATACTTCACCACTCTTTCTATTGCGTCCTCATGTACACTCATACAATTTATTTCCTGAAACAAAATGTACCCAGGCGTTGATCTTTCAACCCCAAAAACTGCCCCAGGAACAATCTGCTCTCTCTCTCTCTCTCTCAATGCATTTAAACTTCCTTATTCCCCATATTTCTACATTATATAGAAAAAAGAGCTTCTCCCTCGCATCCCACGGTTTGCACGCCAATTAAAAGTTGCCTGAAAACCATTGCCCCTACTTCTTCCTCACTATAGCTTCTCTGGCTTTACCCAGTACTCATTTGACGTGCTCACTGTGTACACCTGAGCATTTATATATATAGTGATGGTTTGTTGGAGAGCAACTAGATGGTCTCAACACTTATGCATTTGTTGGTCATTTGTACCACCTCCTGAGCCCTACTTCTCAAACTAACATAAACTTCTTGTGAGGTCGAGTAGTTTGTTATATGGAGTGTTGTCCAGCTTTGACCAATCTGGCCACACTTCTTCTAATAAGGACCACCTAATATGTTTGAGTGACTCGCACACAAGATGTGTCCTGGGGTATCCTCTTCTTGCTCGCAATTCCGACATAGGGGTGTTATCGGGGCGGATCGATTGATGTTCTTGATTGACTTAAAACGCCTCGTAACTTTCGGCTTAGCTCACTTGTGTATGTTTTGTTTAACGAAATTTTAGCACCTACCTCTGATTTGAGGATGTTGGCTGAAATTGCGGCTCTAGGTCGCAATATAGCGCGATGGCTATCTGTTGCTTCGGGCAGCGTCACTTATAATTTACTAGCGGGTTTTGATTTGATTTATTCCAAAATGTAGTTTATTTCTGATTGATAATAAATAGAAGGGATCATTTTGAATGTCGAGACACCACTGATAATTTTTCTTCTAAGTCGGAATGCATCCCCTTTCCTATTATCTTCCTAGATCTTGATTGGACCGTTTTAATCCCGCGTTTCTTTAAGGGGCGCTGTTGGTCTTCTCAATATTTGGTCATTTTTGTAAACCTTTCCTTTTCGTGTTAAAAGACTTCTTTGTAGAGGGCACAAGCCATATTGTCTTTTAGTCGAATTATTGCATTTTTCATAATTATTAATTTTATTTAAACGGGATATTCCTCGTGAATTTATATACAAATTGAAGATAAAAATGACTAATTATGTGATGTGACTATTTATAAATTAATTATAACTTTGTATTATAAAGTGCGTTTTATATTAAACTGTTTGTGGTGTTTTAATTTGGACAGCAGAAGTAGATTGTTATAATTTCTTTCTCGTCTGGTTTTCCTACCCTTAATCCCTGGTCCTTTGCGAAGCCCTAGCCTAAGCCTTATATTGCTGTTTTATTGTATGAAATTTCCGTTTTATAATGACCAGATAGAAATTTCCTAATTTACCCTTAAATAAAAACGTGTTTTTGGTCAAACTATTTTTTACGAACTTAATGCATTCGATTTAAAAGATGAATACCGGTCGTTTACGACCTGCAATAATATGCGAAAATCTCTTCGATAAATGTACCAAAATGAGGTTCAATATCCCGAATAAAAAAATTAATTAAACTCACTGCTCGCGGACGAGCAGGGGATCTTTTGCCATCACTATGTTATGGAGGTGCTTGTTTAGTTTGCAGTACCCAGTAAGGGTACCGTTCAACAGCCGCAAATTATTTCTTAGTAGTTCAATGTATTTGATTTATTGATTTAACTTTACATGTTCACTTTTAAAAAAATTCTAACAATTAATATAAATTTACAATATACTTCACAATTTAGATCTAGGAACATGCGGGGGGAGTTCACGTAGTGTTCTTCCACTCTTGCCCCTATTACTGGATGATATTCTCATCAGCAATCTATTTTTGCCTTTTGGGCAATATTTTGGCTAATACTAGCTTATTTATTTATTTTATTTCCTGGTCAGCTTTGATTTTGGTGAGTGGATGAATTTTTTTCGACCGCACCCTTATTACTTTGTAGCCATTTCTTTTTGTGATCGTCAAACAAGTGTCCTTTCAGTATTTGAGATTTAATGGCAGCCCTTCTGGCTAGTTAGTCGGCCCAGTCGTTCCCTTCATTGTTGTAATAAGTTTTTCTAGAGCTTGTCTGCACTCCAGTATTATAAGTCTGGCCACCCTTGGTCTCAATGGGCAGCTATGCTTGATTTGCTGTCGGTAAGAAACAAAATGGGTTTGTTCGAGACTGCCAGTTCTAATGATTTCCGAGTACCTGAGTATCCTGAAAAGTTCTGTTTTTGATAATCGTCACATTTCTACCTAGGTGAATGCTTAGTCTTAGGTACAAGTTCTTGGCACTTAATGTCTATACCGCGCGCCTTCATGACTTTTAACACCGTCGGTACAAACGGTGATTTCTGATTTATCGTCAATCTGATTTTTTATTTCGTATTGCCTCTTGAACAGGTGTCTCTATCCAGAGATTGATTGAGTTCAGGCACGATTTATACCACCTCCCTCCCGTGTATAACACCGTTTGCTATCGGGTTCCACGTGCCATTACGGTTTACATACATCCCTTACATGTATGTGAAGAGGAGTCAGGTTAAATAGAATTTTGATTGCAGCCGTGGGTATTGTGCATATTGCCCTCGTCATAGCCAAGCACGCTAATCGTTGTAGATGGTTTAGCTTCTTCCTGGTTACCGATTCGTTTCTTCTCGGCCAACAAATGAACGCTCCATATGTCAGAGCGGATTTGACGATTGCAGTGTAGTGGTTCTTCGGTAAGAAACCTCAGGGTGGTCCTAGCGTACCTCTGCACTGCGAGAAGATGGCACGAGCTTTTATTCTAAGCGGTTCTTCCAGTTGAGCTTGGAGTCCAGTGTTATATGGAGGTATTTCACCACATTTGCCAACCACAACTGGTTGTTAAAGAATTTGGGATGTCTAACAATGTTGATCTTCATTTTTCTTGCTAACAGTACTAATTCTGTCTTCTTGAGGTTAACAGAGAGCGACGTTTTTCGCACCGTATGATTTTGAGAGAGCGCTGCATTAGGCTATACAGAAACACTCTCGTATTTTCCAATTAGTAGGATTACCACATCATCTGCATAACCCACAGCATGGTTGCTGTAGTATGCCGTACGCAACGACATTTTCACAGAAGCGGAGATAGCACCCCGCCTTCTGGCAGCTACTCTCGGGCTTTCTTTCCCTGTCGAAGTGATTACAGTACGATTTGAATGTAAATATGAAGCCCACGTATTTACATTCCTTCGCCGTCTCAATTATCTCCCTTTTCCATTCTAATTCACCCACCAGGAAATGAAGTTCCTTGATTTATTCTTTAATCGCATCCACTTTATTTTCATTCCACTCACAGCAGTTCTCTATTGTCCATATACCCTTTTACTTAACATCTGCATCAACTATTTTATCTCTCCCTAGTCTCTTGCCTAAAGCATCATACCATACGCATACACTAGCATCCATACCTTCCTTTAGGAAAGTCTGATTCTCTTCTCCACAGTTAGTTCAGCAACTCTCCTAAATTCTGCATGGTGTATTCAATGGTTTCATTCGCTATAATGAATTGATTGTAAGACTGAACTTGAATTTTCCACTTAGTCACGAATATAGATATAAATGTACGATTTTGCTAATTTGTAATTCGACAATAATAATTTTAATGTATTTCAATATATTAACTGATGAGGCTGTTATATGTTGAAAATTCATATTCACTTGTTTAGTTGTGAAATTTCTTCGCCTGAAGAAGCCACAGTGTGGCGAAACAATTGTTGCGTTTTCAAAAAAGCAATAATAAAGTGTTTTGAAAATTTAAGTGTTTTACTTCCACAACTAAACAAGTTTAATGTATTTACAAAATTTGCGTTTTACGAGAACTCTCCAAAGAGGCTAGCTACTTTGACAGATACTTAGAGTTTTGTAAAACGATTATGGATATTTGCAATACTGACAATAATTTTATAAGAAATGCGGTATTTTCAGAGGAGGCTATATTTTCTTTGAACGGTGCGCTTAATAGGCATAAATGCTGATACTAGTTATAATGTAACCATCATTGGATACAAGAGGCTCATATGCAACATACACAAAAATTTTGCTGATATTTACAACAGAATCGTGGGACTAAAATGGAGAAAGATATTTCAAAATTTTAATTTTAAAAACATAAGTATCACCAGCGATGGAAGGAAATTACCAATTGCCAAATACCAATGGTTTCAGCAGAACGGGACATTATTCGAGATTTTTTAGATAGGATATTTCATCGCAAATCAATTGAAAGAAGGAGCAGTTATAAATGGCCTACAACCTAATCTTAATCCACTGGATTATTTTCTATAAGGTTATTTAAAATTCAGAATTATGTTAGCACACCAAACAATTTACAAGAATCACGTAATAGAATAAACCATGAGATTCAGAAAATTCCACCTGAAGTAATAGCTAATGTATTAAGAAATTTCACAAAACCGACTTGCCGATTATCAAGTTTTTATTTCACCGTTTTGAAATTATTTTACTTATAGTTAATAATATAATTCGTTTTTCTAATCATTTTCTATCATTAGCTTTTTCATTTCTTTAGATATTTGTTTTGTTAATATCTGATTTGACAATGAAATAAAAAATATTATTCGAATTTGAAATAAAATGCCTTATTTTAAACACAGAGTGTTATGTTAAAACTTTTTACATTAATTCTCGTCCAAAATTGTAAAAAAAAAACTATAAACAAATACGCAATTTATATTTGCTTATCACTGTATGTAAATGTAATTAATATCTGCATGGGCGCCTTAAAATTGATTAAAGTAGTCGATGATTAAAAACAAATCATTTAAATAGATCAAGACAAACACGACCTCAATATGGTTCGTCGACATTTACACGTATTGATCTGATTCCTAACAAAATTGAAGCAAAATAAGAAAAACGTTGCATGTTCACGAACTCGTACGGAAGGAAAATATGGTATATATGGAACAAACTACCAACTTGTTTTCTATACATATATCTAGTATACAAATATGTTTTATCGCTTATTTCAAACTAACTGATTATATCTTTGTTTATGCAGTGCACGTATTTGCTTAAGCAGTATATCGAATGAAATAATTAGTACGGATGTATAAATGTGCCGTATTATGAATCTCCGAACAATACAGCTAAATGCAATTTCATATTTCAATATTTGTGTACTTGAATTTAAACTCTTTGTACTACATCTACTTGTTTCATTAACTGTAATCCTTAATAACAGTGTTTAATTAAATACTATGTTTAATATAGATGTCTGAATAAAATTAATACAACTGTTCAAATTGCTTTATATAAGGAGTAAATTATTCTCTATGCAACGTTCTCTTACGTTACTTATATTAACATTAATTTTCCTATACGTAAAAATTATTACTTTAAACAACAATAAACAAAACAAATGCAAAACGGTTTATAAAAAGCGAAATTTTATTGTATAAACTAATAATAAAACACTTGCAATAAAATATATATCTAATTACATCTTTTAATTAATTAGGCTATAATTAGTTGAAAAATCATCTTTTAAACATTAAATTGAAAATATTCTTATTTAAAAAAGTGATAAAAGGTCTTATAAATTAAAATAGCTATTTTTTCTCATCAAATCCCTTCCCGTATTATTGTGAGATTAGGATAAAAGTAATATAGCAATTGTATTTGTTACAGGAACATTCAAGTGTAGGGAGGAGTGGCCAAGTAAATCGAGCGAAAGGGCGTTTAATTTGTTCCTGGATGGAGTTCTGCTCATCATTCCCATGCTGATCATGACTTTGGCCTACTCGCTAATCATTAGTAAGTTATGGAAAGGACTCCAGAAGGAAATCGAACATAATAACACGTTTCAGCAAGGTAAATTATTAACTTATGTATATATAATCGTCATTCATTTTAGTGTCAAAATTTATAACTATTAAGTTACTACTATATTAAAAATGAAATGTTCCAAGTAAATAAATTTATTTATATGTTGAATTGACTGAGACTGTTACTTGGTGAAATTCCATAATATAAAAGGTAAATGAAACAATTGGTTTAAATTAAATTTGTGAAATTTAAATCCAAGTGTTTTCTTACCTTATAAATTTAGTTTTATACAGATAAAAAATTACCTGTAATGTTTAATAATAGATAGTTATACCTGAATTGGAGTATTAGACCAATTAAATACGAAGAGGGGAACTGTATACCATTAAACCGTACATAAAATCTCCCTCCAAGTATTCGTAAAGCAATATAGTATTATTAAGGCCCCTTAGTACCAAACATTTTTCGATTTTTTCCGCATTTAAATTCTACCGAACATTGTTATTTAGTTAATAGATTAAGAAACATCAAAGGTACAACATAGAAAATAATATTTCAAGGCGAAGAAAGAATCTTAGAAAGTTGTTGATAAAGCTCCTTCAAAATTCTAACTATTAATATATTGAAGTAAGCTATGTAGTGAAGAGCAACAGAGAAATAACAGATGTGATGAGTAAAGATTAAACATTTTAAAATATTTAATGTTTCCTAAAGAAGCAGATTTTTACAGAAAATAATGTAAGTGTGTTTTAAATTATAATGGAAAGAATTGAGCTATGAGCTAAAATGAATAAATAAATAACAAAGGTAAACCGATAAGATAATATGCCCTAAAATACAATAGAGTAAAGAAAAATATTATCTAAACAAAGCAAAGAAATTTTTTTTCAAGGTTCTTATTTTTTAACATACTAACAATAAAGAATTAAGATAATCTATCCATAATACAATTTATTTATTTGTTTAAATTCATTTAATTATTTTTGGTCTCACTTCTTTAAAATTGCATATACGAGGGTGAATCAAATATTAACCGAAATTTAATTTAAAAAGGTATGTATGTATTGTAAAAATAATATGTATAATTTTCCTACATAGTCTCCGCTTTTGTGTATACAGCTGTTCTAGTGAAGCGAAAGTTTTTAGCTAATTGCACACAATTGATTCCATATTTTGGTCACTGTGAAAACGGCGCCCTCCCAATTGCTTAATTTTATTCTGGGGTGTAATGATGCACCCACCTCTCATTATAAATGACATTGTGACTTAAGAAGTCACCACCCCCTGCTTGTTATTGCGCCAAAAGCCTTCCACAGACAACAAAATACTCCTCTGTTATCTTCCGTCAGAAGGCGGGGCACCAACCTTGCCGACAATTTTAGGTAACCTAGCTCATTGAAAATGACTGATTGAGCACGATATTCCTACCTCTGCAGCAATTTTGTATACTGCAAGTTGTGCGACCATTTAAATTTTTTATGCCATTCGTAGGCTTGAGTCTCCTGGCGGCAATAAGTAATTGACAATCCCCTTCAACACATTTAGTGAGACCGCCCATAACATTTTACTTAGCGACCGGTTTATGTTTGATTCACCCTCGTATAAAAAATTAATTTAAAAAAAAAAACATTCTTTTCTTCAAACATAAAAATTTTAACGAAAAAAGCAAGGAAGGACTTCTCAATCACAAATCATCTTTTCCACTCAATCCCTTCCTTAATCATGAAGTTGAGGGAGCAAATATTCTCCTCGACATTTTTATTTTTTATTTAATTATGATGATGGTTGTGACCATTACTACATGGTAATCCATAATATATGCCATAAATTAATTGTATTTAATTCTTTTGTCTCTTTTCTAGGATACAATATAGTTATGATTTCAATTTTCAAATTCTTTACAAAAAAATGCAATCAACTTTGTACATTTTTTTAAATAAAAAATGTCAATACAAAATGTAAAAAAACATGAAATAAAGGTAAAACTCATATCAACAACATAAAAAGGCTACTTGAACTGCTGTATTGCAAAATTTAATAAAATAAAGTAATTAGTTAAAGACTGCCATGAAGGAGTACTCAGCAACTAATTCAGAGTGCACTCGACTTAGTAAAGAAATGGTGTGCAGACAACGCCCTCTCGGTAAATCCAATCAAGACTTAGCTGATGCTGTTCACCAGCAAAAAAAGCCTAACAGAATGAAGTTATGAAGAGTATTCAACACCACACTAACTATTGCTTTACAGGTAAAGTAACTGGGAGTTTTCCTAGATCCTACCCTGAACTGGAGTAAACATTTTCAAACAAAGATTTTGACAGAGTCAGGAAGTCATTGAAAGTTAATAAGGACTATTACACGTCTACTAGTCTTTCTATTTTAACAAATCCCAAGGTCTTATCAAGACTGGCAAATGAATGTATTATGGCACCGAAAACGAGATCTGTACATAACAAAATTATCCTATCCTGGTATCACTTAGTAAATCACTGATAAGTGACACCATGGAGTTTCAACAAGTATCAGCTTCATCGATCCAATATCCTGTCCTGTGTGAAAGCACACTCAAACTTGATTTAAGTCACTATTCCTACTTATAAATAACACGAACCCCATTGACCAGCCAAACTTTAACATTTTGTATCGAGAAAGATGAACAGCGAACTGTTGTCGAGCGATCTGCTCCATATCCAAAATTTATTTCAAAATATATTGATTATTTTTGAATAAGCTCATCGAAAAGCCATTTATACGTTAACAGCCTTTATGGTTTTGTTAACTTTTACAACTTTATATTCGTGTTTAAAAAGATGTCACACAAAAGTGTGTGATATAAACAAAGTTTATTTTAATAAAGAGAATGGTTGCGACCGTTACTACGTGGTAATCCATACTTACACTGAATTCATTATGTTTTAACCACAAATAATTCGTGGCTAAAACATAGTGAATTTTTCAATTCAGAGTAAGTATATTTTATTTTATTTAAAGTTATAAAATATATATCACAAAGTAAAAGCTTCTACAATCAAGTATATAAAAAGATGTAAGTAATTGAATATTTGAATAGAATTGGTTACAAAATTTAAAGCGTATACCATTAGATAATTTTAGAATTAAATGATACAGTACTTTTAATAACCACCATGCATTTAGTTAGAAGCAGTAGTATATTTTCTTCAGTTGAGCAATTTCTTAAATCTACTTTCACTACTAGAGAGCACGAACTGTAGTATTGATACACTGCTACAATTGTTTCACCATATGCTGGTTTTATCAAACAGATGAATTATCCACCTGCCTGATGAATAAAGCAAAACAATACCAAACTAGTAATTAGTAGAATGTAGAAAAGATCATCGGATACAAAATAGGAATAATTTAGAAGAATTCGCCATTTCCACTTCCACGGGTTCTCTACAAAATTTTAAGTATATTTTAGGTATCTAAAATTGTAGTAAATATATTTTATGTAAGAATAGCAAAGCATTAAATACTTATATTTACTTAATAAAATACTGACACAGAATATGATTTCAAAAACGTGTTTATTATTCTACGACAATGTTTCACCACACAGTGAGAATGTACAAATAAAGATTATTATTATTATATAGTTTACATATATTTACTCAAACACTTGATTTTCTATACGATCCATTGAGCCTTTGTTGCAACTTCAAAGAGCAGCAATAACATCATAACCATAACATAACTCCATTGTTTACATCACAATTTTCTTCTATTTTAAAATCGGTCTATTTAATATTTTAGCGTACCTGGATATATATTCCGTCTAATCAACGTTTCAAATCACTTGCTCTTCCCCATCACTTCTTTCATAGGCATTCAAATTGATAATTAAAAGTTTCTGATCCATGATAATGCTCGGTACTGTTTTCCCAATGCACTGAAATGCAGCATTTTCACAACGATACATATTTGTCGTTGGTAGGGTAATTGTCCAGTAACATCAATTGCACCGGAATATCAAATCCATGAATTCAACTACTTTTGCCAACGATTAATCATTTATTTTGTAGTCATGTTCAATAACCACGTTCATTCTTGTAAATGACATAATTTACTTTTGCCAACATTTAACGGAAGTTTATTAGCGGTACACCAATTAAATACTGAGCCAATGTAAGAAGCGTGGGACCCAGATTAGAGCCTTGTAGTACATCGGAAGTAGCAATGAAAGTTATAGACTTTAATCCTGTATATTCTACGTGTACATAATTTAGATAATAACAGATTGTGATCAATTTTATCGAATGCCTTCGATATATCTGTATAGAAAACATCGATTTGAGCTCGACAACCTAAATAAAAAGATAGAAATTGAGTCTCAATAGATAGATTAAAAACTGTAGATCGATTTGGTCTAAATCTATGCTGATGAGACGATAAATTTGAATTAATGAAGCATTGATAGAAGTAAATAATGAAATTTCAAAAAATTTTGCTACGTTGGATAATATTGCTACAGATCGATAGTTGGATATCAGCTTCTTATCACCTGATTTAAATACCGGAATAATGCGTGTTAATTTTCAGATTGCCGAAAATACATTTTGTTTCAAACAGAGATTAAAAATGTGTTTAAGTAGTATTGATAGAACAAATCTACAGTCCTTAAGTACTAATACTAGTATGCCTGTAAATCCCAATTTGTTGAGGGCGTTTCCTATATCTGTCTTCTCGAATGACCTTATATTTAAAAAGTTAGTAGGATTGCTGTGCTCAAATTGAGGATTATCATCAGAAGATGCTTGATATTGAGAAGCAAAGCCCTCGACTATATCTAATGGTGACGATAATTCAATATCATCCAGAAACATTATTGGTGGGATTAAACTCTCATTTTTAAAACATTGATGAAATTCCAGAATGTTTCTTTCGGATTCAGACATAAACTATGAATAATCAGTGCGAGAATGTGATTTAGCCTTACAGCGCAAGTGTGTAAATTTCAGCCTAGAATTTACAGAAAGTAGATGCTTTATCATAAATTTGAAATATTTGTTCTTCTCCTTTAATATAGGCTTTAATATGTGAAAACTAATAAAGATATTTAATATTGGCTCGACGAGTGTAAGGAACACAATCTTCAAATGTAGTATATAGTTTATCGTAGAATAATTTGCAAGCAGTGTTTACACAACAACAAGATAATACTTCATTCTAAGTAATGTCTGCGATTGGATCATTTCAATTTCATAAAGCCAACTTTTTAAAAGTTTAAAGCGATGCAATTCGGATTATTAGAAAACTATTATTTGTTTTCTTAGGTATAGGCACACGAACTTCAATCTAGAGTACAGGAAGATATTTTTCTTCATTAATGATAGGATCTTTTACATCATTGACAGAAGATATTGTATTAGTAAAGATCAAATCTAGAATCCTAATGGTTCTTTATAGCATTTAGTTATTCCAGGCCAAAAACTCCACATAATTCAATAAGTATCTGCAACGGTTGTTTGCAGTAGGATTAATAAAGTACTCGCTTATATTAAAATCACCCACAATTATTATATTACTGTTCAATAAATAAATCAAACTATCAAGTACAATCTACTGGTGAAATTGCAAAGTGATGCGATAATTTTTAAGCCCGTTTCTACAACTAACATGGAAATTCACCGTGCACTCGACTAATTCAATAGTGCCGTTTTTGTTCGAAGGCCGTTCGATTCTCTTATTGCGGAATTTAAAAAAAAGTAAAAAAAAAGATCTTTTTCTATTCTTAACTTAGCGGTCATTACACTCTTTTGAATATCCTTTGTACTCTTTTGTTGTAACTGTTCCATGGGCCTCCTGTCTTAGTGTGAGTTAATCACCCTGATCGCCCCCTGGGTGTAGTGTCCATGTGATAATCCTAATTCCCTATTTAAATTACAAAGTGTAAAACAATATTAAATTTTATATCATTAAAATTTTATTATTATGAATCTGGACACTATCCCGGAAAATATAAATCTTAAAGAGGCTGTTCAGTTGATTATTACCGATGGAAATAAAAATAAGGAACAATTAATTAACGAAGTAGCGGAGATTAAAACATATGTACATTTAAGATTGGATGAGTATGCAAACAGAATAAAAGTCTTAGAAGATGAAAATTCACAGCTAAAAAATAAGATTACAAAATTGGAAAAAAATGAGAAGAAAAATAATCTAATTATATTTGAATTACAAGAGAATTACAATGCCAATGAAGTGGTTACTTTAATCAGAAATAAACTAAATATAACACTGGAGGATTCACATATTAAGAACTGCTTTAGAATTGGACAACTTAAAGAAGAATATATTCGCCCTGTAAAGTTGGAATTGCTCAATTTTAGTAAAAAAAACGGAGATTTTAAAACACTCTCACAAGTTAAGAGAAAGTAGAATTTACTTCAATAATGACTTGACAGAACAAGATCAATCGATACAAAAAGTGTTACGCTTACACGCAAAAAAAGCTAAAGAACTGGGATTAGACGCTAAAATAAAAAAATCAAAATTATTAATTGGAAGTGAAATATACACGGTGGAGAGATTGCAGCAAGAGGGTCAGCTTTATCCGGACATCGCCTAAGGCAGCCAGTCAACTTCTGCTCCATCTTCGCCGGCTTACGAAAACGTAACGGGCCACTTTGAATCCACTGTCAATAGTGTGTATTCAGGTTTGCAACTTCCTTTAACTGTTACAAACTCGCCATTATTAAAGCATACATCGTCATCTAACTCAAATGTGCCACAAGCATCGGATAAAAACTATAAACCTGAGAAGAAAATACTACCGGCTCAGAAAACAAAAAATACCGGGAATAATATTTATTTATCTAAATAATCTAATAATTTTTATTAATTAATAAGGCAAATCCATGTTTATACTAAAAATAGTGGTAGTGTATAATTTATGTTTGGAATATTTGGTTTAAATATAATATAATTTGTATAAAGCCTTTAATACGTTATTTGTTTTTTTTTAAATTATTGTACATAGGGCATAATGCATAAACAAACTTGAAATTTTGTCATATTAATATTAGATCATTGTCAAATAAGTTTGATTTATTTAAGACCAAATTTGAACAACTGAACTATGATGTAATTGCCTTATCGGAAACCTGGCTCACACACGCTCACTCGAACCAATCGCTAACTTTAGTTGGTTACAAGTTAATAAGAAATGATCGACAAGGACGTGGAGGAGGTGTCGCTTTTTATGTTAGGAATGCCCTGCAGTTTACGGTCATGCATTCTGAATCACTACCTTCCATCGAACATCTGTGGATTAAGATATTATTAAATCAAAAGTATTATATTGTAGGAGTGTTGTACAGAGCACCAAAAGGGGAATTTAAAGAATTCTTTCACCATTTTGAAAGCATCATACTACAGTTAAGTCTGCTTAATGATTATCTCACATGTTTAGGTGATTTTAACTTAAATTTATTAAATATAAACACCACAAGTAGTACCTTCTCCTCTTTGCTTGATACCATGTGTCTTAAACAAATAATATGTGAACCTACACGGATAACTGATTCCACTCAATCATTAATAGATCTTATTATCACTAACGATGTGTCGAATATAGTTAAATCAGGTACGGGAAGTGTGCATGGATTATCGGATCACTTGTTGATATATTGTGAATTTTCAGCACCAACAAGAACTGATGAACCCAGAACTATTAAAATCAGGGATTTTACAAATTTTAGCAGTGATAGATTTCTATCTGATATTCGTAAGATGAACTGGCACCAAATATTCGATATTAATGATGTTAACGATAAATTAAATTTTTTCAATCATAACCTATTAGTTATCATTAATTTCCATGCACCTCATAAGTTAATTCGTACTTCAAAAAAACACTCCCCTTGGTTAACCTATACAATAAGAGAAATGATGAAAATTAGGGATAAGGCACTCAATCGATACAAAAGATCGCAAAATCCTGTGCATTTGGAATTTTATAAAAGTATGCGCAACTTAACCACCAAAGCCATACGCTCTGAACAGAAAGCTTATTTACAGTTTAGGTGTGAACAAGCACAAGGAGATAAAAAACAAATGTGGAAGGAGTTGAGAAAGTTCAATGTATATGGTAAAAGTATAAATAATATTCCAGAACATTTGAAAAATGGAAATTTGATTAATAACTACTTTATCTCAGAAGTCAAACCATTACCAGTTAACCAAAAAATTTTGGATTTTTATAACAATAATACAAAGGCAGAATTCCCTGTTCACTTTATATTTTCAACTGTTACGGATTCTGAGGTATTAAGGATTATAAATTCAATTAAAACAAATGCAACCGGAGTTGATGACATCAATATTCAAATTATAAAACTATGCTGCCCGGCTCTCTTGGAATATATTAGGCATATCATTAATTCATGTTTAACCCAAAATAAATTTCCTGATTGTTGGAAGGAGTCTATAGTAGTACCTTTCCCTAAAAGTAATGCAATTACCTCACTTGCAGACCTGAGGCCAATTAATATCCTTCCAGTATTATCGAAGATATTAGAGAAAATTCTAGCTCAACAACTAAGAGTACATTTAAAAGAATTTGACATTTTACCTCCCCAACAATCAGGATTTAGACCTGGTTATAGTTGTTGTAGTGCGCTTAGCTGTATAATTGATGATATTGTACGATCTACGGATGCTGGTAAAGTAACTGCTTTAATTCTCTTGGATTACAGCAAAGCATTTGATATGCTAAATCATCAAACTATGATTGGTATATTTAGGTACATCGGTTTAAGCTCAAATGCGATTAATATCATGGCTAGCTACTTACATAACAGACAGCAAAAGGTAGTACTAGGTAATGATATTTCTACTTCTCGTACAGTCAATTGCGGAGTTGGGCAAGGTTCAATCCTAGGACCGCTCATATATACAATATATACTTGCTTATTACATTTGGCAATAAATCATGCTTCTTTTCATCTCTATGCAGACGACACACAATTATATTTAGCATTTGACATCAAGAATCTCAATATAGCACAAAATCAACTCAACAGTGACCTACAAGCCCTTCTTCAAAGCTCACTTTGTCATTCGCTTAAAATTAATCCTGATAAGACTCAAATTATTCTTTTTGGTCCAAGAAGTGCCAGAGATAATGCTAAACAAAATTTAAAAATTAACGTGAATGGTAAAATTTTGCCAATTAGTGACTGTGTGAAAAACCTTGGCTTGTATATTGATTCAAACTTAAAATTTAAAGAAAACACTTCATATCTAATAAAAAGGGCGTACATGGCTTTAAAAAACATATTTATGAATAGACATATTCTTAGTTCTAAAACCAAACGTATGTTATGCGATAGTTTAGTATTATCGAATTTCAACTATTGTGACGCGATATACAATAGCTTCTTGGATCAAGCTGATGCGGGACGTATACAAAGAATGCAAAATTCTTGCTTGCGTCTTATATATGGCATACAAAGGAGAGCAAGAATCTCGCACAAGTTACACGAAGCCAGATGGCTCAATATGCAAAACAGACGTAGGCTTCATTCAGCTGGCTTCTTTTATAAGATCGTAACTAGCAAATGTCCACCATATCTGTATAAAAAAATACTTTTAGAAGTGATGTACATAATATTAACATTCGATCCCGGGGTCTCTTGTCGATTCCGCGGCACAAATTACAACTTTTCAAAAAATCATTTTCATACATTATAACGCATTGTCTGAACCAGGTATCTTTCCGATATGGCAGCTATTATGACTTCAAATTTAAATATCGCAATATGCTTGTAACATTATCTACTTAAATGCAGTCCTTCATTAATATATATGTATACTTGTTGTTAATTCTATATATATTTATGTAATTATTGTGAAGGTTTGGAGGAAGAACAGTTCACTTTTAGCTAAATTGTTAAAAGTGTAACTGATCCAAGTCTTTTTGACCTTTGTTTGTGTAATTTGTTATGGTTATTTTGTAATTATTATGGTCAATAAATGATTTATTATTATTATTAATAGAAAATTGCATTCGCTGATCGAAGCGTATTGGAATAGACATTAATAATATGTACATATGTATCTTTATACATTTAAATAAACAATAACAATAACAATATAAATTCGATTTTATCAACAATCACTTTTACGGCAAATAAATCTATACAAAGTCGAGATAAATTGATTGTATCAATAGAGATTTCCGAGGATAGCAAGGGGGAATGAACAGCTAATAAAACTCCGCCGCCAAATTTGATCACGATTTTTATGATAAATTGTGTACTTATTACCTAAAAGTTTACTATTAGCAATACTGCTTGTAAGTCATATTTTCGTAAAAGCTAAAATATACTGCAAAATCATCTTCGAAATGGCTGGTCCACCGTTTGTTGGTTTATTTTGAAGCTTGTCTTCTGGTGCTGTAACGAGGATTGTAAGATCACTATCTTCTTGGTTTGATTTATTTACACAGAAGAATATTCGCTTTGCATCAATGATGACGACGTTTTTATCCTGGTTTACATATTTTCGATGGCTAACATTTTCGCGAAGTATTTAGCCATTAAAACCTTTATTTGGCATTTTCTTCGATTACAATACATGAATGAACTTTATACTCTACTATTTCTAACTTCTTCATCCCTTATTTTCACTCTTTCCTAACCCAGTCACATCAGTAAATTTACCCAGCCCCATCTTCTCTCATTCACTATCTCACGCTTCTATATCCATCAACCCAACCCTGTTCTACTTTCTTGCATTCCACTGTCAGGTGACTCCATAAGTCCTTTCCGTCCTCACAAAGCACGCATTGGCCGTATCCATCAGCCAACTATTTCTATCTCCCTATCCTCCTCCGCTCCATATCTCGCTCTTGCCAAGGTCAACCTCTTCTTTCTTCTAAAACGGTTATTATTATGTAACCTCTACTCCATATAGCCCTCATTATATCCACTATTCTCCATACATACTTATCTCCCTTGTCTCTTGACTTCCTTCACATTCTCATGCAACCCCTGCTCTAGCCATTCTCTCATACATTCTCCATATGCCCACTCATGTTTCCCAGAGTTTCGTTTCATACCCGGCCACCCTGTTATTATCCACTATAACTCCCAAATATTTATGTGATTTGACTACTTTCAATTCATCTGAGCAATTACAGTTTTATATGGTTATGCAGACAATCGTCTTTATGAAATGTTATTTTCGTTTCTATTCGGGGTTTTTTATGAGGTGATATAATTTTCACTACTTTTGCTTTATTTTTATTGATGCATAACTCTTTGTCATAAGCCCATTTCTGAAAATTCTCGAATTTATATTAAAGTGATTGTAGAGCAGGTAGTTGTCGGAGAATATGATAGCCATATCATCTGCATATAGTAAAAATCACACCTGTCAAAGCATTTATCCATATCATTCACATATAGAAGATACAACAGGGGTCATGGACCAGCTTGCCTATAGTAACCCTCTAGTATTTGTTCGAAGTTCTCTCTGCTAGATAATTTTTGAGAGAACTTACGAGTAAGGCTGTCCTCTAATTCCAATGTTTTTAAGAATATTCAGTAATTGTTGGTGATGTACATGTAGTTATTTAGCTTATAAGTATGAGAAGTTATGCTTATCAGCCGATATTTGACTGTTTTGATTAAATTCGTCCGTATTTTCCACTTCTTTTGCAGTTTAAGTGGCTATTAAAGACAGCTTTATGTCACACTATTCCATTTCTTCTCAGGTGTCCTCAATATTATTTTCAAAAAGAACCTGGCTTATACTTAAAACTGCAGTTTTTGTAGTCTGAATATCTAGCACACAAAACTTGCGTCTACTTATTTAATTGGTTAACCAAAAATCAATGCCTGCTGACTTTTTAGTCCATCTAAAAACGCCTAGGAGTTGGTTCTCAGGTATTCCAAGACAGGCAAATCATGTTAATCACAAATTCTTGTAGACTCTCAGATTTTTGGCAACAGCTTTTAAACTGTTTTAAATTATAAAACATCCAGTCCATGTCACTTTAGGATACTTTCTAAAAAAAACATGCGTTGTATCCTCACGCTGCGCTAGAGTCAATGCAATAGTCGTTTCTTCTATATCTCATTCATTTTCTGGTGTAATAATTACATTTGGTCCAGGTTGTTTGACCGTTAAAATTAAGTAGTTCTATGTTGATAAAGTGAATGAAACAAACACTTAATTGGTTTAAATTATTTCCTTTAATCTCCTTTTGAATTTCCTTTTTATGTTCTTTAGTCCATAGAAAAAACAGGTTCATTTGTCTATAAACAGCCGCATTATGGCTTGATTTCATTGTAATTTCTTTTTCAAATTTCTGGTATATTACAGTATCTCTTGCGATGTTGTATAAGATTTTTCTTTACAATGGCCAGTATTTTTAATTAAATTCTTACTTTATTTACCACAAATAAATCACATAAACATCATTACTTTATTTGGTAGCGTTATTATAATGGTTTTATGTCGATATTTTAATTAAATTTATAATATGAGATAATTAAATAAAATCCCATTTCACATTTCTCCCATTCTCTCGTTAAAACTGTTTGAAGTATTATTGAAAACCTCTTATATTCTCAATTTAATTTGAAGGATAATTTACTACATAAAATTAAATATTTTATTTATATCTCAATTGTGCATATTAATTTAAATAAACAGTGCTCTATTAACAATCATGAATATCAAAGTATACATGTAATATATAATTAATTATGAAAACATATCTACCTATATGTAAGTATTAGCGATTGTAATCTGTGATAAAAAAATAATATTAAATGTGCCTGAATAATATATAATTACTTCTTCAGAAAGAATTATAAAAATAACATTAATTTATAATAAGATTTAACATACGTTAATTTACTATATATACTATAAATTTCATAACACTAATTATGAATATTAATTGATCTTTAAATGCAAATAATTAATATCAGCGTTCATGAATGATTAATATACTTTTTTCTAAAATTCCATGTTTTAAATAATAATTAGAAATGTATCTATACTTCTAACCGTATAAAAAACAAACAAAACATTTGTAACTAATTATCATTAAAAAAGTAGATTAGTTTCTATGAACAAGGAATTTATTTGATTACTGAATAAATGAATTTAAATTATCTCCTCGGAGAAACTTTTCTCCCCAGACACAAAAATTAGTAAAGATTAAACCCTGTAGAGGAATTTAGGGATTTTAACCGACATTATATCTCGTACGTAAGGAAATATAGACTTTTAATTTTAATGTTACATAAAATATTTCATAAGACTCGCCCCTTAAGTAACCTGCATACTCTGAATTTTCTTCCACGTATCTTAAAATGTATACTTTTTCAATATTACCTATATGAGGAAAGTATTTGATGAGCATTGCGAAATGATGTGGATAACTTAATGAAAACGCATTAACATAATTTACTTTCGTATGTCTCTTTGATATCAGATTTAAAACTAATGAAATTTCTGAGGAAAAAAAAATTAATTTTAAAATAACAATTTTCGTCAATTTACTCTAATCAGTTCAGTAATATTGATCCTCCAATTAGTTCAAGAGTAATTAGTTTAATTTATATAACGTAGTTATATAGTTCATTTTGCGCATGCATATTTTATATTGTCTAATACAATCCAATTAATTTTAATTTAATCAATTATAATTTTACATGATTACACTGAACCGCCTATATATCATTAATTTTATGTCTATGTTATAGCATTATGACTATCTAGTAGCTTTTATATATTTGTCCTCGTCACCTGCAAATACAATCTGCCTCTTGCCATCTCCCGTTGGTACGTCCACAACTGCTGCCACTAGGTCCTGTGTGACGAACTGTGGAATGGGAGCATAATTAGTATCTTTCCTGAAAATCAGGGCGGCTCGTGGCCTGCCGTGCGTAGTATTACATACCAGATAGTACGATGGGTTCTGGAGTCCTTTAATTGCCCCTCCGTGAACCCAGGGCTCTTGAATTAGCCCTATTTGGACGTTACCCCTTGCCAGCCTGCTGCTTAAGGCACTTGATGCTGCAGGTTGATTTGGAGGCACTGCCACTTACCCTTCATTTTTGGGCAGCATCCACGGAGAAAATATCCCAATTGGATATCGTTGTGCGGCATTTTCTCCGCTCCAATGACTTTTAGGTACCTTCATAGGGGACGATCTCATCCTGATGCGACTTCAGCACGTTACCGTAACTTTGTTTCGGCAGGTGATCCCGATCCACCCAGGTCGCTTGTAAATCCGAAGGAATCTGGAGTCTTCTTCATTCCCCTTTGCTAGGAATAGATCCATGATATACTCCAGTGTGGACTCTATTTGTTTCACTGATAGGAGTGTAGCACAGCCTGACTGTATGGTGCCATTTTTTGGGGATTTTGCTTCCTCTCTGTGACGCCACTCGGGCTTGTTCTTGTGAGATCATTGGTTTGCCCCTGCATCCGCTTTAGTGGTGATATGTCGCTCGTGGAGGACTGTATAGTCCCTTTCGCACGTTTGGCTGATGTACCCTTTGGCGTACTGCCGTCCGAACGGGTACGTTTTTTGGTCTTTTGCTTACGCGCTGGACCAAAGGGCTGTAAGGTCTTTTGTGCTGCCTCCTCCCGCGTCATGTCCTTGCTGATGAGGTTTTAAAACGCGCGACTTGCGTGTCAGGAAGTCTTCGGACTTTTGCCCAGCCTCTTCTCCACCGCTGGCTAGGAGTAGTTCCTTCCTGTCGGTCTCAGGCACTAAGTCCTCTCCTTTGGCAAGGATTTCACACTCCATCGCCGTAGTTTTGCCCTTTGAGGGGGACGAGTCCTTATTTGATTGTTCTTGGTCTGATCTGATCCCACGAGAAACTAGGGAAATAAACGGCCACCTACAGCAGAGCCCCGCATGCTACAGGAAGGCTGTATCCGGAGTTCGCATGCTAAGACCAATCTTCCCTTTAGCTATGCAGCCTTCGGAATATGCTGTTCCATCTTGGCTTGAGGAGTTTTTTATTGTGGCTCTCCTTTCACTTGGTCCATACAGTTAAGCCCAGACCCTCTTTCGCTCACTGCCGGCGAGACTTGACCACGTACAGCGGTAAGTTACAGATATAACCTGCATGATGGCTTTATAGCCAATCAGAACAGGGTGACATGGTTTTGACAATTTAAAAGTGGAGATTTTAATGTGAAAGACAGTGAGCACACTGGTAGACTTCAAAAATACGAAAACGAGGAATTGCAGGAGTTATTGGATGATGACCCAACTCCAACTCAACGGCAATTAGCAGAAGCATCAGATATGTCAAAAGAAACAATATGCAGACATTTACGAGCAAAGGGAAAGATCAATAAACTCGGTAAATGGGCCCCAATGAACGTCAAGTGGAAAATCGCACAGTCATTTGTGAGGTGCTGCTTCAACGCCATGAAAGAAAATCATTTTTGCATCAAATTGTGACGGGAAAAGCGGAAAGAATCGTGGCTTTCACCTGCCGAAGCCGGTCCTTCACAACAAGGCCAAATCACTTCGGCAAGAAGTCCATGCTCTGTGTTTGGTGATGAGCGGTATTGTGTATTATGAACTCTTGAAGTCCGGCGAAACCGTTGTTATGCAATGCTATCGCGAAGAAACGATTAATTTAAACCACGTATTAATCGAAAAACGGCCAAAATAGGCCAGAAGACATAACAAAGTAATTTTGTTACACGACAATGCGCCGTCTCACATAGCAAAACCAATGAAAGAAACCTTTAAATCGCTTCGATGGGACATCCTTTGCACCCGCCGTATTTGCCAGACCTGGCACCATCTGACCATCACCTCTTCGCATCAATGGGACACGTGGTCACAGGGCAAAACTTTAGCAATTTCGAGGAAATTGGAAAATGGCTCGACGAATGGTTTCCCGCAAAAGACACGCAGTTTTTCTGGTATGGTATTCATAAGTTACCTGAAAGATGGGCGAAATGTATAGAAGCCAATGGCCAATATTTTGAATAAAATAAAAATTTATTTCCCTTGAAAATTACGTATTCGTTTGTACCGAAAAAAACTTATGCATACACCTGGTACATACAGTTGTAGTAGTAGTGTTTGGTTATCGACCACGTGGCCTTTCCGCCGTGGTATTTGTGTGTGCAAATCAGCTTGTTACTTCAAAGGATCGCCCCGTCACTCTAAAGCACCATTAATTGTATCCTAATGGTGAATGATACTGGCCACCCGTCCAACTGCTGACCCGAACTAACGTTGCTGCACTCTCGCTAACTCTGGTTCGGCCGCAAATAAACACATGTAATAGTAGAAATTTTATAGCAGACAAACCAGTTAACTTAGGTGATAATTCATTTTTTTAGAAGGCTGTTATTTATATTTCATATATAACATAAGTAATATAAAAATTAACGATTAATTTTTATAAGTAATATAGTTATTAAGAGTAAATTAATTTAATTTTTTACGATAATTCGATCAAGAATTAATTAATTGCGTTAAAGAATATATAAATCCTAATGAAAATTATTGCTCTTGTTTTAAATATTCTATTTACAAAAAAGTAAAGCTCTTCAAAAACCTTTAAGAATTATGAAATTAAAATGACCAAATGTACGCTACAATAACAAGACGTCGAAAACAATTAAAACTTATCACGAAAGATATCAGATAAAACTGTAGCTAAATTAAAAATAATTTATTATTGGCCTAACATATGGCGAATAATCCAAAATGTATATCAATGAATTTAATCTGTAGCGTTTCAAAATATAAGCAAAGACCATTAAAAACAAAACTCAACAATACCTTCGTGGCAAATACATTATTTAAAATAATACTAATTAATTAAACTGTTATTGAAAATGATAAAGTTTCTATAGTTAGATCTCCTTCTTGGTATTCTGCTCTACACATATCCGGCGTCAGAGAGTAATACTATACAAGCGATGATTTAAGAAGAGTCCGAATTCCTAATAATATTGAAAGATGTTGGGTACCCAGTTCCTCGAATCGTTGCTTATTTTGATCTTATTTATGATACCGACTAATTTATAGAATTCATTCCAAATGTTAGATTAGAATTATCAGAAATAGCCGTCGTCAGAATTCTAAAACATGCAGTCCAGTAATTTAAAAACGCTTTGGAAACGAACCTGCGGTAACTTTGACAAATATTCGGACTTCTAGTGAACGTGTAAATCTGTCAATACAAAGGTATCGGAAATTGTTACAAATTGGCAAAGGGCCAATGATGTTGATGAGTATATCAGTGTAGCTGTGGGAAGGAATCGAAAACTTAGCCATTAGTGATATAGTGCGATAGTAATTTTTAATTTGTAAGCACTTTAAACAAGATTTAACAAACTAAGTGATGTCGTGATTTAACCGCGGCCACACATAACGAGATGTTGATTACTCGAAGGCTAGACGTTTGAGTGATGTATGGCATTTCCCAAAAGAAATTTTAATTCATTACCTTAGGATTGTAATTAAGCAAGGTGGGAAATTTTGAAAGAGTTAATTTTGACTAGTGATAATGTATTAGCAACGCTAATCAGTGGTGAATTACAGGATGTAGGTAATGTATGTCCTCTCATCATAAGAAACAATCATTAATTTATTGCAGATATATCTTAGGTTTCTGGTCTATAAAGATTATAAATTCGCAACCTTCAAAGTAATAATGTGTAATTTATTTGTTTTTAAAAAATAAGTCCAAAGAATAAAAGCAGCAGCGTAGACAGATGCGTCTACCATAATGCTACTTATATTTCGTGTTAATCGAAATACGTTTTTAAAAAGATTTATTTTAATTATAATTATTAATAACAATTAATTAATACAATGATTATACGTGTGCATGGGTTGAGGAACAAGTCTAGACTAAGTTAACATTAATATGAATCGCGGAGCTGGTGATTCTGCATCAGCGTTCTAGGAGCTGACACCTAAGCATTTATTATTATAAAGGGTAGATTAGAGGTGGTGACATAACTCCTCCATCCCTAAATTGAAGCATATTCATGGAATGAAGAATGCTTGATTGTTCGTCGGGGTTTGTTCTTCAGTAAGTTCTTGCCCGGGGAATGATGTCTGGTTTCTTGGACACTTCCGTCGTACCAATCGATATGTGTAGTAAATTCCAACGATGATTATGATAGTGTAGATTATTATAATCCAATAATTTGTTGAGGATTCATTCTTGTATTTCAGCTCCATCAACTTCATCTTCTTTTGATCGCGTTGAATTTCGTGTATTTTATCGAGATCGACGTCTTCGATGGTGATCCTTGGAATTTGGACTGCAGGTGATATTTGGGGTACTTCGATTTCTGGTAGTAACAGGGGTTCTCCTCTTGTAACCGTTTTCTCGTTCATTAGGTTGTATTTTTCGGTCTTGAATTGGCATCCAACAGGTAGATTAATTAAGTAGTTTCCTTTGAGCGATGTCAAGTCGGTTCGCTTGCAAATTGTTTGGATTTTAGTCCTTTTTGGGAATATTACTATGTAGTTGGATTCGTCGATTTGCTGGACGATGTCTTTTGTGGTTTCAATTGGTATTTCTTCGCATTTGTTTGCGGATGGGGTTAATTTTAAAAGTTGAAAAATACAATCTTCTTTTTTCAATCCATCGATGAGGTCACCAACGGGGCAATAGTAATTGGGATGCAGATTGATGCATGGCATGGTCATGTACTGATAGAAATCTTCGTTCATGGTGAGGTAGGTATTTTCGGGAATAATTGTAGTAGCGTTTTGGGTAGGTACTGAATATAGGTGGTAATAGTTAAATGTTTCAGGATGCACTAATGGGAAGTGAATTACAAAAACAATTTTAGTTCCGGAATAATAAGCTTCTACTTGCAATAGGTCATAATATTTGTAGGTGTTGTTTGTTGCAGGTGGAAAAATTAATTGATTAATTGAATTATGTTTCAAAATAATTTTTTGAATGTTTTCGAGTTCATTAATTTTTAATATACTGTTATGGAGTGTACCAAGTCTAGCGAATGTGATTGCGTTTTCAATATCGTTTAATAATTGAATAATTATGTTTACTGTTAATCGTATTTGATCCAAAATATGTTTTGTTTTAATGTAGTTTTCAAAATTAAAGGTAAAGTTATCTATTGAGGTACGAATATCGTTTAAGCCAGTAGCTATTGCTTTTTGGTTGTTTACTATGACTGTGATGGTTTTATTAAAGTTATCAATAATATCGGTTGTTAATGACATTTCTCTGTTTAATTTTTGAACAATGTTATGTTGATTATTCTTAAGGTCAAGAATAGCTTGATCGTAGTAAACTGCGTCATTTGCGTCTAAATTGCCTGAAATACTTTTGCTTATTGTACCTAAGCCATTTATTAAGCCTCTTTTAACTCTGTATGTGGGAATCATGGAATTAATTTTTTGTTCCGCTAATTTTAATTGAAATAGTAGTATATGATCAACTTTATTTAGTTCAACCAGGTATCCTTGACTTGATTCGTTTTTTATGCGTTTTGATAGATTTTCGTAATTTCGATTCAACGTTTTTAGTTCATTATTTATTGGAGTTAAGTCAAAGTAGTGAATAAACGTATGAAATTTAGATTTCATTTTTGCTATGCCTAATTTATACAGGAGGATGCCGGGGTTCTTGTCCAGGTTCGTTATTTGAATTTCTTGGAGATTTGCTGTCGCTGACAGGATCAGGAGGATTGTATGAGTCCTGTAACAATTTGGTTGTGTCAGATTTTGGTCTTCTTAAATTTTGTTTATGTAACTGTCTGTTGGTGGTTTTAATTTTTATACCTTTGTCTTCGATTACGTTCTGTTTTGAAAATTTTGGATTTAATTTATTTCGACTTGCTGTTGTAATTTTTCTGTAAGCGTCTGAGTCAGGTTCATAGTTGAGTGGTTCATGACGATTTTGGTTATGATATTCTATTGTTTGTACTTTTTTATTGTATAATTGCTCATTTAATTTTTTATAAATTTCTTTCGTTATATCGCGATGTTCTTGAATGTAGTTGTTCAATAATTGATGATTTAAATTGATATCAAAAGGGTCTTTAGTGTTTAGATGTCCGTTTATTATATCGATAGGTTTTTGTTTTGTCATCGAATGTATAGAGTTATTGTATTCTAAAATTGCGTAAGGCATGTGATTTAAAATGTCAATTTTGTTATTATTTTTACTTTTAATTATTCTTAGATGTTCGACTATGGTTGAGTGAAATCTCTCAATTGGGCCGTTAGATTGTGGGTTATTGACGGTAATGTAATGAGCTTTAATTTTGTGTGTATTAAAGAATTCTTCTACAACTGTATTTTTTAATTCGGTTCCTCTGTCCATAACAACTAATGAAGGGAGTCCGTGATGGGTCATAAAAATAAGGAATGATTTTACTATTTCTATACCTGACATACTGATTAGAGGATAAGCTTGAGCGTATTTTGAAAATGTGCCAATTAATGTTAGAAATTTTTGTCCTTGAGCTTGAAAAGTATCTGCATGGATTATTTCGAATGGTCTTGATGGTGTGGGTGTAATCATTAATTTCTGTTTGGGAGGATTTCTGTCATATTTATTTGTTTGACAAATTTCGCATAAGTTTATATAATTAGTTACATCGTTTTTTATTCCTGGCCAATAATATGCTCTTTTAATTCGTGATTCGGTTTCTAAGATTCCACGATGGTTTGTTTTGCCTTCATGAAAGTTAGATATAATTTCGTTTTGTCTTTCTTTATTAATAACATCTTGCAATATAGTATTACACTTAATTAATTTGTACGCGTTATTTTTAAATGTTTTTCTTAAAATGTCGCAAAATTGTGGTACATGTATTTCGTTGTCAAAATTAATTGCGTGAGTAAATTTTGGATCTATATAATTTTTAAATAATTGAATTACGTCATTTTCCATATTATTTGTGGATACTTGAGCATATAATCGTTTTTTTGTGGGGAATATTTGTTCTATTTTTGGTTTCAAGGGGGAATGTAGAACAAAATTAATTTTTATTTGATGGTCGAATGAATTTAGGTTTTTTTCAGAAATTGGAATTTCTTGATGGGGCTTTCTTGATTTGAATGAGCTGTATTATCGTCGTCGTTATTATTTTCACCTATTTCGTCTGCACTAATTGTTTCTTCTGTATCTGCTGATATTCTACGATTAATTTCTTCATTATCTCTAATATCGCCTAACGGAATGTTTTCGCTTATGTTCGCTATTATTGATTCATTATCATCATTTTCTTGTTGACGTTGTTCTCGTGATTGCATTAAATTATTGAATTGATTCATATATTCAAAAAAATCAAATGACTCTTTAGTGTGAATTTCGACACGTGATAAAGCATCTGCGTTCGTATTAAATTTGCCTTTTTTGTGTTCAATTTCGTAATCAAACTCTTCTAATTTTAGTCGCCAACGAACCAATTTTGAGTTTGGGTCTTTTAGTGACATTAGCCATTTTAACGGTTTATGATCTGTGATAATTTTGAATTTTCTGCCGTATAGGTACGGTCGAAAATATTTGGTTGCTCATACAATGGCCAATAGCTCCTTTTCAATTGTGCTGTAATTTTGTTCGTTTTCATTTAAAGTGCGTGACGCGTACGCGACGGGTTTGTCTTTACCAACTGGGCCTTGTGACAAAATTGCGCCGATGGCTACGTTGCTCGCGTCTGTTGTTAAATTAAAATTTTTACTAAAGTCCGGGTATTGAAGTATGGGGTCGTTTGTTAACAATTGTTTACAATATTCAATACATTTTATAAATTCAGGGGTATGCTCGATCGTTGCATCTTTTTTTAAACAAATTGTGAGTGGTTTAGTGATACGCGCAAAGTCTTTTATGAATTTCCGGTAATAGCCTAGGAGACCTAGGAATCCTTTAAGCTGTTTCTGTGTTTTAGGTAAGGGGTATTTTTTTATTGCTGAAATTTTGTCAGGATTGGGTTTTACGCCATCCGGTGTTATAATATGACCTAAATAGGATACTTGTTTTTTTAGAAATTCCGATTTATCGGGTTGGATTTTAAAATTAGTTTCTCTAAGACGTTTAAATACTTTTGTTAAACTTACAAGATGTTCTTGCAAGGAGGTTGAATAGATAATTATATCGTCAAGGTAAACTAGACATATTTCGTTTTGTAAACCGCGTAATACATTGTCCATCACCCTTTGAAAGGTGGCTGGTGCATTTTTTAGGCCAAATGGCATTCTGATGTACTCATAATGACCATTTTCTACATTAAACGCAGTTTTAGGGATATCTGCGGGATTCATTTCGATTTGATGGAATCCACTAGCTAAGTCTAGCGTCGTAAAGTAATTACATCTACCTAACTTGTCTAATACGTCTGAAATATTTGGTAGTGGGTATCTGTCATCGGTTGTCTTTTCGTCCAATTTACGATAGTCTACTACAATTCTCCACTTCTTTTTGCCAGAGGCGTCGGCCTTTTTTGGAACAATCCAAATAGGAGACGACCAAGGAGAATTACTTGGACGAATTATTCCTTGTTCTAACATTGATTTTATCTGCCGGTCAACTTCAGGTTTGTGAATAAATGGGTATCTGTACGATTTCATGTATACAGGTTCATCGTCTTTTGTTTTTATTGAGTGTTTCACCTGGTTGGTAAAAGTTAAAGATTGATTTTCAGTATGAAAAATGTCTGAATATTTCTTACATAATTTTAATATTTTTTCTTTTTCTTCGGAATTCATGTGAGATGTACGGATAATATTGTTAATTTTAGTTTTTGAGTTAGGATCGGGTTCACTAATATCAGTGTGATATAATTCATAATTATTTTCGTCAAATGGAAACGTTTTTATCGGTTTTGTTAAAAGGAAAATTAGGTCTTTGTCTGTTTTGTTTAATATTTCAATCATTGCTAAACCATTTTGAGAGTATGTTAAGGTTTCGGGGATTTCACAATTTTCAATAATTTGTTTGGGTATAATTATTTCGCCATTTAAATTGTCTACTGGTACTTTCGTTACAATTCGGGTATAGGGGTCAATTTTTGTTTTAAATAAAATTGTTTGCGAAGTTTCTTGATATAAAATTGGTATTGTGCAATTGGGAGTAATTAATTTTGAGTTTACAAAATCTAATTGAGCACTTAATAGTTTTAAATTATCTAAGCGTATAAGTCCATCATAAACAGTATGAAACTTGAAAAGATAAAATTTGAGATTTATATTTTCTTTAAATTCTTTGAAAGCTGGAATTTCCGCACAATGATCGTGTGTTGATGATTGGAAAACTGTGGATACAGTGAATGGTTCATAAAAAATATTATTTTTGTAATTTTTAGAAGCAATTTCTGGGTTTATAAAGGATTTTGTAGATCCAGTGTCGATTAATAATTTTAAAGGGGGATTAGAAATTTGGATGTAGGGTAATTCTTTTTTATTAGTGGATACATGATTTTCAATATTGATTAAGTTGTTTCGTTGTGATTCTGAACCTCGTGAAAATTTTCATCAAATTGGGAGTCTTCGATATTTCCTTGTGAATTAGTCTGATCTTTTATTTCTGAATTGAAAAGTTCTTCGGCAATGTATTTTGGTTTTCCGCCGTTATTTTGAAAATAGTTATTTGTGGGGTTTCTGCGAAATTGTGAATTACCTTTCGTGGTTACACTCATTGGTGTAGGTCTGGGTTGTGGGTTATTTGGGTTTGATTTCCAAACGTTTTGGGGTCTACCAAATACTTGTGAGTTTGTTGGAAATTTTCGTACTTGTTGATTATAATTTTGTTGTAAATTAATTGGTTTATTAGGAAATTGATTTGTATTATTATATTGATGTGGTCTATATTGTGCAAATTGTTGTTGTGCAGGTAATTGTTGATATCTTTGGGATTGCTGCAAATGAAAATTGGGAGTTGTTTTTTTTATAGGAACATTATGTTGATTTGTTTTTTGGTAATATTTAATATTTTCTTCTTCTGTAATGAATTGTATAGCTTGTGCAAGTGAATCTGGTCGCATGGCACGTATTATAGGACCTAAAGGTTCTCTAAGACCTGCTAAGAATGTTTTCAACGCTTGTTTCTTGAAAAATTCGCGCTTAATTGGCTTTTCTGCGGCTAAGCAATGTAAATCTATGTAATTACAAATTGTATTAAGAATATGGATAACATTTTCATGAAATTGATATGGTGTTTCGTTCGGTTTTTGTTTTAAATTAACTAAATCCTGATTTAAACAATTTTCGTCTCTTTGATCACCAAAATTTTGTAAAAGTGCATTTTTTATATCATTCCAATTATTGGAATTGTTAATAGCAATAATTTCTTCCGCTCTACCTTCTAGTTTATTTAAAATACCATTTAACAACAACGTATTTTGGAAGTTGTTCACGTTTTGTGCATCGAAGTAGTGAGTAAGCACTGATTCGGATGCATTAATAAATCTATGCAATTTATTGGGGTTCCCATCGAAATTTGGGATAATTGATAGGGTTTTCATATCTAGAACTGGTACTACTGCCATATTATTTAAAATTTGAATTGGATTATTAACTTTATTAATTGTTAATTTACTTTTTATATTTTTATTTTGAGTTGTATCTAACGTAAGTTTATTGAATATTTCTGTTAATTGTAATTCCAGATCCCGGTTAGTTTCGCAGGAGGAAGTAAGGGGATAAGGAGAGTCTGACATGAACAAAAGAATCTCACCACGTTATCACAACGCTGATTTGCATTTCTCTCGGTTACCGGCTCGAATTGTCCGTAACGGAATTTTCTTGCGATGCCGAATGTGAACCTCGGGAGTCTCGTTTTCTTCTCAAATTCTTCTCGGATCCGCTTGGATTCGGTAATTGTTGTATTTATTGATTGGACTTCTTGTACTTGTACTTCTTCTTCTTTGAATGGTTCTTCTTGATAGTACCGAAGGAATTAAAATTCCAAGCCCGTAATTATTGATTGACTCACGATTTTACGAACTGTACTATCCGCACGACTGCGCCACTTATATTTCGTGTTAATCGAAATACGTTTTTAAAAAGATTTATTTTAATTATAATTATTAATAACAATTAATTAATACAATGATTATACGTGTGCACGGGTTGAGGAACAAGTCTAGACTAACTTAACATTAATATGAATCGCGGAGCTGGAGATTCTGCATCAGCGTTCTAGGAGCTGACACCTAAGCATTTATTATTATAAAGGGTAGATTAGAAGTGGTGACATAACTTGCTTAACTCCGAAAGAGGGTGCGGTAAAGCAAGCATAGTACAATTAGCTAGTGCAATTTTGACTATTGTAAATACTTGATGAGCACAGTAACATTGTTCAAACCACGGTTGTCCCTACATGGACACCAAGAGCTTTCTGGTTTAAACACAAGATGTATTGGCGATGCCTGTGGGGTTGATAAGAGCCTCGCAAAAGCGAATTATGACAATTTGTTAAACTCTTGTTTTGCGGTTTGAAATTTGTGAGGTAGTAAAAGATGTGGGGTAGATGACACATGTCATCCAGTTGTGTAATGGTGTTACACATTAGCATTAACTGATTTGGTGAGGTCGAAAGAGGTTATTAGGTCTGGATATTGTTGCAGTAATTTTAAGTATGATGAAATTCCTTTATAGTAGTATTTTCTAATGGGCGGCGTGCATTCATAATCATGCGATTATTTGCGATATCAACAATAATCAGCACCAGCATTGAATGATTTACATTACATGTTGCGACCCGACCGATATAATGTACAATATGTCGGTAAAAAATTACCGCTAACTGTGATTAATGAAAATTTTGATGGACAATTAGTGTTGACAAAGAGTTGATTCTCCGCCAAAACCTATGCTCAAGGTAAAAATTTTATCCCAAAATTAGTATTACGAACGAAAAATAATTGATCTGAAAAGATAACGAAAAATGAGCCGACATTAGCCCCTGATGTTATACGTTTCCTCACTCAAACGGTTGTATGCATTTGCGCGCCCCATCTTTGAATTAATAATCAAAATTTATTTCAAAGGTCCCATCAACTACACTACAAGAAATTTACCTCAACCAAGTGAATGCATTTTGGATACGTATTTTATTGATCAGTGATGTTAAATTAAAGATGAATAATATTAGTGGGAATAATTGTACGATTTAATTAAATATACTCAAATTAAGAAAATTGGAAGTTACTTTAAGGGTCGTCGCATCACCCCGGAGGCTTCAAGCATCCTTAGTTGAATAGAACTTAATAGAACTTTACACTTGCCAAGAAAATAAATAACATATAATATAACATAATTCTAGCTTAGCTAATTTATATAAGCTGCAATATTATATGCAGTATCTCAAACACTTGCATATGAAAAAAGCTGCTCAACATAACCATTGCATTATATAATGCTTTGTAACTAAAGCCAGGTGACAGCATTCAAATTATTGCATGTAGAAGAACGCTTCGACAGAACCGCACCTAGTTCTGTTTTACTCATGTAATATATGTAGTAATTTTATTATTTGCTTCGGTTACATTAATAATGACTTTAATGTCTTTATAACTTTATATTATATTGATAATTATTAACGTTTTATTTGTAAGGAACATACCTTAAACTACTTATCTAAAAAGTCGTTTCGCAAATTCAAGCATTTGTCATAACGCAGGAAGATTTTTTGTATCAGCTTCATATTTCTTCGCCGTCAGCATATTTAGATACGTAATCTTTCTTTCCTGTCGCAGTGTTTTGTAAACAGATGGTAATTTGGAGGAGGGTGAATGGTTGAAAATTCGGGCAGATGGACGTGGTGAATGCTAGTCATAATGGGTGTTTTCTCTTCTTAAGTTGAACTTACGACACCAGCGCGAAACAGATAACTTAGCCATAACATTTTCTTCATACACATCCTTTAATTGACGTTGAATTTCACAAGGTAGCACATTTATTACGTTGAGAAATCTAATCACAGCCCAAACTCCACAACTGGCGGCGTCATTGTTTTCCTTAACGTTATAAACACTCCCATAAACAGCACACTCAATACCAGCGAGACATAACTTTTCACACAGATAACTAAAATACAACTGTACATGTTAGCACACATCCCGCGACTATTGTACTCGCACGGTACTAACAATACTACTTTCATACCATCCTTCGTATTTTAATGTCTAATAACACTGCTGTAACCAGTGAAACAAACCAAGTGTTAATAAAATGTATTAAAG
Source organism: Ontholestes murinus (assembly GCA_963969525.1). Lineage (NCBI taxonomy): Eukaryota > Metazoa > Arthropoda > Insecta > Coleoptera > Staphylinidae > Ontholestes > Ontholestes murinus. The sequence goes on from OZ018395.1 coordinate 46,077,593, forward strand.
TCCTTTACCTTGTGGTTCTAATTATTAAACCAAGTTTTAATTTTACTTATTATTTGATATCATAGTAAACAGTTACACCGAAAAATAATTTCCTGTATAAATGAAACGAGTTGATTGATTCATCACAGAATATTTAATGCAAACAATTGCACAGCGAAATGACCCTATAAAGTCTGCAAACATTCGCTTGTCAGTTTATATTCGGACTTAAATTACCCAGTTTGTACTTGTATAATGAAACGAGCAATAATTAAACCAAACATTACTGTACAGTTTACTAATTAAATATACAATCAGCATATTGATTGATAATTGATTGCTTAATAATTGCTTAATTATCTCTAAATAATTTATTTTCAAAAAAGCTTTATTTAAAGATACAAGTTAAAATTACAATTTTAATTTTTAAAAAAAATTAAATTTAAATTAAAGCCCAACTTTAATATTACACATACTTTTGTGTAAAAGCCAACCCACAAATACATTACAATGATTTAATTTTAATTTAATTTTAGTATTATTATATGACTTGTAGAAATAACTTTATTATATAAACCTTTTAATTGATCATATATAAGACAAAAATTAAAGAGATTAAATTCCTTTTAGGACAGTGACTGTATATTTCTATTATCTCACAACATCAAATATTTTATTTAGTGTTGTGCATAAAAAACGTTTATTACATTACAAAAAGCAAATTAAATATGTTTATGATGTATTTTTATTATATAACGTTATTATTATAGCTGAGCAAACGATTATTTTATTACAGATATATTAAATTTTAACCGTGAGACTAAACAATATACATATTTAAATGGGTGCTTGAGTTTTTCCGTTATCCTATATTTAATAATTTAATCTCTTTAATTTAAAAAAGGATTCAATTGATGATATAGTAAAAAATCTTAAGAGTACTTTATTAAATACTAGTATTTAATATATTATTTCTATCTTTTAGTAAACCAATCTACTCATAATTTTTCATTGAAACTTAGAATAGTTTTTTAATAAATATTTAGCATTATATAGATTCAACCTATCCTATGTAAATATAAATTACAGTTTAGACAATAGTTTATTATTAATATTATGATTATTATAAAATTAATTTCTAAGTTTCTCGCGTATTTTAGTGGGTCCTTATTCAATATTTTAGAATCATAAAATGTTTATGTTTTCATGTGAAGTTTACTTTGTTTTAAGTCTATTTTAGAAATTCTCAGACATTCTTAAAAATATCTCTCAGTTTATCAATCGGAAAGTTTCCAGTTTCATACAAAAATGTAGTTCAATCACCAGTGGAATGGCTTTGTATTCTATTACATATATTTAGCTACAGCAATGATTATATCATTTGTCTCGATTTAAATAAATATTTAATACTTTATCTACGATCGTACAGAAAGTAGACGCTTTTTGCATCATTTTTCATTGTAAAAGTCACTTTTTAAAGCACTAGTGCTTTTTTGCGTTTTTATTGCACGGTAATGTCAAACTGTTTTTATTGCACAGAAATGTCAAATCTGACAGATGAATTATTATAGCACAAATTTTCGACGAAAAACTTAATATTTTATTAATTGATACAAATAACTAATAAACTATAAATAAAATATATAATACAAACGAAAAGGCAGATTTAAGAACTCTGAAGATTTCATTTAATGCAAGTCGGAGCGATTACAATAAAGCGAACATTTTTTCCATAAATAATAATGGCGGCCGACATTTGTGCAACTTGTTTACTGGTTGCTAAGTAACGCTTTCATTAGTACACTGCGGGTAAAATATGTTTTCATTAATTGAATTATTGAAATGACATTAAAATATTACTCATAAGCATATATTCTTTGAAATCCTTTACGATCGAAGATAAAATTTTGTAAGGCACACGTGTAAAAAGTTTCTTTATTGCACTCCTGGCTTTAAAAAAACTCGCTCGTTCCTTGCTCGTGTTTTTAAACGCCAGTTCGTGCAATAAAGCATCACTTTTTACACTTGTACCTTAAATAACTATTAGGTAATTTATTAATTAAGATATCACCTTAAAGGTACTCTCTACTGTCGAAGCGGTGTACCAGATCCCTGTTTAAGTGGATAACCACCGATAAATCACTAAAAAAGGAATCTAGTGCAACGATTAGACAATATATGGCATCTTTATGGTAATAACTTAATTAATGGTTTACCCGGAGAGTTAAATACTCCAAAGTAAGTCTCGTTTCCCTGTCACGCATTTGCAGCGCAAGAAGCCTGTAATTTTCCGTTCGAACTTCAGACAAACAGGATTTTCCTCATTACAAGCGCTCGGTGGTCTCGACCACCGCTCCTCAATCCTCAAGCGCCCCTTAGTCGTCTGGCCTTGTTAACTGAGCCCACGTCTTCGAGAATCTCTTACTTAAGATTACCAACGAGAAGGAACGCCATATCATAAGTATAGCGTACGCAAAAATCGTCTTTTTGACTTTTAAACCGACAATGCATACGTACACTACCGGACTTGACACCTTCATTCACCTCTTGTTTTAGATTGCAAACAGGCTCACTGATCGGATCCATGAGCTAGAGCATTTTATGCACGTTATTGATGTTCGTAAAATCCCGGATTGTATTAGCCACTTTCAAGATAATAACATCGATACCCGTCGTGGCGGTATGCTATTTTCCTTAAAACAGACCATTCCCGATTTTCTTTGAACGTTGTCATTAACCTCTAAGCAACTTCCAATATTGTTAAAACCTACATCGGACTGCTAAAGAACGTATCAGCTTACCATTCACCTTACAAGCTGACGCTCAAGGATGATCTTAACCTTGTGTATAAATAAAAAAGAAAGGTTAAGATCTTTATCTCCCCTCTTCAGATCATCAGATCTAAAGCGGACCTTGAGGCAGCTGTCGACAAGCTCTCTTCAACCATGCTTTCGGCTGTCACCGAGTCCACGACCAGTAGAATTACTTCCCAGAAAAAGAAAAAAAAACGCAAGCCGCAGGTGATAGAGTACTTCATTTTACTTCATTTCATTTCATTTGTTATATATTGAATGTTATACTGGTGCAAATATTTAAAATAGCGCAATTCAAGAATCTAAAGAACTGAACAGTTCATTAACGCTTAACACACCAATAACAAAAAGACCCGGCGACAGCATAAAGCTGTGGAAAATACAAACGGAACCCTCAATGGTTCAAAAACACAGGCATCTATGTTCTCTTTGACAAAAACACCCAACTTGAAAGGTGCCAGTGATATACTGAAGGGCAAGAAAAGATCTATCAAGAGTCGATCTGAAACTTCAACAAGGAAGGGAAGGGATCTTAAGGTCGAACTATGAAGATTGTTATTTCAATACACAAGAAGTACAGCGTAACTTATTTGAAATTCTACTTGGAACTGATATAAGCAAGAAATGAATCTTGTCGTAGCAAAAGAAGACACCTAGATACAGAATAAAACAGTGAAACAAATAAAAGTGTTCATCAATTCTTTACCTAATATTCCATAATGTTTCACATAGAGATAAGTGGGAAAGTTATTTAAGAAAATTAAGACACCTAGTGCCTTAGAGGGAGGGCAGAATCTAATGAAAGTAAGGTATACACAAGTCAAAATACATGCTTTATTGAAAATCAATATCCGTTACATTTCATAGGCACATGACAGAATTATTGATGCTCCCAACATCACAGATGATGACTACTTAAATCTTATTGACTAAAGTGGAAATAATATGTTGGCTGCTGCTTTAGGAATTAGTGGATATCTGTATAATGCAAAGTCTGAAAAGGTTGAAGAACTTATGAAACTAAGTGACAATTATTTCATCTGCTTCGTATTATGGATTCAAGATAGGGATCACTTAGAAATAGATATGGCATTAGATACCACAGAAATAAGGGACTTTAAATCCAAATAAATGAAGATCATAGAAGGACATTTGGTACTTGCTTGGAATAACTATGTTGTTACAAGTGGATGCAACACAGACCAGATTATCCATGGCGATGTAAGACAAGGAGGTCATATTATCACTACCATTAATGGACAGACATAAGAAGTTTGTAGATTGAAGTTTTGAGTGAATGAAAAATAGTTGACCAATGAAGGAAATAATTATGTGTTAAAAATCTGGCTGGTTGTTAATGAAAGATATCATATTATTCTGAAAATACACCACTTTTACAGTTCAATAGGCAACTATAAAAGCTCTGGCCAGGTGCCCATAGCAAACCCACTTACTTGCAAGTGGAGGTATTACTGCCGCCCGACATATCCGTTTTTGAAACAACTGGCTCCTGCATCTCATCTGTTGGCATCCAATCATAAGTTTGTGGACTCTTATGGTCTACTCATTATGAAGAAATTATATCCGAGCATGGATTTCCGAAAAACCTATTAATAATTTGAAAATATTGTAGTATAAAAAGGATTACTGAATTAAGAACACTCACTACCAGAATCTTGCACTTGTCGATGTCATCAGATAGAACAGCTATGCTCTCAACTGATGCTGGTTAGACATTAGGACTTTGGCACCGCTTTGCAAAGACTGCCGCTTCAAAATAAAAAATGCAAGTCAGATTTGTCTATCATTTTACAACTATATAGAATGTATCTAGAATAATTTTATTTTAGTCTCAAGTGATTAATAAAATGCCACGGCGTAATAAAAAAATTGTAGCAGTGTCTCTACATACTAGACTCTAGCATGAACATTATTTTGTTATTAGTAGTAAATAGACAAGTTTTTAAAAAGAAAGCACGACGATTCTTGTACTGATATTTCCAGTTCTAGTACTAGTGCAACTAACATTAAAAATTATGATGAAAGAAACTCAATAGACAATATTCAGATGAATATTTAGAATTCGGGATTACATTGTCAGTTGATGGAAATGATAGTCATATTCCAATATGCATAGTTTGTGGAGAAACACTTTCTAACGGTGCGACAATGCCGGCAAAATTGAAATGACATTTTATAACAAAACATGCTACTCTCCAATCAAAAAGGAATTATTTAGAAATATTGCTAAAAAATCAAATTCAACAAGGCAATAAATTTAGAAAAATTGTCTCAGGGTCATGTAAAGCACAAATTTCATCGATAAGGTAGCAGATTATAGCAAAAAAATTAGAACCATACATCTAATTTTGCCAGCATTCTCTGAAATTGTTCAAATTTTGTTTGGGGATGATACAAAAAAGAAATTGGACGACACAAATAAAAAAAGGAATGTTGGGCATGTCAAATGATATTGTCGAGAAACTCTTGTATCAAAAACTTTACCTGCCAGATTAAAATCCGTCTTAGACCAAGTAGCTAACATAGTAATTTTTGAAATAAAACAACACAGTGGGAGGGTTTCACATTTATTGTTGAACACTGCAACATGTTTCGCCACACAGTGGCTTCATCAGGCAGATGTTGCAGTGTTCAACAATAAATGTGAAACCCTCCCAACTGTGTTGTTTTATTTCAATTTGTTATGGAGTTTCATCATGTATCCGCCTCGTCAATTCAATAGTAATTTTTATCAAATCACGACCTTTGCAAACACGATTATTTAAAAAACTTTGTGCATCTATGGAAGCTCAACATGAGTATTTACTTCTGCATACTGAGGTACGTACCACGAAGCTAAGAGTTGAACAGAATTTTGGAATTGAAGAATGAATTAACTATGTTTTTTGAAAGCGAAAGTAACAATACTTTGAAAACTTATTTAACAGACAATATTTGGAGCATGAAAATGTCATATTTAGCCGATATTTTTAATTATGTAAATACTGTTAATGATGGATTGCCAGGTAAAGATGACTGAAATTTTAGAAATTAACAATTGAAGAATTTTGGATATTCGTTCAAACCGAATTTAAAACAATTTCCAAAAATGCCGTTAAAATTTTATTACAATTTTCAACTTTCAATTTCAATTTCGAATAATCGAATTTAAAAGTCTAATATCGAGAATGTATAATCCAGATTTCAGAATTTAAAATCCACATTTCAGATTGCAGAATGTAGATTCCAAAAGCTAGCTTACAAATTCTAGACTGTAGAATCCAGACTTCAGAAACTAGAATCCAGATTTCAAGTTCTCGAATGTAGATTCTCAAAAATTTAGATAAAGATACAAGATTGATTATTGAATGTTAAATTGTTATATTTAATCATATATTCAAATCCAGAATTCAGTATGAAGAATATAGAATTAAAAATCCGAAATCCACAATACAGAATCGAGAAAATAAAATCCAGAATCTAGGATTATAGGATATAGAACCAAGAAAGTAAAATTCAAACTTCAGAAAATCTAAAATTCAGATGTTTACATTTCAGATGTTAGTTTCCAAAATTTAGATTCGCAAAAATTCTAGAATGTAGATTCACATCAAGAAAAGAGAATCCATAATATCGAATCTAGAATACAAAATTTAAAATATGAAATCCGGAATCTAAAGAGAATCCGAAATTTAGAATGTAGAATTAAAAATTTAGAATATGAAATCCGAAATCTAGAATCCAGAATCTAAAATATATAATCCAGAAAGTGGGTTATAATAGTATCTAGAATACACATTTCAGATTGCAGAATGTAGAGTCCAAAAGCTAGCTTACAAATTCTAGACTATAGAATCTAGAATTCAGACTTCATAATTTAGATTCTCAAAAATTAAAAAATGTTGAATTTTAATATTTGATACAGAATCCAACATTTTGAATCTAGAATTATAGAATTTGGTTGTTAGTTTTCAGATTTTGTTTTATTGAATCCTAATCTTTAAATGATGATCTAGAATTCAGAATTTAGAATCAAGAATATGGAAACCAGAATATAGAATCTAGAATCAAGGCTCTAAATTATAAAATCCAAAATCTGGACTACGATAGCGTCTAGAATCCAGACGTTAAAATCTAGAATTCCGTTTTCAGAATCAAAACCTTAGAGTCCAGAATATTGAATCTAAAATATGAAATCCATTATACAGAATCTAGAACTATAAAATATAAAATCTAGAATTTAAAATATAAAAGCCAAATTTAAAAATCTAGAATCCGGAAGTAAGATTTCAGATTCCAAAACTTAGATTTTCAAAAATTACTTAAGACTAAAAATTGACGGTTAAATTTGTAGATTGAAGATTGATTTTTGAATGTTGAATCTTAATCTGTAAATGATGATCCAGAATCCAAAATTCAGAATCAAAAATCTGAAATACAGAATATTGAGTGTAGATCCAACATTTAAAATATAGATTTCAGAATCAAAACTTCAGAGTTCAGAGTCAAGAATATACAATCTAGAATTATAAAATCCAACCTTCAGAATCTAGAATCGAATGTTAGATTTTAGACTCCAAAATTTAGATTTTGGAAAATAAAAAATTGTAGATTGAGACTAAAGATTAAAGATTGATTTTTGAATGTTATATCTTCAAGTTGCTAAATTTTTCTTGCAACTTTTCTGCAATTTTTCTATGAACTTTCACCGATTCTAACTTTATGCTATTGAAAATTTCGACAATTCTCGTAATTGTCTTCGACTTTTAAACGGCATCAGAAATTTCACACCAGATTTCTAGAAATTTCTAATTAAAGAATATTTGTTTCCAGATTTCTAATATTTCTGAATCTTTACAAAAACAAATTTTCAGACTTTTAGAAAATCCTTTGAAGAATATATAATTAACCAGCAATGTTTCCTATCAATTTCTAAAATTATTATTTATTTATTAAGGCTTCTCTAACTTGTTAACAATTTACAATTTTCCAAAAACTTCTCTCCTCTATAATTTTTCATCATTGTGATTACATGCCAGAGTAGGTTTTTAACGTTTTCATTATATTCACTTTTAGTTTTTATTACTTTCCCTATATAGTATATATTGGGGTCCCCTAAGCCCAAAAAACTAATTTCTGGAAAAAAAAATTCTGTGTCTGTGTCTATGTGTGTGTGTGTGTCTGTCGGTCAAAAACGAATGATCCGATTGAGATGAAACTTTAAACTTAAGGTTTTATCTCTAAAAATTGGAACTGAAAAGCTTTTGGTAAACATTCATAAACCGGAAGTGGTTGTTTATTCGAGGCGTTTTTTTTCTTTTTTCGTTATATTTTTCTAAATATGGAAAATTTTAAAAAACGGATCAAACAAAAGTTAAAGGCAATCAAAAACTGAACAAGTTTTATTCGAACATGTTTTTCATAAAATTGTTAACTTTCAATTGCTAATAAACTGTTGGAGTTACATAAAATTTATATAACAAATAATTGTAGAGAATTCAAAAGTGCACAAATTATTAAGAATAACATTTTTGCGTAAACCTCATAGTTTTCGAGAAAAATATAGGGAAAGTACTATGATGGCCACATCACCATTTTTTTAATTGTACTGATGAGATTGAGAGATCGAAACACGTGTCTGCAAATGTCTATAAACTTGATTATTATATTATTTAATTACTTTTGCTGGATCTTTATAATTCAATGAGAGTAAATTCTATTAATTTTCATATTTCTCACACCATCATCTTTCAGAAACTATTAACGTGTATTTCTTATTTTTCCTCTTTAACTATGATTAGATACTTTTCCTTCTTCAACATTTATAGCTACAGTTGGGACACTGAGTTCTAGCTCTCATGCCATCTTGTTGATAATCTTCCCGGCGGTTTTTTGATTTTGGTAAGCCCGTTCTGGCAATTTTTGGCTATCTGGTTCTATTCATTCTGTACAGATGGTCTTTCCACTCCCACCTTCTGTTTGGAGCCCATCTTACCAAGTCTTGAATGGCGCACTTTGCTCTGATGTCTTCCCAGAGACTGCATCCTATCATGCATCTTAGGGTTCTTATCTCCATTGTTCTCATGAGTCGTTTCATTATGGCGTTTTCTGTCCTGGTTTTTATTGCGTATGTCGCAATGGGCCTGACATAGGTTTTGTACATGCTTGCTTTGCTTCCTATAGATATGTGCTTGTGTCACTATATTATATCTCTCAGATATCCCGATATTAGATTTGCTTTCGTTGATTGTGCTATCACTTCTTCTTTTGGGTCACTGTTGCTTGTTATGTAAGACCCTAGGTATTTGAATTGCATGACTTGCTCGACGCTTTTATTATATATGGCGAGCTTATATCTATCTGCATATTGAACTTTAAAGCAGTTTGTTTAAACTTGTAGAGCATCCTTTGCAAGTCGTCTTCGTTTTTGGAGATCAGTGCCGTGTCATCTGCATAGCATACATTTTTTATTTCTCCATCTCTCATCCGGTACCTCATTTCGGCCTTCTTGACTTGAGTAAATACTTCGCCCATTATAGTATTGAATAAGGCGGGACTTAAGCTGTCTCCCTGCCTTATTCTGGTTGATATAATTGTGCAAATAGAACTTAAAACTAATAATTTGTACATATTGTTTAACTAGCGCACGAGATGAAATATTGAATAAGTTAATATTCTTACAATCTTCACATTTCTAAATATTGACAATAATGGACTCGAAGCTTTGTGGTAGAAATTTTCTTTGTGCCATTTCTAGCATAACAATACGTAGTTTTTTGTTGTGGGAACCAAATTATGGAACCGTATTCAAGTTTGCTTCTTCTTCAAGCAAATTTAATAAGAGCATCCGGTTGTAGGATAGACTTTTTATTGCAAAGAAGATAGCCAAGAGTTTTATAGCTATCGTTCCAAAATTTTCTTATGTGATTACTAAAGTCAAACTTAGAATTCATTAGTATACCTAAGTCGCAAAATTCAGAAACACGTGACAGAACTTCTCCATCCAGCATACCATTCACTCAAATAGGGATTAAACTTCTGTAGAACGACGTAACTTTGCATTTGTTAGTATTTAACTATAAACCGTTTTCTTTATTCCATTTACACAACATATCTAGATCATTTTGTAGGTTGGTACAGTCACAACTTTCCTTTACTTTGTTATGGATTTTCAGGTCATTAGGATACAATTTATATTCGCATTTAAGATGTTACCCCACATCATTTATGAACATATTAAAAGGCAGTGGTCCAAGAATGTATCCTTGAGGAACACCGCTGGTTGAAAAATAGTCCCTAGATTTAAAACCATGTAATTCAACATAGTTAGAGCGTGAAGTTAAATAGGACTTAAATAATTCTATTAGATCCAAACTAAGGCCAAAACTGTGCATTTTCCGAAGTAGAATATCATGGGGAACCTGATCGAACGCCTTTGCGTCGGTTTAAATTCTGTGATCCAATGCATCAGAAACTGTATTTATGAAAACAATCAGATTATAAATTGTGAATATACCAGATACAAAGCCATATTGATTGGATAGGAGATGATTAGTGAAATATGAAGCTAAACCCTTAAATAACATTAATTCAAAAAGTTTTAAAAAATTACTTATTAAAGAAATGGGCCTATAGTTTCAGATTTGTTTACGATCACCATTTTTTAGAACTAAAACAATTTCGTTTCCAGCATGCTGGAAAAGTCTTTCTAGAAATAATTAAATTGAAAATATGTAGTAAAGGCGTCATAAACGCTGCATAGCAATCTTTTAAAAAGATTCGGGAACGTTACCAGGGCCAGGTGTAAGACGAGGTTTAATACTCTTTACGGCTGATATTAAATCAGGTTCGCAGAAATGGGTTAGCGAGAACGTGGGTGCTTTCAGGGACATTGGATTAACGGTAGGCGAAATGTTATGTGAGTTAAGATGATCCATGTTATCAAACAAACACCAAGAAGAACAAGTCTATTTAATCTTTTTCTTTAAAACTGCATGCCTTTGTCATTAAAGTTAACGCAATTGTTATTAAAAATGTAAAAGCCTTGGAGAGACACCTCACTGTTAGAGACTGCATTGCAACAATTCCATTTCATGGACATATTATTAATTTTAATTATGTAAATTAATTAATTAATACTAGGATAAATTAGCTGGATTATATCAAACAAAATTAATCACAGAGGAAATAAATTAGGCTAAAAACGGAAAGGAAACAAAAAAAAACAGAGGGGAAAATGCGATTTCAGAGTTACAAATATATAATTTAAAAAAATTTAAGACGAAGGTAGGATTTGTACCACGAATTCTACAAACATTGACATATCGTGACGCGGCTTAGCTCGATACGCCAATTTGGTGAATAATATCTAGTGTAAATGTAGAGATTCCCGAATATTAAATCCGTACAAATAATGAAATCTATGCAATGTTTACATTTAATGGAATAGTTAGAGGATGCCAAAGGAGAATGCCCACTAAAAGTGAAGAGAAACGGGAAAATGTGTACTTGGTTCGAGGAAGCATGCGAAGGTAGAATTGAGAAAGGCAATTCGAGAATGCATATGGAGCAAATAGGAAGAGAATTGCTTTTAAAATAATTATGTACAGAAGTATATATGAGAAGAACCAAATTAAAACTGTGTTGAAATAATAATAATAATAATAATAATATTTATTATCCAACAGTTTACATTAAACTAATTACAGGATAATATTAAATTGAACTAAATATAATACATTCGTGCTACCTAAATAAAATAAATGAGAATAACAAAGCAACAACATAAAACAAAAACAAACTGATTTCAAATAAATTAAATTATATTACTAATTACTAATTATATTACGAATGCTAAACTTAAACAGATAAAAGCAAATAATATATTCGTACAGACATTCAAATTATATGAAAACTAAAATTTAATATTAATACAATTTCAAGTACTTTACAAGACATGAGAGTTTTATATAAAAAATATCAATTTCATCCGGTAATTCGTTAATTGTGTTACACATTGACGAAATTGGGGAATGTTGATGATGTGTAGTGTTAGTTAAATGTTTGTTTGTACCTACTGGTCTCTCTAGGAACGGTAAAATTTAGTCGCGATAAAATGTATGGGTCACGTATATTATTATGTATAAGCTTATGGATAAATGTAATTTTCGCTATTCTGCGCATGTGAGCAAGGGAGGATATTTTAAATTCATTTTGTAATTCTACGGAAGAATAACCTTGAACTGGATAGTGCTTATGACGCTTGTAATAAAGCGCCTTTAAAAACTTTCTTTGTATGCCCTCAATTTGAGAAATATGTATTGAGTAATTGGGATCCCATACTATCGAACAATATTCTAACCTACTGCGTATAAAAGCAAAATAGAAGTTTATTAGTGGCTGAATACTTTTGAAAGGTTTAGTGTTTCTCAAAAGAAAACCTAACATAGATAAACTAGATTTACATAAATAAGAAATGTGATTATTGAAACTTAGCTTATTGTCAAAAACTATTCCCAAGTCCTTAAATATAGTAACTGCTTCTAAAGGTGTTGATGCAATGCTATATGTGAAATTTATAGGATTAAGTTTACGATGAAATGACATTGATTTACATTTCATAATGTTTAGATCTAAAGGGAATCAGTATTTCAAGATATAATTTTTTTATAGAACGAAGGAAGCTACAACAAGCAACTTAATTGCGACCAAAAAAAAAAGTCAGTTTAATATATTACATCACAACGTGCAGAGTTTAACAAACAGTATAAATGAATTAAATGCATTAGTATCTAAAACGAATGAGATAGATGTAATATGCTTAACTGAACATTGGCAGACTGCGGACCAACTCGAATCGTATAAAATTTTAAACTTTAACCTTATTACGTCATTCTGTAGATCGAAATATGAACACGGGGGTGTTGCAATTTTTTGTAAAAATAACGTTTCGGCTAAACCAGTCAACCAAATTAAATCTATAACAATAAATAAAGTTTTTGAGTGCGTCGGTGTCGAGATAAAACTTTCACAAACAGTTATTAACGTAGTATGCATCTATAGACCACCACAAGGTGACATTAATATATTTTTTGAAAATTTAGATAAAATATTTGAATTTCTTCAAATAAAAGGAACTACCTTCTTTATTACTGGCGATTTTAATATTAATACGCTTAAAAAATCTAATGTTTGTCTTCAATATTTAAATTTAATCCAATCATATAATGCTAAGCTAACAATACATGAAGCAACACGAATAAATTATATTGGCTCGATGTCATGTCTAGATAACTTCATTACAAATAATAACACGAGTGTTTCTACAAAAATAATCAAATCTTGTCTCTCGGACCATAGTGCACAACTTTTAACATATGCTTTAGATTCACACATCCTAAACCCTCCTGTTATTAGACGTAGAATCTACACAGAAGCTGGAATAATCAAGTTATCTGCGGATATAAAAGGAGAGTTGTTCGAAGATGTATTCTTAGCTACAACTGTAGACGACAAATACTCGCGCTTTATGAACACTTTAATGTTATATATAAACAAATATTTTCCTTTTAAAATTCAAACACAATACAATAAAAAAGCAAAGATTAAATTTAATACTCCAGAAATTGAACAATGTAAAAAACAGATACATATATATCAAACAATATCTTCATTTTTACCTGAATGTAAACTTATATTAAAAAATCTCAAAATAAAATATAACAAATTATTAATAGATGAACAAAACAAACATTATGAATATATGTTAAATAACACAAACAACAAGTCCAAGACATCTTGGAATATTATATCTGATATTATTGGCAACAAAAATAAAAATAAATTCAAAAGTGTATTACCAGAAACAGACGATCCTATAAAACAAGCGAATGAATTTAATGTATTTTTTAAAGAATATGCCTCTAAGCTGCTTACAAAACATATCAATGCTGTTACCTATAACGACACATTTGCTCATAAAATTCCTCATCAAAATACAATATTTATAATCGAGCCAGTAACTGAATTAGAAATTCGCAACGTAGTTGATCAAATGGATAACAAATCTACATGTGGATTTGACGGAGTACCTATTAGACTAATAAAACAAATACTAGATCAAATAATCGAACCTTTAAAACACATATGCAACACATCGTTTGAAATGGGAATCTTTCCAAACGATTTAAAATACTCCATTATTTCACCCATTTTTAAAAAAGGAGATCACGATATATTTGATAATTATAGGCCAATAAGTGTATTAAATACAATCTCAAAAATATTAGAAACATTAATGGCACGTCGGTTAACAAATTATCTGAAAGTAAATAATTTATTTTCTAGTACACAACACGGGTTTATGAGTGGTAGAAGCATTGAAACCGCAATATTTGATTACTTTGAACCTATCTATACAGCACTTGATAAAGGTAAATTAGCATGCGGAATGTTTCTGGATTTATCCAGAGCATTTGATACAATTGATTACAACATATTATTAATTAAACTAGAGGCTTATGGAATACGCGGAATAGCTCGAAAATGGTTCGAATCTTATTTAAATTCCAGAAGACAATCTGTTAAAATTAGTAATAATCATGGCATTGTAATATCAGATGCTTTGGATATAACTATGGGAATACCACAGGGAAGCATTTTGGGACCACTTCTCTTTAATATATTTTTAAATGATATAAGCGCATGTATCTCAGATAATTGTCATATAGTGAGCTATGCTGACGATACAAATATTATATTGACGGGAACCACTTTTAGTGATATAATTAGCACAGGAAATATAATACTTCGAACCTTAGAGAATTGGTTTTATAACAATAAATTAATACTAAATTCAGAGAAAACAAAGTGCATATTATTTAAAACAAATCCACATGTTGAAACACCACGCACAATTAATTTAAATAATATCAATTATAACATCACAACAACTGCTAAATTCCTAGGAATTCATCTTGATGAAATGTTAAACTATAACAAACATATTGAAACCCTCTCAAAAACATTAAGTAGAGTTTGCTACGGATTAAGAGTGCTTGCTAGAAGTACTAACAAAAACATATTAAAAATATTTTACTATGCAAATTTCTTCTCGCATTTAAAATATGGCATCATATTTTGGGGAAACGGAGTACATGCTACAACACCATTTTTTATTCAAAAACGAGCAATCAGAATTATGAACCATATGAAATATGCCGATAGCTGCAGAGGAGTATTCCGACGCGAAAATATGTTAACCTTTACCGGAATTTATATATATGAAACTATAAAATATTTGTGGAGACACAAATATAAATTTCAAAAACATAGATTTAATAATACATATAACACTAGGCATGGCATCGAGTTCATATATCCGCACCATAAATTAGCATTTTATGAAAAAGGTCCACATTACTCATGTATTAAAATATTCAACCACCTTCCTAAGCATATAAGGGAAGCCCAAACGTTATTAAATTTAAAGACATCTTTAAAAGAATTTCTTATTTTGTTAGAACCATATAATATGCAAGAATACTATTCAACAATCGGTTAATTTTTTTAAGTGTAATTATTATTGTTTTTCTTTGACCCTGTTTCATGTAACTGCAATATTTTAAACATAACCTGTATAAATTATTGTACGAACACTGAAATAAAGAGCTGTTATTGTTATTGTATTGTTATTGATCTAAGCCGTTATTAACACTCCACTGATTGAGTTTGAATAAATCTTGCTGAAGAAGTGAACAATCTTCAGTAGTTTCGATTATCCTAAATAATTTTAAATCATCTGCATAGAGTAAACAGTTCGAATCAAACTGACTAACTACATCGTTGACAAATAGCAAAAATAACAACGGACCGAGATTGGATCCCTGGGGAACCCCGCTTGTACAAGTAAATTCACTGGACTTCATGGATTGGTAGTCGATATAAGCTACTCTATTAGATAAGTAATTACTGATTAATTCAATTAAGTTATCATCTAAGCCAAATGTATGTAATTTGTGAATAAGCCGGGTGTGATCCACCTTATCGAAGGCTTTTGAAAAATCGGTAAAAATCACGTCTACTCGATACCGTTTGTCTAAGGCACATGATATAAAGTCTGTAAAATTACATAAATTTGTGGCTGTTGATTTATACTTGACGAATCCGTGTTGGTGTGGAGTTAAATAAAGGTAGCAGTGATTATGTATTTCCTCATATAACATTATTTCAAACACCTTTGCAAAATTAGAAATTATTGATATAGGTCGGTAATTCTCAACTTTATCGATTTCCTTGCCTTTGTGAATGGGAATAATCTTTGAAATTTTCCAGACATCAGGAAAAATATTTGATTGTAAAATTAAATTATATATATGTAACAAAGGCTCAGCTAAAGTAATACTACAGTCGCGTACAATCATCGCGGGAATTTTATCAGGTCCCATTGTTAAATTCGGTTTTAATTTTTTTGTTGCCTTTAGATAATCATCCAAGGTGAAAGATTTTACAGACAAAGTATTATATTCAGTAGGTAAAGAGTGTGTATTTTTATCAGATGTGGACTGAGGACTGTAAACTGAAGAAAAAAAAGATCCAAATGCTTCAGTTATGTGCTTGGGTTCATCAAAATATTTATCTTCATATTTCATTTTTCCAGGAATTCTAGTTGTTGATTTCTTATCACTAATAAAAGACCAAAGTTTTTTTGGGTCGCGCTTAATATCTAGTTCTGCATTATGAATGAATACATTAAAATCTTCATTTATATTCTTTTTAACCATGTTGCGATATTTTGATAACTGTGATTTATTGAAAGCCGTTTTATTTAATTTATACAGGCGATTCCAGTGTCGTTTTCGCCTAATATTATTAATAGTTAATTACGAAAACCATTTGGGAAACTTACAATTATTATTATTATTAGTGACAGGTACACTCATATGTAAATACTGATACAATATGTTATACAATTCAAGGCACGCACTATTTACGTCAGTTTGTGATATTACTGAACTCCAGTTAGTATTACAGACCAGTTGATACAATAGATTGTAATTTGCTTTCTTAAAGTTATATTGCATAACATTAGATTTGAAATTTTTTGTCGAGTTTGCTATAAACGAGCAGTTGGCAACTAAAGCAGGATGAAAACAATCTTCCTTGACAAGCGGAAAGCTACATCGATTAACAGAACAGTTAATTTTTTCACTACAAATAAATAAATCTAAAAATTTACCTTGGTTATTGGGAATATTATTTGTTTGTATTGCAGAATTAAAGTTAATAAAATTTGTTATTGTGTTCGATTTCGTACAATTTGTTTCCGGGAAATTAGGTGCGTTAAAATCACCAACTATTATGAAGGGTTTGGCATCAAGCGACAAATGACGTTCTAATTGATCTATTACATATTCATAGGCTAAAAGCGGCGATTGTGGCGGAATATACAATGTTATTAAATAAAATGACTTATTAGATATTATTACATGCAAGCAAACAATATCAATATTGAAATTCCTTTCAATGGTTATTTCTTCTGCCATAAAATTGCTCGAAAGCGCAATGAGTACTCCTCCGCCTCGGCCAGAAATGAAAGCAGAAATGTGAAACATTCTGAAAAAGGACAGAACAAGAGACACATAGGTGTGTCATTACAAGATTGGCAAACAAATATAGAGAAAACAGTGGACTGGTGTATGATAGGCGACGAAAGTCTAAGGGACTGGAGATTTCATGACGGAAGAGGTGGAAAAAGCTTTTGGTGAAGTAGAACGAAGATGTTGTCTGAAGAAATTGCGGTGGGATAAAGAAGGAAGAAAATGACGGTAGTTTCATTGTATTATTATATGTCAATGCAGGTTTTCTTTTAAATGAATTAAATAAAAAAATAGTAATAAAATATAAAGTAAGATAATATCATCAAGGTGCCATCTTTTTTTTGTGTCTGGGAGGTGGAAAATCTTTTATAGACTGAGTGTGGGAGTCCCCAGAACTATACTGGTATACCCACTAAAAACCAGCTACCCAAGTCGCCCTGACACCCCGCTGAACCGCCGTCTGGCATTACTTCACGGGGTGTAGTCTGCCGTCTGCGTCGCACAGTGGGATGAATTAGACTAAAACGCGCGCATGGGGTATTTTGTATGGTTATTCGATAGATGACTGTGAAATAATATGATTCTAAGGGGTTTTAGCATTGCTGATTTAGAATGTAAGCACAGATTTGGAAAATTCAAAATGGCGGATCCAATATGGCGGATAAAAAACTGAAAATAGATTACATCTTTTTAAATAATTATGTAAATGGATTTTCAGAATCGCTGATTCCTAATATAAGTTCAGATTTGGAAAATTGAAAAATGGTTAATAATGAATAGATTTTTAGAAATATGTTTGGGGGTTTTTAGGATTGTTTATAACGAACTTAAAGTTAGGTTTTGCACACAAAAAATGGCGGATCGAATATAATATATTAAAACTCAAATATGATTTCTTATTTTTTTTTATTGTACTTCACAGTCACTATCACAGTTTTCGGAGATTTTAAGCATATCCTGGACTTCGATAGGAAGATCTTTCTTCTTAATCGTACGATTTGTCGAAGCTCTCAATATGTAAATGTAAGGATCAAATGTGAGCATAAATCTATTGAAAACATCTGTTAAATTTTCTGTTCTCGACATCTGCCTTGCGAATTGACTCCGAAATGTTTTAAAATCCTTACTCCTGTGTTCCATGGCTTCTTCGGATAACATTCCTATGAAGAAAATAAATATAACTTATATCATTATTGATATCAAATATGTCGTTGTGTGTTATACTAATCAAAGCATACAAACCCGCTGGTAACACTGCGTGAGCTATTATTTCGTCTCCGTGAAGTAGTACTTTATGCACAGTGAGGCTCATTGGCCAGAAATTGTAATGTTTCACCAAAAGTTCAGCTGTCCGGTAAGCGTATTCCTTGAACTTTTTTGGGTTCCTTGAAAATATTAATTACCGTCAAGATGACATGGAACCTTTTCAATATATCTTCATCAATCCCAAGAATAGTTGATGAGATCTCTAAATTTTCAAAACATTTTCTCGACGTATTTCCGTCATTAGACGAACCAAACCCTATATATAAAATTCAAGCTTTATGAACATATTTTTTTCAATTTAGTGTTTAACATATGATTAGTTGACATCAAGAAATAACAAACTATTATCGTTTTTTCAGCAAATTATAAAAGTGTACATATTGCAAACGTTTGTTTTGCAAATTTATTGTCTGAGTGTATTAATTATAGTTTTTTCTACAGATATCCTGATTGTCATACCTGGTTTTGGTGTGTCGACAATCAGACCAAGTTGTTCTCGAAGTTTGCTTTGAATTTTTATTTTTTGCTGCTATTATCTCCTTATGTTGAGAATCAAGTCTTTTCTGGCGAAATTTGGCTGGCAAAGCAAGTCTGTTTAAAATTAAAAAAAAAACGTTTAGCAAAAAAATTGGATGCAATAAACTTGGTTCTATTATAAAAATGTTGTGAATTATTAGCTACAGGTAGCTAATTTTCAGCAGAAATTCAAAAAAAATGTATTCTCGCATGCAACGGTGAAATTCTATACTTCAAGCGGTCCATTTGGATATCTTGATCGTTCAATAAATCGTTCAGTTTCTTTTGCCACAAATCGCAGATATAACATTTCTAAAATTATGTGTCAATCAAATATACTGCAGATGAACTTATTGTTTTTTTATATTGATATTTTGGAAAGAACTTGAAGAGATTTACATAATTAGAATTCCATACAAAGAGAATTTTTACATACAGAACTAGCATTGTTTCCTTCCAAAGTATTAATAATTTTCCCATCAATCATGGTTAGCAATAAAACGTGGCGAACGTATATAGTCCTTTCCTGAAACTCAACTATTGTTGGGACAAGTAATGAAATCTGGGTTTGCACTCGTTGAGCCTCTGTTTTAATATTATCAACCGATTAATTTTCATAAGCAATTCTAATCGGTCTACATAACCTGGAAGAAATCAGTGATATTTTCAATTAATTATTGCGGTAACAAAAATGTTGCTTATATCTGCTTGTTACCGCGTGGATGATGGACTCTTGTTTTCCCACAGGATGTCTAAGTGATCATTTGTGGTCAAACGTAAAGGCACCATTGTTGTAATTAATACCGATGAATCCGATGCAGGGTCCGATGCAAAAAGTTGTTTGTATTCGACATGTCCTGAACTGCCGTCAAAGCCCCACTTGTGATATAAAATCAATTCCGTATGTATCATGTTTTGAGTAAATGTTAAGGCAAGTCTTGAAGCAGTATGATTCACCAAGCTTTGGATATCTACAACAGATTCATTTTCTATGACAACCATATTTTGTGGATAGCAATCCAGTTTCGCTTTCCTTAATTTTTCGTAACTGGAAATTGATACGAAACTGAAAAATTAAATATAATTAAAACAATAAGTTACTTAAAGTAATTCTATTGTATTTCGAGTTAAAATATGATATTTACTCAAATAAATGTACCCTTATAAAATTGCTTACTGGGGTTATATTGATCCCAGAAATATGAATATGATACTACAAATAAGTACGGGCTCTAAGAGTTAATTACATGTACAACAATTTAATATTATTTACCTTGAGCTTTTGAATTCAGCCGTAATCGCAGATATTTCTCTTTGGTTAAATTACAATCGAGGAATATAGCTAATGCCTTTTCATTGCTTATTTCTTTAGGTAGATTTGAAATTCTATTTAAATAGTCAAGAAAATTTGATGCAATATCTTCTGACAGCGAAACGGAGTCAATCATTCGAGACGCTAGTTCAGTGTCCCTCTTTTCTTAAATTAGATGATGCTGCGAATAATAACGCATTCGTATCTTCTTTTCGTAATTCTAAAATATTAAATGTTAAATGCAAAAATGTTTAAATTTGTATACAAAATACTGATTATAAAATTTGAAACAAATTTTAAATAATTATACACTGACCAACAGTTCTACGCCTTTTCTGAGAATCGCTCAAATCATTGAAATAGGATTTTGTCGACATCGGCTTTGGTAATTGTTGTGTACTGGAAATACATTTTTTTAAATAGTTTTTCGGTCAAATATACCCCGTGATGCTTTTGAAATTGACTTTCTATCCGATTGCATTTTTTTCAATATCCAATTACTTTTGCTACAAACCATTTAGCTGTATTTGGTTCATATATATTTTGCTCCCGAGCAATGTCAGTAGTCATTTCATAACTAATTTCTCTGCTAGAAGGAGTTTTATTCCTTAACGAATTTTGTTATTCCCCGAAATAAAAACTAGAAATTATAAGGATGAAAAAAGTGTAAAATAAAGCTTCAACAAAGAAAATAGTATAAAACCCTTGCCGCTACGCCTTCCATAACTTGTGTTTTAAAGTACTATTCTATGAAACAACGAATAGGCATTATTTATCTCATTTATACAAATTAATATCTACAACTTACCTGGTACATCCATAATCTATCACGTTGGAGACTGAACACTATTATGTACCCAGTATCACTTGAGGTTATGTCTTTTCAAAATAGATAAACATAAGACAACTAACAAAAAACAACAGTGGCGCCACTATACGCGGCCGATTCGAAAATTACATATTTTAGCATTATTTTTTGGCTTACTTTAAGTTGACATCTTTCCTAAGAACTTCTACTAGTTTTTATAATGAAATATATTGTAAATGATTTTAAATTGAACAAAAATGTTTGATAATTAGAAGTTGTTAAAGGCAGTGCAAATTTAAAGTGTGCCAAAAATAATGCAGAAATTCCCAACAGAAAACCCATAAACAGGAAATCAAGTTTGTACCATGTAAATCTCTATGGTGCATAGATAAAAAATGGTGATGTGGCCATCATGTTACTTTCCACGTATTTTTCTCGAAAACTATGAGGTTTACGCAAAAAGTATATTCTTTATAAGTTGCTTATTTTAATATTTTCTACAAATTTTTCTTATAAAAATTTTATGTATCTCTTATAGTTTCCGAATATTAAGTCAAAACTCTCAAAATTTTTAATTTTTAATTATTTTTTCGAAAATCGAGAAGTTTATGAAAAATTTGTTTTAATAAAAGTTGTTCAGTTTTTCATTACTTTTAACTTTTGCTTGAAAAATTTTCTAAAATTATCCATATTAAAAAAAAAAAAAACGTTGCAGGTAAACGCCCACTTCCGGTGTGCGAAATTTTACCAAAAGCTTTTCAGCTCTTCCGACGAAAAATTAAACCATAGGTTTAAAGTTTCAGTTCAAAATATTTAGCGGTTTTTGAGATACAGCGCCCCCCACACACACACAGACACATTTCAAAAATGGTCGAAATAGACCTCAAAACGTATATATCCGTCGAAATTTCGAGTTCGAAAGAAATCACGATCACAATACTTTCCAGTACTTCGTACGTGGAAAGTAAAAAAAACGCACTATCTGAAGTGACAGAAACTTTTCAAAATTTCTCAAAATAATGCAACTTAATGCAAATTCTGAAGATACTGGCCAAAAGTAAAATGTTTAATTTGTAATTCCTCAAATTTTTGTAGAGGTGTTTTGAGGTGTTTTTTTTTTAATCTTCTTTTAAATATTAAATTTTGTAAAAAAATTATATGGTTATATTTATGTTTATATTGTTGTAATTTGATCATTTTAATAAAATTTTAAGCCACATTACCATTACTTAAGTGTCATAAGAGAAGTTTACAAGTATATTTACATAAAATTGCATATGATTATTTGAACAAGTAATGTAATTTAACTTGTATTATATAAATCATGATTTCATTTTGGGTGAAATGTAGACTTCCGCTATGAACCACATTTTATGAACTTCATCAAAATATGTAATACTGCAGATTATAGCTTTTCAAGGGGTTTACAATCATTTTTTGTGGCTAAAAAGTAATTTATAAAAATATTGTTTTTAGGACTATGCGCGCCATTGGAGCACCTTCATCCCACTGTGCGTCGGTGATGTGTGCGTGTGTATGATGTGTGTGTGTGTGTGTATGTGTGTGAGATGTGCGTGTGTGTGCAATGAATGGCTCGGGTACATGGGGTCGCTACTCCCAAATGGCTGTGCACGTCAACCACCCCTGCGGGAAAGGTGCCATCTTAGTGGATAATGCTCTGACAGGGACACAATAATTCAATGTTTTGACAGAAATAAATATATATTATTAATAATGAGTAATAAAATTCGTTTTTAAACATGTTTTTCTTTAAAATTGTGAAAACTCGAGCTTTAATTATCTGTCGGAAAAGCTAAAAAGTTTTCTGCCTTTTTTGTATAGTAAGCTTTTTTATTTTTTAATTTAATTTCAGAAAATTAGTAATAAAATGTATAGGTGAACAAACTGAATAACTAAAATAAAATAAAAAAATATTATTGCAATAATTCAACAAAGAATTGAAGTGATGCTTTCGACTATACAATACATTGAAATTAATTCGTAAATTAATACAAAACAGTATTAGTTCAGGAAACCAAGAAATCCAAAATTATGGCTATTAGTTTACAGCCGACGCCATTGGCATAAGCGGATTAAATCCAGCGATCAGCTCTTCAATACAATTCAAGAGCATGGCCCACCTATATAATGCGCGTTTCGGATATAAGATAATCGCGCAGTTTCAATACGGTTCAGTGTTTAACAATGTGCATTATTATTAGTGTAGATACCGATGTATTAATTACGATGTATTAACAATGAATTCGCGGAATAGCATGTCGGTAAATCTTAATTATCGCGTTATCTCTCTCCAATGCTAATTATTAGTTACTTTATTAATTCCCCCTCGATGATTCGCATCTGCTGCCTATTATATATATTTCCATATTTCAATTCGCATTTAAATTTGGAGAACCCATAATTCAAAACTTTCCACCGTTGTAATCATCTCACGTACAAGAACACCCACCGGCTTTTAAGCCAATAAATCAACACGAGCTTTCCTCTCTTTTTCACATCTCATCCGGCACAATCTCAATAAGCCCCATATCTGAGCACATATTTACACAAATGTTATTCAACGTCAGCGAATATTGAAATATTGCATCAATTTTTTTCTCATTGAAAGAATAAACACTGGATAAATTACAATAAAAATGAGAAATAATAATAATAATAATAGTCATATTTAAAACCAATACATAAATTATTAATTAATAAAAATGTTACTTTTGTTTGTAATTTTTCTCTCCATGGAGAGACAAACATCTTTATTTATTATTTGTTACATTGGATATTAACAATAATAATCGTAATTGATTTACTTTAAGGCTATCGACTCACGGTCTTTCTGCCAGATTCACTGTATATTTATTCACAATCTGTTTATCGTACATTAAATTATTGTTTTTAGTTTATTTGACAGAAATAAATACATTCAAATGTTACTTTGATAGCTGTGCTATTTTTAACACGCAAGTTACTTCTGTATTATTTAATACCTTAGCCAGAGAAGTCATCTTTCAATAAATAATTTGTTTTGTAGTCTTAATAAGACTCTTTTTTGTAGATTTACAAAATGTTTTCGTATTTTTAATTTTCTACAACAACGTAAAGGATTTTAATACATTTTATCATAATATTTAATGTATGAAAATAATTACACGTTACAGAATTAATTATGTAATGACAATCTCTAAACACATATTTAGTTGTATTACAGCTCCTCAGCGAAGACGAATGAATCGATTTTAATTAAATCTAATTATGGCCGATCGATTTATTTTCAAGGCGTGTCTACATAATAACTTAGCTAGCGTGACAATTGCCGATAATTATATAAATTATTTAAGCTTTTCATTTCATATTAGTTTGTTAATAGTTGATGAGATAGAAAACAATTTTCCACACCATTTAATTACTTCCAGAATAAATAGTTTCAAAAGATAGTTAAATGATTCGTTCGGGAAGAGTAGTATTGTATATTTTTCAAAATTAATTTATAATACTTTAAGTTAATTAACCCATGTAGTAATAGAGTATAACTTAATTAATAATATTCTATATTCAACAAATACATTTCTGTAAAAATGTTTGCATTGGTTATCGAACTTATGAACGGAAACTTTGAAGTCGCCCCACTTGAGTAATAAAACTCGATCGAGTTTAAGATTTAAGTGCAATTCATTCCGCGGAAAGTACTTTAAGCTATTTATATAGCATCCGAATATTACTTTACGATGGAAATTTTCCCGATAATAAAGTCTTTGAATTTATTACATGAATTAGAAGTTAATTGCATTTTAAGGATGATATGTACATAGAGACTCATTCAATTTTCATTGTAACCTTAGTATTTATCTAGACGTGCTGAGATTTCGTTTGAGACGGAAATAAAATTCTATTTTGGTATACTAATAAGTAGAGAGCGGATAAAAGAGCTTAAAAAATATGAAAAAAAGCACTTAAAAAGGCACAAAATTTAGTGAAAAAAAGCATTTAAAAAGCATAAAAACAGGAAAAAAAGCATAAAAACAGGAAAAACAGCATAAAAACACGAAAAAAGCACTAAAGAAAACTATATTTTCTTAATATGTTACACGTTTATCAACATATTTTACATAGAAATTCTGCTTAAAACTAAAATAAACACACTTTCTTTACGCAATATATAATATCATGTAAGTATTTAAAAATTAAATTGTAATTTTGTATACATTTCAAAATAACTAAAATCTATTCATGAAAACAGTAGATCATTAAATGTTGTTCTTGAGGTTTAATTGTAAAAATTATTACTTCTGACGCTCAATAAATTTCTTCTCTTTATTTTAAATTATAGTTGGATCCATTTGAAAATTGCCATTCAAAATCAAGTTTAATTTATTTAATATTAAAAATCCTTCATTTTCACCGAATACTTCTTTCGATATTGTTTTGATTTCTTGGCCAATGCGTCCAGGTATTATCTAAAATGAATCTGCTTTTATAAAGATTTGATTGTGTGGCTCACAAAATTTAAACGCGATTTTATGTAACTAAATTGTTTTGAAGGAAGCTCTTGTTTCTTAAGAACTGTTTGACAGTCATTAACTGATTTGCTTGTTGTTTCGGGAAAGTTGTATATAACCTTATTAAATTCTTCAAAATTGTTCGCATAGTACATCGTAGAATATAGCCAAGTTCCCCATTTTGTTAGCACTGGTTTATGGGGCAGTGAGATATCAGGTAATGACTCCTTGAATAATTGCACTCACAGAAGAATATAAGAACTATTTTTCCATATTTAATTAAATCTACAAATGGAAATTTCATTCTTATAGTTTCAGAAATTCGTTTCTATCCATGTGCTAAACTTGTGCTATGCACAAAATGCATTATTAGTAAAATTTTGTAACTTGGTATTGTCTACGGCAAAAATAAGCTTGTCAGTCCATCATTTATGAATTTTGCTATAATGTTATTATCAGTTTTCTTCAATTCTTTTGTATATATCAAAATACTATTGGTCGGATGTCTTCATGTTAAACTCCTATTATTAAATTAAACAAGCGTCTGTGGTTTCATCATCACATATAATTATTGTTAATAATATCTTTAATTTTTTGTATGGTTTCATACTACGCAAGAGCTACATTATTTTTTCTCGGGAATGCGCATTTTACAATATTTTCCCAAGAAAGATTTAAATGCATTATTTTGTAATTTTCTTAAAGAGATATTCGAATGTAAAAGTATTTTGCACAAATGTAAATTTAATTTAAATTGTCCATCGTTTGTTGAAGATACTAAAGATTGTGAAATTGTGCTGTTTTTTTAGTTCAACTTTGAACTTTTTCAAACGTTCTTGATGAAGTGTTGTTATAACATGTTTTACATACAAGTCTTGACTAGTTAGGATGCGGTTGAGAATTAAAATAAAACTTACTATTTTTAAACATGCCTTACAAAATAATGTATAATTTTCACTTGTTAATTCTGGATAGTCTCTAATTAATTCTTGTATTGTGGTTTTCACCTTTTGCATTATGGGTTAAATATACATGTGAATTATATAATATAATTTATCTGTGATTCTCCAGGTTAATACGATTCATGCATATAATAATTTTTGATAAATAAGCAAAGTTTTTGGAATGTCAATTCAATAGTTTATGAATGCGAGTTTGAATATGAAAATTAACGAAAACGGTAAATATGCGCCAGTCGTCCCATCCGTATTTTTGCCGAGAGTAGAAAATTGATACGGTTGCAGAACACCTGATTATTAGCTATGACTTAAATTTGTTTACATTTAATACTTACTGGGGCCCCTGTTTGGGCCTAGTTTAACGACGTTTACATCCGGAATATCATAGGTGTGATTCCTATGAAGCGTTCGTCTGTATTATCTGAATAATGAGACGGTTTATTATATCTACTTATTTATAAACGAATCCATTGTAAATTGGTAATTTGTACTAATATTTATTAATAATAAAATTCATTATAATTATTGTATCATATTATGAAGATTTTAAACAATTATGTTGTCAAAAGACACGAAGAAAATATGTAATACAAATATAATCTATAAATGATGGGATACAGATTTTTACGAAAATTCTCTATATTAGCACATTAATTTAATATCAGCTTGAAA
This sequence comes from Ontholestes murinus, assembly GCA_963969525.1. Classification (NCBI taxonomy): domain Eukaryota; kingdom Metazoa; phylum Arthropoda; class Insecta; order Coleoptera; family Staphylinidae; genus Ontholestes; species Ontholestes murinus. Next base: position 46,105,026 of record OZ018395.1, read on the forward strand.
TTTTAATTAAATGTTTTTGAAATGTTTAAGAAAATGCTCCAAATAAGCATCAGAATCTAAAAAAAGCATGAAAATAAGCATAAAAAGTCAAAATAAGCACAAAAAGTCAAAATAAGCAAAAAAGCACAAAAAAACTTAGCGCTAAGTAATCACATTCTTCAAGATTCGTATAGATATTAAGAAATTTTTTCGATGCTATTAATATTAGGGATAAGCATAATGCTAGAAATCCGCTCTCTACTAATAAGATATTTATTTTTCTAAAAGTTCAAGTAATCTAATTAACATAATTAATTAGTTAATTTGATTGTATGTATTATTTCATTAAAAGAAATACAGTAACTAACAAGATATTTATAATATTTAAAAAATTAAAAAGGAAATTAAGAATTACCTGAAATATTCAAATAAAGACTTTGCGTTTCTATTTCTTTGTTTGTGTTTAATGTTGGATTATAATTTAAGGTCTTTTCTAGGAGTGCGATTTCAGATTTGTCAAATAAAACATTTGTAAGGTTAACGACTCTAGGGTAGAATTTGACATCGTTGTACATACCGTTTGATATTATGTATATTTTGTCATGTGAAGTTCTTGGATTAGTGTTTCGTATATCCCGTAGTTGGTTTAATTTCTTCAGTGTGTTCTCGTACTGTTCGAGTCCAATCCTTTTTGCTTCTTCTCTGCATTTGGCATCAATGTTTTCAAACTCGATCGGGTGCAGCAGGTCGGCAAGTCGAAGATGTAAAAGTTTGCGTAGGTGTGATAGAGGGTCCCTAGTATTGTACCACTTTTTCCTTTCTTGAAATAACCAATTTAGATAGAAGTGTTTTATTACTTCTTGCGTTACCCACCTGTGATATATTTCGGTATTAAGTTTTGTTTCAGACATGTACTGTTAAAATATATTTGGTTAATGGCTTTAATCATTTTAATAAGGTTTCTTCTATATTTTACATGCCGCAGAATTAATATGTAATAAATTAAAATCAGAAAACTCAAACACTTTGAATTCTGTTGAATAATTTAACATTTAACGAGTAGTTTACTTTATAAATTTAAAGTTACTAAACATCTGGAAGTCACTTATTAAAACAGTTTTTAAGAATTTGTTTGTACAGTCCGAAAAAAATGGGCTTATGTAATATTTTTTCTGTTAAATTAAATCTATGTACGTATCATACCCCCAACTAGATTGATTAGTTTCGATAGGGAATTTTTGGAGAAGACGGGTTTTGGCCTTGAGACACCCGAGGCAGTTCCTATTTTAAAGCAGAAAGCCATCAGGCCTTTATGTCTTACTAATATCTTAAATCCTTCAACTTTTCGGAGACTTCTAATTCACCATCTTCAATAGTTTTAATGCGCTCACCCAATCTGAAAACAGCGTAATACTATCTGCGACTGTCCCGGGTAAATCTGCGTCTTATCACAGGTATTCTTTCGGGTCACTAATGAAACACTTATTTACTATGAATCTGGTGGAAACCCCCATATGTAGAGCATGTGAAGAAGAGACAGTGGAGCATGTGTTAACCACCTGCCCGGCTCTCGCCTACCTTAGAGTGTCCATGCAAGGAGAGCTCTGGCCGAACATGGCCAACATTAGGGATACCCCTCCAAGCGTTATACTGTCCTTTGCTCGTCACCTTGGGTGGCTAAATGAGTGATAGAACAACGGAAGGCTGTCAAAGATGTTTACTTTGTGGGTTCATTGTACTTATATGGGTACACCTAAAAATTTATAAATTCAGTTTTATAAGCTTTGAAGTATGCCTAATAATATGCCGCTCTTAATTTTCTTTAAGCATCAATTTGATTTTCGCCTTCTCCCACCACCTCTGGACACTAGCGGTGCGAAATAAAATACTATTCGCCGCCCATTTGTTTGTACTTTTTAACTTGTATACAATGTGAAAACTTTAACTGGAATAAAACTCATAACTTCAATATAGGCGATTTTTGCAATAAAATTCCCGAAACACGTTACGTATTGTCTCTTCTTGACCTCAAGTCTATGTATATACTGTTTGTTCATATGTTCCCGGAAATTTCCAACCACCTCCAACCTTTTTTTTAATTGGAAAGGTATATCAAGTAACACCTCGTTTAAAATTTCTCTTCACAAGGAATACAAGACACTATTTATTTCTTGAATTATATAAGCCCAAGTGATAAATAAGAGAACACATTTTACGTTAAACACGTTTCTGCGTAAAGTTGTATGTTTTTGACATGTATTTTGATGCTTTAGAACCACGTTAGTTACTATTGATAATAATACCAAACACTCACATACGCCCGTCAAGTTGCCAAAGAAGTTTCTAAAATGCTGTATTTAACCGAAAATCTCTGCATCGAGATACTGATGATGATCGGTCATCGTAAAATCGAAGGTAACGAAGTCAGCTTGAGGTTGCTCAGTTATTTCGAGAACAGCATCCGGATATACCAACCATTAGTTAAGGTACCATAAGCAAAATTTAGACACCTTACAACAATTTGGGTCATGTCAAGGTTGTGCTTAATCCCACTGTTGAAGCAGCTACCAAGCTAAACGAATTATTAACTCTTCAAAAAAATCCGATGACTCCAGCCAGGCAACTGGCCCGTGATAACGAGATTAGTCATACTACTGTCCTAAAAATTCTTAGATCAGTCAAGCTGCATCCTTAAAAGATGCAAGCACTCCAAGAATTTACAGAGGATAACCCGAACCGCTGAATCGAAATTTGCGAACAAATGATGAACCTGCTCGACAATAACCAGATTTCATTAGCATTAATATAAATTATTTTCTCCGACGAGTACTTTACCTTACATGGTGACATTAATTGTCAAAATTGTCGTTATTAGGACGACTATAAACCTTTATCACATGATGGAGCAACATATCTTACGTTTCTTTAAGACGACCTCATGCCAGCACTAACCACTTTATTTCCAAATCCGTTAGATCTGAATTTACCTGAAGAAGAAATATGGTATCAACAGGACGGAGCTCTATCCCATTGTGATGTGATCGTTCGTAAATATTTAGACAATAGATGGATTGGATCAAGAGATTTCATCAGAAATGTTAAAAAACATGAGATGCATATTATCATCGATTTACACTTGGCCAAGAATGAAACGGGGCCCATTTTGAACATTTGCTAAATTAAATAGTATTCAAGTTATAAAACTGGATCTTTCAAACGAGGTGTCACTTACACCTTTCCATTTGAAAAAAAGGTCAGAGGTGGCTGGGCACCTTCGAAAACAGATAAAATGAGTGGGCAGACTCTAAATCTAAATTAGATAAGATTAGCTATAGAAAATTTTTTATATTTAAACTCTAATTTTGATTTTGTTTTATTTTTTATTACATAAAGGATTTGATTGGTTTTAGCAGCAAAATCATAAACGGTTAGAAATTAAAGTTATCATGTATATTTAGGGTGGGTGGGCGGCCTCTATTTCACCCTCCAATCAGTAAAACAAAATCGAGGGTTTTAGTTAGAAGTTGTAAAATGTAAGCGAACACAAAATAATTTCATTTTTAATTGATATATTCATACAAACATTTCAAATAATTTTTGATGATGTTTTACTGACTGGAGGGTGGGATAGAGGCCACCTACCCACCCTACATAAACATATTAACTTTAATGATCACCTCACGGTTTGCAATAACTTTTATTACAAAATTTAAATAAAAGAAAATTGACAAAGTAGAATTGTTGATTGTGTAAATTAATAAAAACTATATACATAATACGTGGAAAAGCTTTAAATCTAGCTTTAAAAAGATTAGTTATAGAAGATCACTTATATTTGAACTTAAATTTGGATTATGCTTTATTTTTTATTACATACAATTTTTATTGTTTTGTAAACAGCAAAATTATCAACGATTAGTATTTAAAGTTATAATGTATATGTAGGGTGGGTGAGTGGCCTCTATCCCACCCTCAAATCAGTAAAACACAAGCGAGAGTTTTAATTGAAAGTTGTTAAATATAAATAAACACAAAATAATTGCAATTTTTAGAGATTTATTCATACAAATATTTTAAATAATTTTTGATGAGGTTTTACTGATTGGAGGGCGGAATAGAGGGCACCGACCTACCCTACATATACATATAAATTTCAATTACTGATCGTCTTGTGGTTTGGAGTAAAATTAATTACAAAGCTTTTTGAATAAAAAAGAAATTCAAAAGGTAAAATATTTAAGTAAGATTAGCTATAGAAAGTCATTTATATTTAAACTTAAATTTACATTATGCTTTATTTTTTATTACATACAAGGTTGTATTGTTTTTGACAGCACTGTTAATATTTAAAGTTATCATGTATTTGTAGGGTGGATGGATGTTGGCATCTATCTCATCCTCCAACCAGTAAATTTTAAGATGGGATGTTAATTAAAAGTTGTAAAATGTAAAGGAACATAAAAAGTGGTGATGTGGCGATCATACTATTTTTCTTATGATTTTTCTTAAAAACTATGAGGTTTACGTAAAAGGGCTATTTTTAATAATTTGCTCAATTTTAGACTCTTTGCAATCACTTGATATTAATTTCATATAACTCTTGTAGTTTATTAGCAGTAGGCAAAAAATATCAAAATTTATATTTTTTTTTCTCTCATATTAAGAGATTTATGAAAAACATGTTTTAATAAAACTTGTTCAGTTTCTCATTCCTTTTAACTTTTGTTTGAAAAGTTATGTAATATTTTACAAATTTAGAAAAATATTGAGAAAAATCAAACATCCACTTCCGGTTTTTACCAAAAGCTTTTCAGTTCTAGTATTTAATTATAAAACCTTAAGTTTTATTTCAAATGAATCATTCGTTTTTGAAATACAGCGCCCATTAAGTGGATTTTTATCTTCATTATCACAGCTAGTACATTGCAGAACCTAGGGGATTCATCAAGGCTAGTCCCATAGGTTCTTCTATGTGTTATCTGGTTATCTGCGAAAATGAGGATTGAAATAATATAAACCAAAATATTTACTATTTACTCTTATCAGCATTGACTTTAAGTCGCCATTTGTTAGCCCACTTTTCAAGATAAAATGTAATACCTCCTTTATAAAGTAGAGCTCATTACCGGAGCTAGATTTTAAATGTCATAGGTGTACAGTGTCGGAGAAAGAAACAAGCCTTGAGGAACGACTGCATAGATTACATTACACAAATAAGGTTTTAATAATTTTGCAACAAAACTTTTTATCACGTATAAAATCTTGCAATCATTTCAACGAGCTATAAGAAAAATTTAAGATAAACCATTTTATAAAGGATTTTATTATGTCAAACTTCTTCGACGTTTTGATCTAGAAAACATACAGCAAGATTACTTTTTATCATAAAGCCCTCCTAGATGAATGTAGACAACCAAAAAAGCTGATGGATATTGTATAGGCTGGCTCGAATACTGATCTTGAATTCAGTAATGAAGTTTTTCTCTCGGCCAGTTTGTTGAACAAGCTGGTAGGGTGGTAGGAAAGCATCGCAAACTTATTGCCACCTTAGTAGAATGATTCTACGTTTCGAGTGAGGTTCTTTACCTATCACAATATCGTAGAAAACAGTAACACATAACTGAATAAGTCTCCGGTTTAACTAAGAAAAACATTTTTTTTTAGAAATTTTTTAGAGTTTTGAATTTTAATCTGCTTTATTTTTTCTTCAAAAGTGGTCGGATAACAGGTTTATTTATGGTTGTTATATATATTGTGGAATATCTTTATGGTATCTCTGTCTTTAGCATTGAAGTCGATGGTATCACTAGAGTTGAGATTAATAAGTCAGCAAATGTCTCAGTCTTGTGGATTCGCATCTTAAATCGCTGGGTTTTTGTTCTGTTGTCGCTTGCGAATTTTGCATGCTCTGCCATCTGCGACAGGCGATCATTTTATCTTTGATAGAGACTTTAGCTCGGGAAGAATGTCCAGCGATTGGACTTAGCAGGTGATTCTGCTAGTCGTATACTTATTGATAGATATTCAAGCATAAATGAAGACGGCTGCTTCGAAGTGTATCTTAGATCTAATAATCTTTAGAGAGGATATGAAAATCTCAATATTCTTCTCTTAACGATCTCCTAATATCAAATAAGACATTCAGAATGACTGAGTTATGATCGGTGGATAAATCATCCGTGGACCAGATGTCTTAGTCCGACTTGATGTTAGAGAAGAACAGAGAAATGTTAGAGTTAAGAGTACCGTTAAGAATGGAGACAACCTTATTGTGACATCTCTAAACGTTGCAATCAATGACTAAAAATTAGTACAACATTTAGTCGGCAAAATTTCAGATTAAGCTTCATATAATTAAAACACTATTCTAGCAGGTAGTAGCAATAGCTTATGAGTATGACATAATTTGTTAAAAATATATTTGACAGAAGAACAGAATGTTTCTAAGATACACCACCTGGCATTAAACGTAAGTTGATTTAAGCTGAATAATACCTTAATAACGGGATAACCTATTTTTGATACAATACACTTATTACAAAGTAACACTACCTTATATTAATATATAAATTAATTATGCTTCTTACAATCTAATGTCTAACAGTGCATCAAATAAAAGATGTGGTATTAACATTAAGAGTAACGCAGAAATAAAATAAAATTAAGGAAGAAATAAATCAATACAAATACTAAAATGAAAACCAAATACAAAACTTTAAAAAAAAAAAAAAAATAAGCACATAAAATCATTTACATAATACCGACTATACACTTTTTGAAATTCGATAAAGACGAAATTTACTTGGTTGTCTAAATTAAATTTATTACCTAATCGCATTAAACGGTTAATGGTATTATTTGATGAGAGATGTAATTTTAATCTAAATAACTCAAACTTTTTTTAAAATTAAAGGACTACAAATTTCACCATTAATTATTTTATTCAATAAACATAAATCCAAGACCTTCCTTCGTGTTTCAAGTGATTGATTATTTAAGTTGTTCATTATCCACATATAATTACCTTGTATATGATTTACACACATTTTAAATTTCATAATAAAATGTATTAAAATATTTTAGTTCGTTGTAGAAAATTAAATAATAATTTAAATACACGAAAACATGTCATAAATCTACAACAATGAGTCTTCCTAAGACTACAAAACAAATTAATTTTGAAACAACTACTTCTCTGGCTAAAACCTCGATAGACATTGAATAAAACAAAATTAATTTGCGTGTTACGAATAGTACAACTATCAAAGCAACACTAATTTGAATGAATTTATTTCTGTTGAATAAACTAATAAATGAATAAAGTGTATTTTAGATTGTTTAAACGTGACTATAACATGAAAAATTATGAACAAAAATTGAATTTAAACTGATTTCAATAAATTAAATTAGCAAAAGCAATTAAACAATCTAGCATTCAAGTTTATAATCATCTGCAGACACGTGTTTCGAACTTTCGCTCTCTTCAGTACAGCTTTATTATAAAATTGATTTGTTTTGTAGTCTTAGTAAGACTCATTGTTGTAGATTCACGAAATGTTTTCGTATTTTTAAATAATTATTTTTTTTTTGTTGATGATCACTGTGGCTTTTTAATATTGTATTTTCGATATGTAATTCATATGAATTTAATACTGTTATTATATCCCAAATAACACTAATTTCATTGTTTTCACATTTACTTGTTACTGTAGTTTGATTCTTAGAAATTATTATGCACTTAATATTGTTCACTTTTTATTATTGATAATTGATTGTTTGTTATTTTACAATTTTTGTAATTTATTCGAAAAATTGATTAAGTTTATTTCACACAGATTGTCTTTAGTTATCGGAGATGTTATTTCTTCGTAGCATAAGTAGTTGTTCTGGTTGATCTCTTGGCATGGTGTGTTTGTTTGAGCATGTGTCTCACTTCTAATAAAGTATTTGTTTTTGAAAAGGATTAGATTGTAGGTATTCTGATTGATCATTGGTAATGGATATAATTCATAATAATTATAATGTACAAAAATAAAAAACTTTTTAACTTTGTTTGTATAACACTGATTTTATTTAGTGACTATAGTTTCGATAATTTTAACTTCTAGTTTGATATCTATTAATGTTAATAATTGACTGAAAATTACTTGCAGAATTTTGCCATTCAAACATATTTTATTATGTTGTAATTTGGCCATTGAGTCATTTAAAACATCTAAAGCGATTTCAGTAACGCAAATTTGTTGTTCTATCGAATTTATTATTTTATTTTAAATTTTAAGTGAGCAATTGTTGTGTCATATCTGTCAGCGTCGGTTTGATCTAAATTTCCTGTTATTCTGTTATTAATCCGTTAATTAAACCTGGTTTTGTCTAGTTATTGTGGGCGATGTAATTTGTTATAATTTTTGTTGTGTTTGACTGATTTTATAATCTAACAAATATCGATAGTTTTACATTTCATTACCGTATGAACTTTTTTGTTTTATATTGTGAAAGGATGATTTTAATTTTTGAATATTAATAATTAATTTATGTAATTCAATTTTTAGGTTTGTTACGTCATAAATTTAAATTAATGTCCATTGATCTTTTGTATTTTGAGCCGCTCCTAATTTTAAAGGTAAAATTCTGGCATTGTCGGTTATATGATTAAATTCGATTTGATTACATCTTGATAGTTGATAGCTTCGATGAGGATTGAGATAAGTCTGTAGCAATTGACTGTCTTTTAAGTGTACTTTTCGTCCTTCATTTTTATTATTAGCTTTCCACCTAATTTTTGTATTCACGCTCTATTTCCTGCCAATAATTTTGATATTTTAATAAGTCCCTTGAATTTTTCATCTATCTATTATATTTGTAACTTATTTCGTAAACTGTTTGTTCTACTTCATATGGATTATTAGAATATTGATTTCCATTCTGTAAACTGTTTTCTTTGTTAAGTATTTGTTGTTCGTTTATTTTATCATAAGTTAACGATAATTTTTATTTGTGTTTTTATATGTAGTCACTATACATTTGTTTGTCGTACAATAAATCAAAAAGGTTACGTAATTTTGTGTATCCTAACATTAATTCTAGTGCTGTTAATTTCGTGCTTGAATGTATTAAATTGTTGTATGCAATAAATATTAGATGATTTACTTAGTCATTATGTTTTGTTTTTAATATTCTGCTATGTTCTGTTAAAATCGAATGGAATCGTTTGCCTCTATTTCGTAACTAAAATTAATTGTAAAGCTTTACCTGTTAATTTTCCGACAATGGCTCTTAATAAAAATTTATTTTGAGGATTAACTCGATCCCAAAATATATGCATTACATATTCGCTTGATTGGATGAATATTGCAAGTGTTTCCGGATTTCCATCGAAATGTGTTATCGCATCTAAATGAAACCTTTGAATTTGTGGTACTTGTGGTAACGCCATTATTCTTTTAATAAGGTTTATATTATTGGACTTATTTTATATTATTAATTATTATTACAAATTATATCACTTATGAGACAATGGAAGTATAATTATTGGAAAGTAAGTTCTTTCGTTATCTTCATTACAGATGTCATCAGTCCTGGATTTTCTTTCTTCATTAGCTTCAGACTCGGGACATAAAGCAATTATAGTCTCAGTCTTCTATATTTTGGCATAAACGCGACCATTCGCATCTTAAATCGCTGGATTTTTGTGCTCTTCTCGCTTGCGAATTTCGCATACTGTGCCATCTGCGATAGGCGATTATTTTATCCTTTATCAGAAACTTCAGCTCGTAAAGAATGGCTAGTGAATCAAATTAGGAGGTGATTCTGCTAGTCAAAGACTCATGGATAGCTTTAAGCATGGCTAAAAAAGAACTTGTTGTCGACCACTTTTAAGTCTACCTTAGATTTAATAATCTTTAGAGTGGATATGAAAATCTCAATCTTCCTCTCTTAATGGTCTCCTAGTGCTAAATACAAATCCAAAATGAGTTATGATAAGATGATACGTTTTTAGTGGACCAGATGTCTTGATCCGAGTTGATGTTAGAAAAAAACAGCAATGAAAAACAGAATGTTACTTGGAATTTATAAACCTCTAGTTCTCGGATTAGGTTAGATATATCATTATGGTGGCATCTATTTTCTAAATATTGCAATCAATTAAGAAAATCATTAAAACTTTTAAACTATAGATGTTACCTTAATAACGTCACTCTCCCTAAAGAGATAAGAGTTCAGATTATGTTTCAGATAATTAAATTTATTGTTCTTATTAATATTCTAGTTAGTTGAATAAATTGAATAAAACACGATAACTTTGTTCTAATTCTAGTTAGTAGTAGCATAAGAATATGGCATGATTTGTTAAAAATATAATTGATAGAAGAATAGAAACTTGCTAAGATATAGCATCTGGCATTATATATATGTTGGTTTAAGCGGAAGAATATTAAAGGCCTATTGCCTTGCTTCTCTCGGTACTTCTAAAACCTAAATTATTTATATGTATACTTTTGTAACTTTTAATTACTCTTGACCCTCAATTCTAAGAAGAAAAACTAATTGGTAAACATTTTTATTATCAACACTTGGGTACACGCGCCCTGGGCAGAAATCTGCATTTAAAGTTTGGAGACATTTTCAAGAAGAAAACTATAATTATAAAATGATAATTGTGATAAATAACTAATTAAATTTAGTTACAATAACAGTTAATTCTGACTTATTTATATTTTGTTTATTTATGTTTCAGTTACGCAAAATGTGGAGTTAAAGGAGAGAAACAAAAATAACAATAGAGCTGTAATCAGTGGAGACTTTAAGCATGACCGATTTTTACACGCCAACGTCAAGCTGATAGCACCTAAGAGTAAAGGAAGGGGCGAGGGAAAGCCTTCCAAAAAGGAATACGCTGTTAGGTCATGGTTTAACAGAGGGATCAAACAGGTTGGTAAACTTTAAAAATAAACATATTTTTAATATGAAATATTTCAACAATTATAATGTTAATGAGAAAAACGTATTTTTAGATAATACATTGTTTAATTATAAATAATACAAACAAACGAATCAAATAAAATATTCAAAATAATAATGTAATAACAGTTTCTTTAATAAAAAAGTAAATAAAAAATTCTTTAATTGTTCTAGTATAATCAAAGTTATAGACTTTAGAGATAAGTGAGAAAATTATTCACAAAACAAAATTATAGAATAATTAAATAAAAAGCGAACTCCTTTTCACAGGTATTATGCTTTGTATATATTATCACTAAGAGTATAATGATGAGTTTAAATTTTAATTTATTTAATACAACCTTATTTACAGAATAAATAACAATAAACAATTATTATGCATGTTAAATGTTTAATTGTGGAGGCGTTTTCTTTGTGGTACATTGTGAATACAATGAACAAGGAGAAACGATGACTTTGTTTTAAATAAATTGGCAAAACGCAGTCATAGTGTTTCTTTCTTTTTCAGTAATTTATTTATTTTACAAATCTTTATAGTTATTTCCCTATTCGTCTAAAGGCCTTTGATTGTAATTAATATTCCCTCCATCAATATATTTAATATTTAACTGCGAGTTTTTGATCCTTTATACAATTAAGGTCTTTTATTTATTTACAAATGTGTTGTCTTATGTAGGTCAAATTAATTCAAATCACACAAAGCACATACATATTAAAAAATATAAATAGTAGATTATTTATTAACGACAGAAAGTCCTATATTTATAATATACCGACTCTTGTAGATAAAATAAATTGAATATAAATTGGAATGGTAGGTTTAAATTACAGAAAATAATTGTATTAATTTATAAAAATTTCCTAAAAGCTTAAGTTCAGATTTTGATCAAAAATCCAAGTTAAAACATTACATAGAGAAGTTTGATGTTTAAACTGATAAGTAGTGTAAGTTAATGCGACAATTGTTCTATTTACTATAAATATATCAATAGTTAATAACATGATATGAATAGAGTTCTATTTATCTGACTAAATATGGGTACAATATATTAAAATTTTATTCTATTATGCCTTCAAAACGTGGTGCTTCAATAAATAGGGTCTCGATAATTGTGTGGTACAAATATGTACTTTCATGTAACTGTATGATATAAAAAAACACATTCGTTGCGCGTATACGGAATATACAGTATACATTTGATGTTAAAAGTAGGACGGAAAATTCCACCTCTCTTATTGCCATTTCAAATTGTTGCACTTTGTCAATTTCAAAGTTGACATATGTGTGGTTTTACTATTTACAAACCTGATGCAATCCAGATGAAACATGCTTTACATGTGTAATTATTTATTTATTCTTGTAACTAAGCTTAATATCAAGGAATATGGATTTCTTGGAAACGTCGAGATAAATTGCTACTAGGATCAAATATTAAAACATACATCCTGCTACATACGAGGATAAATATTAGTTTCGTGTGAGAGCTATCAATAGTATAGAGCCTATATATAATAATAATATAATAATAATAATTTTCTTAACAAACATAAAAACAATTACATTATATTCAAATATATAATAATTATATTTATTAATTCTCAATAGTCATAGTCCTTATACAAGTAGATGAAAAATATATATATTTAACCAGTTAACATATTAAGATATTTATATTTTCGCGTAGTATTTTTGTATGATAATACAAATACATTCCACACTTATTAGTAAAACATAATAATATAAATGATGTATTCATTTTAAGCAAACATTGAATTATAATTTTCGTTTTAATTGCAACAAAGTAAAATTTAAACGCTCGCCTATCGTGAAATCGGTGTAACCGTCTCTCCTAGATAACTAGATTCTACCCATTAGATCATTTGGGGAGTGTAACATTATATACGTATAACGATACAATTGTACACTTTGTATACCGCAAAATTGCCTCTCACTTTGAATAGGCGTATTCCCATGTGCGGATGAAACGAGATTTACTGTTGCAAACTGTAAGAATATACAGCCATTTAAATTTTATTTCGTAGATAAACTGAAACGGGAGAAACAACTACTATGTGCAATTGTTTAGTATAAAAAGGTATTTAAATGTATTGAGTTATTTTTTTATCAGACTATAAATGGTACTTGTATTTTTAAGTTAAATAATGTTGGTATTTAATACAAAATAAGCACAAGTTTTGAGAAGTATTAGTAATATTTGATGAAATTTATTTCGTTTGCTACAATTATTTGTACAGATTGTTTTTAAATACTAATATTTAATTGGCAAACAATTAAAATATTTTGCCAATTTTGTTGCAATTTTAGACAAAGTTACAAAATACATGTTGAATTATAATTTAGATTCTAATTTTAGATGAGATAATATTCTTAATTGAAAGTACGCAATTATGCGCCATTAGATGTGTAATATATATTTATCGTGCTACTGTAATAAAAAAAAACTGTTGATTTACAAAAAACTTTTACAAGAAATTCTTGAAGATTGTAAAAATAATCGGATACATTTTCCTAATCTACAATAATCGTTGGCACTAAGACTACAAACTACGTTGCAGATATAAAGAACTAAAAACGCCGTTACTAAATATCCGTTGATAGTCTTGATGCATTTTTTCTGGATTAATATTATAGTAATAGTTAATATAATAGTTTTTACTTTCCCTATATACGTAGTATATATAGGGGGAGTATTGTTTTTGCTTTTTTTTTTCGAATTTTTTTTTTTGCGGAAATATCCGTTTTGGGGTCCTCTGAACCCAAAACACTAATTTCTAGAAAAAAATTTTTTGTGTCTGTGTGTGTGTGTGTCTGTCTGTCGGTGGGTGCTGTATCTCAAAAACGAATTATCTGTTTGAGATGAAACTTTAAACTTAAGGTTTTATAGTTAAAAACTGGAACTGAAAAGCTTTTGGTAAACATTCATAAACCGGAAGTGGGTGTTTACTCGAGCCATTTTTTTGTTTTTTATCGATAATTTTTTTAATATGAAAAATTTTACAAAACTATACTAACAAAAGTTAACGAGAATGAAAATCTGAACATACTTTTCATAAAATTTTTAACTTTTGAGAAAAAAATAAAAATTGAAAATTTTGATATATTTTTCTAAATATAAAAAAAAAATTGAAAACGGTTCAAACAAAAGTTAAAGGGGATTATAAACTGAAAAAATTTTATTTGAACATTTTTTTCATAAAATTCTTAACTTTCAAGAAAAATAATAAAAACTGAAAATTTTGATATTTTATGCTAATTGTTAATAAAGTATTGAAGTTACATGAAACTTCTATAACAAATAATTATAGAGAATTTAAAACTGAATAAATTATTAAGAATAACTTTTTTGCGCAAATCTCATAGTTTTCGAGTAAAATATATGGAAAGTACTATGATGGCCACATCACAATTTGAATAGTATTGTGCATGAAAATGCATGAAAATGAGGTTTTTTGTCGATATTTTTCTGTATATGAAAAATATTACAAAACTTTTCAAACAATAGTTAGAGAGAATGAGAAAATAAATGACTTTTATTAAAACATTTTTTTCATAAAATTCTTAACTTTCGAGAAAAACAAAATTGAAAATTTTGACATTTTTTGTCAATTGCTAATAAACTATTAGAGTTACATGAAACTTGTATTACAGATAATTGTAAAGAATTCAAAACTGAACAAATTATTAAGAATAGCCTTTTTGCGTAAACCTCATAGTTTTCGAGAAAAATATAGGGAAAGTACTATGATGGCCACATCACCATTTTCTAATATTGAATATGATCCTGAAAACTCCATCCAGTTTATCCAACCTTAGGACAATTTTCACATCCCAACAAATATATACCAGAGCTTGTTAATCAGATTTATTTTTAGCATTATTAGTTATTTTTTCGAGTATATTTTTCTTTGTAAAAACCAGAAATAGATTGAAGGATTTAAGTTTTATAATGTCAATTGAGTGTAATCCCTTCAGAGAATTAGTTTGCCTTTATCGGACCAATCTAGAAAGAACGAAATGTATTTAATAAAAAGTATAGCACTTAACAATGAATAAAATATCAGAATTGATATTAAATTTCTAACCTAGCACAACCTCCGTCAAATTAGTAAGTTTATAGGTAGTTGATTAAAAATTCACCTATTATTAACATAATGTTAATGTTTTTAATTCTGTACATTTGTGGCGGAAGGGTAGGTATGATAAAGTACGCCCTTTTCTGTAATTGAGAATTTATATACAGAATAAATTAATATTTCTTTATGTCTTGTTTGACAATCATTTATGATTTTGTTATATTTAAAGTATTGCCATTGTTGTCAGATAAACAATAGGCATTCCATTATATACACTTCATCTGCTGTTAGAAATCCAAGTTTGACCTACATGAGTACGAAGATATTATATTTAAAAATTATTCTTAATGCACGTTTCTGAATCGACATAATTCTGTTGAAGTGTATCGAGCTGCCCCAATGTATTATACCGAACTTAATTACTGACATGATATTAAAGTTGAAGAGTAGTTTTAAAACGTTCAAAGAAACATTTGCTGATATTTGCTTTAAATGTTACTGCCATTTTAATTTATTGTCAATGAAAATTCCTAAAAATTATTATTGAGGTCAATAAAAATTTTTGATTGCCTTTGACGTGGCGAGTTTATTCAATGCCTTCTTTTGCACCTTTATTCTACTTTTGAACCACGACCTTTTAATGTCCTTTTTATAGCCAACATGGAAGTTTTGGTCCGATAATGGTAGTTGCATATCCTTTCCTAGCAAGTACACCGGCATTTTACCTATTATACTTGCGTGCCCTGGTAAACACATTAAAATGAGCTTGTTAATTTTGTCAAATTATTTCAGAGCTTGTTTACAGTTCCAAGTAGTTTTAGAATTGAAGCTGTATGCTTTGTTCTTAAGGGCAGTCTGGCTGTCCAAGATCAGACAGAAGTGTGCCCATTTGTAGCCCTTTTTTCGTACAAACCTAGGCATTTCCAAGGCAATTGTTTCAGCCTATAAGACTGATGGGTCTTGTCCGAGAGAAACTGTTTTTCTGTATTTAGGCTGTATATACCTATGCCAGAGCTCGCTTTAATTTCTGTACCATGCCAGTCCAGCCTTATCGCCCTTATTATTATTATGTAGTAATGTGTCTTACTATCACAATGTACCATTTTGAGTTTTGAGTGTTAAACCTAGGTATAATTTCTTGTCCTTTTACTTTGGAAGGTCCCTACGATTAATAATAATTAAAATGATCATAGTTTATTAATGATAACAGATAACAAATCTTCTTACGTGTCAAATTAATAGGAACAATAACATATATTATAAATTACAAATATTAAAAATTATGAAACAGTACATTTACAATTAAAAAATCAAAATCATTCACTAATCTATGGCAGAATCATAGACGTTGGAATTCTTGCACAGTATATGGTTCTAGTTCAATGAGGTACCTTTTCAGTTTGGATTTAAATTTCTTCGTTGTCATTTATTTAATATGTTTTGGTAATTTGTTATAAAAACCCCACAGCTACCCACGCATATTTATCCCTAAATGTCAATATATTAGATCCACATTTTGTTGAATGTGAATGGGATTTGTTGACATCTATGAATTTAGTTCTGTTTTGGTAATTATACACACATGTTTTATAAATAAACATAGCAGACACCGGCAGCAAATTGAACTATTTGAAATATTCTCTACATTAATACATTTTGCCTAATTCTGCTTATATACCTAGTGCTTTTTTTTAGAAAAATGTCCCACTAGAATTTCTTCATATTCGTAAAGTATATAATATTTTGCAATATAATAATCCGTGATATGCAGTTGTTAGTGTCGGCTTCCAGACTAATTTATCAAGTTTTCTCAATACAAACAAAGATCTACATAGCTTTTTGATAGATTATCAATATAATCTAATCACTTAAATTGATTGTCAATACTAATGCCCAGAACTGCCATTGAGTCAAAATTTACCAACAGATTTTTATTTTTATACATTTCGATGGCCTCAAGCATATTTAATTTATAATGATTTGAATGTTTTAAAGTGTTTATATTGTTTACCGAAAATGTGTGCTCTGTTGTCGAGCAGTCGTGGGCTATTGCAGATTTTTCAAAGTGTTTATATTTAAAATAATATTCGTGTTCTTTAAACCTTTTGACCTGAGTCAAGTAGTCCGCTACTTGATCTATTACCTACAAAGAAACCGAAATAATGTAAACCCTCCGTTATAATCCCTTATTGGACTAATTACTTCCTGGTTTTTCCCTATAATCTTTTCTCTGTATATACAGAGTGTAAAGTGATGGGGTTTCCTATAGGGAAAACTTTTTTAATATGAATTTTAGGAAAAAAACTTATTCTTTATAAAAAAATTTGCTTGCTTCGAAACCCCTTATGGTCAAAGAAAAAACCAGTTAACACTTAAGATAAGATAAAAAATTGAAATTATGTCGAGTTGTTGATTTCAAATATGACTAAAAAACCCGGACTTAGTCATATTTAAAATCAACAACTCGACATAATTTCAATTTTTACTTTCCCTATATACGAAGTATATTTAGGGGAAGTATTTTTTTCGTGATTTTTTTTGATTTTTTTTTTTGCGGAAATATCCGTATTCTAATTTCTGGAAAACAAAATTTGTGTCTGTGTGTGTCTCTGTCTATCTGTCTGTCTGTCGGTCGGCGCTGTATCTCAAAAACGAATGATCAGAACTGAAAAGCTTTTGGTGAACAATTATAGACCGGAAGTGGATGTTTATTCGAGGCGTTTTTTTTGTTTTTTCGTGATATTTTTCTAAATATGAAAAATTTTAAAAAACCGTTCAAACAAAAGTTAAAGGGAATGAAAAATTGAATAAGTTTTATTAAAACATATTTTTCATAAAATTCTTAACTTTGGAGAAAAAAAATAAGAATTGAAAATTTTGACATTTTTGCCAATTGCTGATAAATTATTATAGTTACATGAAACGTGTATTACAAATAATTGTAGATAATTCAAAACTGGAAAAATCATTAAGAATAGCCCTTTTGCGCAAACCTCATAGTTTTCGAGTAAAATATAGGGAAAGTACTATGATGGCCACATCACCATTTTATTTATCTTATCTTAAGTGTTAAATGGATTTTTCTTTGACCATAAGGGGTTTCGAAGCAAGCAAAAATTTTTATAAAGAATAAGTTTTTTTCCTAAAATTCACATTAAAAAAGTTTTTCCTATAGGAAACCCCATCACTTTACACACTGTATATACCGCGCTAATAGTTTTAAGAATTTAGTTTGTTATTTATAATGTTCACCTTGTGAACGAAATGTACATCTAACGCTTAAATAAGGAATAAACTGTGTGTTATTTTCATTTAAGAAGTTTCTTGTTAAAGTCAATATTAAAATCGCCAGCCAGAATTAAGTTAAAATTCTTATAAATAGACTTTATAATAATTTGATGAAAAATATCATTAAGATTATTTAAATATATATATATATATATATATATATATATATATATACAGTCGACTCTGTCTATAGTGAAACTCTATATAGTGAAAAACTCTTTATAGTAAAATTTTTTCAAACCCCAAAATATTTTAATGAAATTTCATGTGAAAAGCACTGCATATAGTGAATCTGTAAAATAGGAACACTCTATATAATAAATTTTTTACCGGAATTTCATGTATAAATTTTTATGCATTTATTGAGATTTTGGCCACTTCGGGTTTCCCATTTCCACCTAACATTAGCACGAACTGCATTTTTATGACTCACTGTTTTGAAAAGGTTCTTAACGCGTTTATAACGCCTAACAGGCAAAATGTAAATCAAGTACAATAGATTTCAGTGAGAAACACGGGGTAGGACCCATTTCAAAGCATCCCGGGGAAACCCATTTTATATGTAGTCGATGCCTAGATTAATTCGCTAACAGGTTAAAAAAAATAGCTGATTATTTTCCTAGTACATAATATGTATGTTGTTTAGCAATTTATTGAGACTACACAAATTTTAAATGTACATATGTATGTATGTATTAACAGATTTTGTATTTTATGTATTCTTTTTATTTGGTATGTAGTATTTAGCCCTCTACATACATATGTAATGTGTGCAGTATGTACATTATGTACATGCTATGTATTTAAACTTTTAAATGTTTAATAACTTTTTTAATATGTCATTCAATTTTGGAATTTTTGTTTCTCTTTATATAGTGAAAAACTCTAGATAGTGAAATTTTGGTCAACATTTTGGCCTTTCACTATATAGAGAGTCGACTGTATATATATATATATATATATATATATATATATATATATATGGATATATATTATTTTAATACAAGGAACATAGAAATAATGTCACTGGAGATATCCTTTCTTATGTAAATGCACATGCCGCCGTGTTTATATTGTAATCTACAATAATTTGCACCGATTCCTTAATCGGGTAGAACTTGAAGAACAATTAATTCCTTGGTACTCCAATGTTCCGAAATGCATAAAATCTGGTAAAACTCTTGTTGCAGGAAACTATCTAACGTATTGATTTTATTATTTTATTATGATTGTACATTAATATGGAATAGATTAAATCAAGTATTCTGTTTCATGATCGAACTCTTTGTTGATGGTTAGGGCGAAAATGTTCAATATATTCAATACTTCTTCTGCTACTTTCTTGATGGAACCATATATTCAAAATGGGTCGAGTAAAACACTTGTTTTGTTCCATGATTTTATTATCAGTTTCCTGACACGTCTTTCGATCCGTTACGATCATTTTCAAAGTTAAACTAAATTAAATAATGAAATATTACAATATATATAGTGTTCGTTAATTACTGGAAATTACAGCGCTAATGATGTTGTCGGAACTGATGATCTCCTGCTGGTTGTTAAGTAGATTTTTTCCTTTGCTAATCTCCCGCCTAATCTCTAATCCCTCTAATAGGTTCATCTTACGTCCTTTTCGGCAAAAATGGATTGGTGTAATCTCCCCTATGTGGTGTCCGGTGTTTTTATGATGTTCCCCCAGTCCAGTGTTTGAGTTTTGATTTAATATTGATTTTTTGTGTTCCCCTAGTCTTGCTTCAAAAGTTCTCCCTGTTTGTCCTATATATATTCCATCGCAATTTAGACAGTTTATTCTATATATCCCTGATCTTTTAAGTTTATCTAATGTTTCTATTTTGTTATTAATTATTTTCTGGCCTAGATTACTCCTGTTCACTATTACTGTTTTCACTTTGTGTTTTCTTAGTCGTTTCTTAATTTTCGTACTTGTATTTTTTACGAATGGTATTGCTGAGAATATTTCTGACTCTTGGTCTTTCTCGTCTGGACTGTAAAGTAGGTTTTTCTTTATTATCTTGTTGTTCCTTTTTATTATTTTAAAGACTGTTTCTTTTGTGTATCCATTGTTGTAGACGATTTGTAATATTGTGTCGAGTTCTTTGGTGTAGTTGTTGTCATTTATTGGGATTGATAAGAGACGATGGATGTATGGATTCAATGCTGCATGTTTAATTTGATTGGATTGGAAAGAATCGTTGGGTATGATGGTATCCGTTGTAGTGGGTTTTCTATATATTGCGTATTCTATCTTGTTGTTTTTAATTTCTTTTATGAGATCTAGGAAGTTAAGTTTACCGTGTTCTTCTTTTTCCATCGTGAAAATTATATGGGTATTTATATTATTCATTGAATTGAGGAAGATCTCTAATTGTCGTTCTGTGCCTCCCCATATGCATAACACGTCGTCTATGTATCGGCACCAGTGGATGATATTCTTTTTCCATGGATTATTACCGTTGAGTAATCTTTCCTCAAATGACTTCATATAAATTTCTGCGAATAATGGAGAGGTGGGAGCACCCATTGGAATGCCATCTTCTTGAATGTAAAATTTGTTGTTGAAGCGGAAGTAATTTTGGTTCAGGCAGACGTCGATCAGATTGTATATTTCTTTCTCTTCTGGACAATGTTCATCTTCTGGACAATGTTCATCTAATGATTCTTTAATTATGTTTTTTAATTCCGGGACTGGTATTGAGGTGAAAAGACTTTTGACGTCGAATGAAACTAAGATTGCTTTTTTGAATATTCTGAGGGGTTTTGTTGTGTTGACGAATTCCAACGAGTTTTTTATAGAATGTTCTGATTTGCATGGTATAATTTGTGGTAGTCTTTTATTAATATATGAGCAGGCTTTATACGTTGGGGCTTGACAATACGATACCACCGGTCGCAGGATTGGTGCTTTCGGGTTCATTTCTTTTAGTTTAAACTTCTCCTGTTCAGGAATATATCCAAATTTATCATAATATAGTCACTCACAAATTATTTAACGTACATTCAATCATTTTTAGTTCATTTTACAGAAAGAAATACGTTCAAACTAGTGTTGCTTTGATAGCCTTGCTATTTTGTAACACGCAAATCACTTTTGTATTATTCAATGTCTATCGAAGTATTAGCTAGAGAAGTAGTTGTTTCAAAAGTGGTTTGTTCTTGTAGTCTTAATAAGACTCATTTGTTGTAGATTTTACGAAATATTTTCGTGTTTTTTCTAACAGCTTTTATATCTAGCCCATGCAACAGCAGTTCAGGGAAAATTGTATCCGAACGTGATATTTTAAAGGATTTAAAACTATCAACCTCCCATTCAATGTTTTCTTTCGTAATGAGTTTATCAGCCTTGTTTTTGCTTTCACTAGTAGGTAGGATAATGCTTTTTACAGTTTTCTTAAAAGTTCACTGATGATGAGCCCGGGAAGTGCGTCTCTAGCATAACACTGAGACTTTCCCTAAGCCTCTCTGCATAACTCCCATCAGGTTTCTTAATTCGCCCTAAGCTGTTAGAGTGGCGTCTGGATAGATTCTTATAGAGCCTGAATGTTGGGGTCATATCAGTAACTCCCTCGCAGAACGTTCCCTATGTTTTCCTTTTCAATTTCCTCAAATCCTTGTTATATTTAGACAGTGTCTCTTTTCTTTGCACTGTTAAAAGTTTACCTGTATTTCATCATGAGGCAACCTAAATCTTTAGCGGACAATTGGATTAATACGCCTTTTTCTGACGTTTTTACATGTACAAATTTGATCTTTGTAAATTTGTCTTGTGAAACAAATGCATTATTATTATTATTATTATTTAGTGTATTGCTTAGATAGCTATTCTATCTACAACACCCAAATTAATTTGTATAATTCAATATCTGTCGAGCTGTTAGCCAGGAAAGTAGTTGTTTCAATAAGTATTTTGTTTTGTAGTTTTAGTAAGACTCATTCTTGTAGATTTACGAAATATTTTTATATTTTATTAAATTACTATTTAAACTCGAAAACATCAATATTGATAACATTAGATAAAATGATATAAAAATATAAAAATGAATACAGCGCTTTAATAATTACTTGAGTAATTTGGTTAATGCTTTTTTCCAAACATTTAGTATTAACAATCGTTTAAGTAATATTTTTGAAGTGAATATTGTGCTCTAGAAATTATATTTAGACGAACGAAAATATTTGAATCTAAAATTTTAAAAGGTATACAACAAATTGAATTATTATAGTTTTGCCCTATTCAAGGAAGACCAAAGACGCAATTTAATAATAATATTATAAATCCACGTTACCCCAGATGTACAGCAGGAGTTTCTCGGGGGCGCTGTTTCTCTTCAGGTGTCCTTTGATGACCTTGCGTAGCAAGTAGTTGTACAAGTTTTAGGAAATAATTTGTTTTTCAAATGGCCTTGTCGTTCATACCAATCTTGATGTTTGCAAGGGCTCTAAATCTAGAATATTTAAAGGTATACAACAAATCGATTGATTATAGTTTTGCCACATTCAACGAAGATTTATATTTATTATTCATTCGGTTTATAACGTTTTCCGACATCTTCTAATTTCCAGTCTCTGCCCATCCATAGATCCCCTTCTATTTCTCTCTCTTAGTTCTTTATTAACACCTTCTCTCCAGCTTTTCCTATGCCTTCCTCTTCTCCTTCTTCTATGTGGTGTCCATTCAAATATTTGTTTTGGAAGTCTTTCGTCTGGAATTCTTTGTACGTGTCCAAACTACTTTAGCTGGTTTAGTCTGATGTTCTCGATTATGGTTTGTGTTACTTCCATGATCTCTCGTATCCTGTCATTGGTTATTCTCTCCATTCTAGACCTTCTAGCTTCCCTTCTCCAGAAATCCATTGCCGTAGCTTTTAGAGTCCTTTCCGTTTTATCTTTGAGTGTCTATACTTCACTGCAATATGTTATAGTATTGTATATTCGTTGTTTGTTTTTGTTCGATATGCCTTTGTCCCATAATATTCTATTCAACATACCCATTGCTCTTCTACCTTGTATATTTTTGTCTCTTATTTTGTCATCTTGGATTCCTTCGTTGGTTATCTGAGCTCCAAAGTATTTTTTTACTTGGAGGTTTCTTTTATGTTTTTTCAGTCTTTTAGGATGAGGCCTTGCTGTTATCCTCCTATACACATATATATTCTTATATTCACTTCCATTCGCCCAATGCTGTATTATTCTATGAGTTTTCTGGTCATATATTAGATATCATGCAGATCTTGCGCTATCACTATTTGAGTATCTGCGAAGCACACTGTGTATGCGATATTATTGTTTAGGAGTATACCCGTGTTTTGCATTTTCTTTTCCACTGTTTTAGCGCCTGTTCTAGGTATATCTTAAACAGGGTCGTGGATAGGCAGCCTCCCTGTTTAAGCCCCTTAGTTATATTAAAACCTTTTGATAATTTTTGCCCTATTTTGCTGATGCATGTTGGTATAACCTACGGATCGCCTTTATTATGTTTGCATCTATATTTGTTCCTTCTAGTGCTTCCCATACGTTTTTTAGATCTATAAACACCAGGTGGGTTTCCTGGTTGTACATATTTTTCTTTTCTATTATTTGAGAGAATTTGAGAATAGATGGTCTATTGTTGATCTTCCCACCCGGAATCCTACCTGCTCTTCCGCTTCCTAATTCTGCTTTGATTTTTTTTTGCCAGAATCTTACCATATATTTTATATAGTGTGCTGCTATCTCTCTGTAATTGTCGCAGTTCAACATGTCCCCTTTCTTGTGTATGGTAGATAAAAGGGTGATGTTCCATTCTTCCGGGATTGGCTCTCCATTCAAACAGTTTTGGATTAGTACCGTTAGTTCTTGGTATAGTTTTGTTGTATTCTATTTACTGAGCTCTGCTGGGATATTTCCAGCTCCGAGTACCTTTCAATTCTTTAGTGATTAACAAGCTTGCTTTACGTCCGCTACAGTTAATCTGATTGGTGGTGCTGTTATGTTTATGTTTCCTTCTCTATCTGGGTTCTCTTGGAAGGGTAGTTTATCTTCTGTCAGTAACTGTTTAAAGTATTCCTCCCATTTGTCCTCTTTTCTTCTTTCTCCTTCGTCCATGTTTGAGTTTTCTTCTTTTTCGTACTTTTTGTTTACCTTGAGAAAAGAATATTTATTATCAGCAGGTAGTGATCGCTATCGCATGCTACACCTCTATACACCCTTACATCCTGTATGATTAGATTTGTTTTTTGTCGTTTTATTGTGTATTTATAATAAAATAATAAAATAGCCATTAAAATTTGAGATTTGCTGACTACTAAGTTATGAAACATTCTATCAAAATTTTTGGCCACTGATATTTATTACTCCTATTTATTAATGAGCTGCAATAATAAACCTCAATGACCAATAATTTTGAATTCTGCACGAATGGGCACTTAAATAAATTTAACAAAAATACTTTAAACTTGACTAGCACAACAAACATTTTCTTGCTCAAAATTCGCACTGAAATATCACCACGATTATAAAAATATATCGATTATAAGGTGAAACATTAAAATACATCTTATTATGCTGAAAATCACCCTAGATAGCTAGGACATGTAAAAATTTAAATATATTTTCTCAAGGCACTAATATAAAAATAAAAATTAATTAAAATTTTCTTTAAAATGTTGTAAATTAACTTTATTATTTATGTAGAGGTAACATAAAAATTAATTTCCTCTTCTGATTTATTTAACTGGTTGAAAAAATAACATCATACATATAATATGCTAACATTTTAAATACTATCATAAAAACAGTTAACACATGATAACAGTTTATTTTGCACAAAACATTTATCCATAAAAAAAAGGATCTGTCGTTTTCGTGTCTGTCCCACCGAACTAAAACCCGATTACATCACGTCCATTTTCAATAAACATAACAATAGGCACAATAGTTATGTCTGCATATGAAGTGATAAAACCGTCGCCTCTTTATCTCTAAAAGCCCTCAACGTTTCTAGTCTCCACCCGCAATGCGTTTATTACTACACACTTTAATCATTATTGTACAATTGGGTTCCATCACCGTTACATAAAAGGGGCTCCGGAACACCGTAAGGGCGTTAAAGTGTCCACCTTCCATGGTTACGACATTTATATCGGCAGTTTTTTATGGTAAATTCAGGTATAAATAATATTATTATTTAAAAGGTAGGATTGTTAAAATTAAAAACATATGGATATCTGATAATTTAATGGATATTGAGTAATGATCAAAATTATCTTAATGACTATATAAAATAAATACAGTTTCAAGCAAATAATATAAGTTACTTTGATAGTAATATGTAACTGATTAAAAATCCATTTCACTGTATTTTTTACCAAGTGATAAATGAGAAACAAATATAAGAATTTGATATAATACAACATTTATTTTTAATCATGACTACAGTTTTAATAAATTAGGCAAACTTACAGTTTGGAAATGAAAACCAGGTAAAATCATATATGCATTTAAAAATTCCATTTTCATTTTGAATATTTATTTAAACGATTTTTTAATGGCGTTTGGTTAAATGGAAAACTAGATAAATACAAAATGCAATTAAAAACACCGATGGAAATAGGCTTTATAAATAATTTGTAAGGATTATATTGAAGTGTGGCTTAATAATATTCATTTATCGTTATTAGGTGAGTTTTCAAAAGACTGAAGCTTGCACCTATGGCAAGTACAACAAAACAAAGACTACCCTGATCACCGTCAACGACGACGTATATTCATCGGAGCATCAAAACATGCAGAAGAACCTTTGTGAGAATTCTTGTTCGGACGATTGCAACGAATCGTCGCCGTTCACCCGGATAGCCATTCGATCGAATTACATGGATAAAAGCATCGAAGCCAAGAAAAAGGTAAGTGCAATCATTTCTTTCAGTATTTCTTTTAACGCTTGAAAAAAACATATTTCAACTTAATTTAAACACCTGATTTGTGTTTAGAAAACTTTTGTTTTAATTTTTCCCCAACTAGTTTCGACAATTGGTCGTTCTCAGGAAATAGGTACAAACATTTTTACAAATACTGTTATCTATACAAAAATGCTCTATTAATTTCTTTAACGACAGATTTAAAAAAAATGAAAAATTATATATAGAAATTTAGAAAAACCCCAAGAATGCAATCTTTAGAAACGTGCAAAAGTTTTTAAAGTATAAGTTTTAAAAGTTCATTGTTTTAACTACACATTTTTAATGCAAACACTGCATGCTTAATCACAGTTTTTAGATCACCGTGACAAACATGTTTATCAATAAACTAGGAAGCTTCAAAAGTTCACATTAATATTTCTATGGGGCGATCTTAATATAAATAACCTAAAAACTTTTATGAATCATATAGAAATATTTGTAATTGTTTATTATTTACCACTTTTTTTTAAATTGCACGTGGCTATAATTTCGACTAACAGCTAGTCATTATCATAAAGTGATTTTTAATTGTTTAAATTTTTTTTGCTATAATTAAAAAAAAATGAACCCTTCAGGGTTTTAAAATATGGTTACTGCAAGTGTGGGAGTAAGATTGCATTCTTATGATAGTAAAAGATTCTGATATCCAATATGCAATTATGCGGCACTAATTTTGATGTAAAACTCTTTGTTAATAAAATATTAAAGCTGTAATACTGATGAGATCTAAATATGTGTCTGTATATGTACTTGAAATTGATTGTTGCATTATTATTTTTTTGCTATTTAATCAACATAAATCATTCCTTTTTATATTTTCTTACACCATATTCACTCAAAAACTGTTCAAAGTTAATTTCTAAGTTTATTTGACACAAATAAGTGTAAAATAGTGTTACTGTGCTAGTTGCGCAAATAACTTTTGTCAAGACATTTGCAAGGAAAGTAGTCGTCTCTATAAGTAAGTTGATAAGACTCATTTTTGTAGATTTACGAAAAATTATCATTTTATTAAGCTATCTGCTAAGCAAACAAAATTACAAAAACTAGGTGATTGCGGAGTCCCGTTAATGTGGGTAAATGGCTGAACCAAAGATTCTTGGTCTCAAAATAAGATGATCTAAGACTTAGATCATCATCTATATGCAAAAATGTATTGTTAAGTCAGAATCAGTCTTCGAAATTCTAAAATATATTATTAATTTGATTTATCCATCCAATATTATGTAACCTTAGGGGTACCTCAAAGAACCTTTGTTGGTAAGTTTGAACGTATTTCTTTTAACTAGTGTTGCATTGATAGCCTTGCTGTTTTGTAACACGCAAATTACTTTTGTATTATTCAATGTCTGTCGAAGTATTAGCTAGAGAAGTAGTTGTTTCAAAAGTGATTTGTTCTTGTAGTCTTAATAAGACTCATTTGTTGTAGATTTTACGAAAATATTTTCGTGTTTTTTCTAATTATTAGTGAATTGTCTACAACGTAAAAGACTTATATATTTTTATTATTAAAAAGAATTTCACTTTTTTGGAATCCTTTAACATCCACACGACTGCGCCAGTTATATTTTGGGAACTTTGAAATTACTTTTTAAAAAAGATCATTAATTTATTTTGCACGTGTGCTACAGCGAACTAACAGAGAATGAATATATGAGTGTTGTAAGGTGTATAGATTATATTATCTTTTCTTCATCAGCGGAATGTCGGCGTGGGTGGTACGATAACTCGCGTATGCAAATGACACGACTTTAGTAATAAATGAACCTAATTCTATATTTGCAATAGAAGTGTAAACCTGATGATCGACGAATTTACAACATAGTGCCCTAAAAAATTATGAATTAGTAATTATTTTTTTCTGAAATTCCGTATTGCCAACTTGCAGCCATAAAACTACGCTATTAATATGAAAAACAATAGTATTTAGCGATAATATTACTTTTTCAGTTAACCGCTGTAGAGTACAGACGTGCTACTGGCAGCTTGTTATTAAATTAATCAGTAATCTGGTAATAATCAGGTATTTTTAATTAAAATGGCTCCGGAACTTTGCAGTGAAGATGCAGCAATAGTACAGAAGTTAAATTTTTTTCAGAAACAAATAAGGATCTGTTAAAATTGGTAAATATCTCCAAGCCACTATATTCCCCTAACTGTAATTTTTCACCGCTACTGGTACAAATATGAGCAAGTCTGCAAAACAACAAGTTAATAATAATGTCTTCAACCCGCGGCCCGCCGGCTAATTTCTTGCGGCCCTCATAAGCTAAAGAAAATTTTCTATCGCGCCGCACCTTCGAATGACACTCCGAGGACTCTAGCGCCACCTAGAAGAGATATACTCTGTGAGCTCGCGATATTCACTCTAACTAAAAACACGACTACCCACGAGGCCACAAGATAGCGTTGCGCTGCATGTCTGTTGAATATTTTTAATGATTCTAGAAATTTGCACTACTAGAGGGACCTACTAGTGCAGTCTCGTATCTGCTAGAAATATCGAAAGATGCAAAGTTGGCGTGTTCGGCCTATGTAAAGCCGGCATCAGACGGCAACCGCCAGTTCTAATTCCAAGACCGAACAAAGCGATACAAGCGAAAGAGTGCGAACTAGCAGTCTCGCAAGTTTAGATTTTTAGCATTAATAATAATTTTGTCATCACTGAAGAGATGGCTGGCCTTTTTTCCGATGAAAGGAACTACAAAAGGATGTGATATTTATGAGTGTTTGATGACAATACTGAGACGATATAATTTAGAATTGATAAACCTTTCTGCAGTTGTAACATCCATGGTAGAAATAAACAAAGGCTCGTGGGTTTGATGAAAAAACAGCTGAAAAATCTTCCTTTGATGCGTTACCATTGTATCGTTCATCAACAAAAATTTTGTGCAAAATCCACAAATATTGATGAGGTGATGAAAGTGTTCGTAAAAACTATGAACTTCATTGTATCACGCGGCCTCAACTACAGAGAATTACAAAAAATTTTACACGAAATTAATGCCGAGTAGGGTGATGTAAAATATTTTTCTGTTGTTCCTTGGCTGAGCAGAGGAAAAATGCTAAAACGCGCTTTAAAATTCAAGAAGAAAATCGCGACCTTCATGGAAACCAAAGGGAAATCATTTCCTCAATTTAGTGACCCCGACACGCTGCACCTTAATGACTTGAACACCAAACCGCAAGAAAAAGAAAATCTCATTAACAGCCGACTTGGCACTGTGAAGGCATTTGAGTTTAAACTGGATTTATGGAAAAATCAATTTTTGAAACTAAACTTAAAAATTGCAAATGTACATATGTGGATAACATGTCGCATCAGTAGATTTACTCAAAAAAGAGTTCCAATCAAGATTTTCTGACTTCAGAGTAAAGGAAAGTTACATCAATCTCTTTGTCCGACTCTTTAGTGTAACTGTTGAAGACATGCCAGATAATTGTCAGATAGAGCTTAACGATTTGCAGTATAATTCGGAACTGAAAGACAAGTCCGACAAGGGTCTTCTTGATTTTTATACAAAATATGCCGATCAAAACTCGTTTCCTGAAATCCGAAAACATGGCCAGAAAATGATGTCTCTGTATGGGAGCACATATGTGTGCGAGCAGCTGTTTTCTCGTATGAAGAATGTGAAGTCTAAAACAAGGTCGAGAGTTACAGATGCAAATCTGGAAGGCAGTCTGCGGGTTGCAACTAAAGAAATAAAAGCAAATATCGACACACTCGTCAAAAATAAACAATATCAAATATAGCATTGATTGATTGAACTTTTTAACCAATAAAGATTATTGCATTTTGAAATTATATGTTTTTTTTATTTTATTCATGTGGTGGTAAAAGGACGTGGAGCATTGTGGCCCTTCGGACTATATGAAATCGAATTTTGGCACTTACACCAAAAAAGGTTGAAGACGTATGCATTATAGTATGGGACCATTCTTCGCATGCTTAGCAGCTATTTGCTTTACAGAGACGAGCTATTCGGATATTGGCTTTTTCGTCGATTTAAAATACTAACTTGTCCGTGTATGTATGTATTAGAATGTTTACATTAAAAATCATGAAATAAGTATTCTACACACAATGAAAAGTATAACTACCAAACAAGAAATAAACTATATGTCTTTTTAAACAGAATTCGTCTTGCAAAATCGCAAGTAGGCGCTAATTATTATCAAATTTGTTATTTAAAATGCATAAAGAAAAATTACTTGGTAAATTAAACAAACCATATTATGCACTTTCACAGATGATGCGTGTGATAAGGTAGGCCAAATACTGCGTACTATGGAATAGTTCATTCTCTACTTGACTATGGAATTGTATTTTAGGAACAATTCACAATACCAATCACCCCTTCATTGTTCAGAAACATCCTTTATGTTTCCCAAAAGAAAGTTTATATTTCTTTAGCTGACGCCGTGAAGAGGTACGGGGGTTATGTAATAAAGCATTTATGGGGAGCGCACCGCGCGTTATGCGTTTAAAAAAAATTCGGCGACTGCGGTCCGTAGATGCTTCGGAAATATTCGACGCTTTCGCCACATAAATAAGGCAACAAGCATGCCTCTTATTTGAAAATATGTGAAGAAGTTTGAAGAGAGCAGTACAACATTGAAAAACCAAAAACCGGTCGACCAAGATCATCATGAACGGCAATTGACCAACTTTTCTGGAACATTTGAAAGAAGATATCCATCACGAAATAGCATCCATCACAGAGTATACCTGTCAAGCCCTTATATGAAATTTAGTGGTTCGAATAAATGAGGATCGTGACCGCGAAGGTTTTACATATTATTTTTAAGAAACAAATTGCCAAAATTTATAGTTTAATTATTAATAAAAAAATCGTTTTTATGTGGTGGTACTACTGTTATTATACTTACTGTCAATCAATAATGGCATTAATAACTGAAATGGTTTTATAAGTAAGTAATCTTTATTGACATTGACAAAATACATATATTCTGTACATGTGAGTGCGCCTTAATTACAAGAAATAAACAAAAATACTTAAGAATAGTACAACAACAAAATAAATTAGAAGCCGGAATTTGTCTTTTGCAATATTATTATTCGAACATATGTGCAAAGAACTCGTTAAGATTATATGGTTCTATGTTACAAAGTATCTTGAACAGGACGTTCTTTATAGAGGAGAAATTGGGGGGGCTTTATAACTCTAATTGGTAAATGAAAAATGAAAATAATACACAGTTTTATTCCTTACTTCACTTGTTTATTTAAGCGTTAGATGTACATTTCGTTCACAAGGTGAACATTATCAATAACAAACTCTAATTGGTAGATAATTAAAAAGTTTCATAATAGAGTAATAGCATCCCTTTTCATACTGACTCAATCTCTGCCTGGGTAAAATATATAGTTGGCCATGCCTCGTATTATGGGTTGCGTGCATTAGGTTTTCATCAAATTTGTCCTTGTGCTTGTACAAAATTCCATATCGTAAATGAGAATAGACGCATGCATAGTAATATTGCTTGGCTAAATGAACGTTCTTTTTATTTGTCAGGACTCGTAAACCGCTTTGCTTAATTTGTTACATATTACTAAGATATGATCTTGATATTATAAAGTACTATTTAAAGTTATACCTAAAAATTTAGACAAATTCATAATTTTTATTATTAAAACATATACCATTAGATGTGCAGAATGGCGTTTTTTTAAAGTATATACATTTTATTTTATCCTCATTAAAATTTAAATTATTATCTCTAAACCAGTTTTCCAAAAGTATCATGGTATTGTTTCCTAACTCTGCTATGTCTATGAGTGTACTGCTTTTATTAGGCATGATATGTAATCTGCATAGTTTAATATGTCCACGCCATACGTTTCTTTATTAGACATGCCGTTGACATAAATTATGAATGCAAGTGGGCCCAGTATGCTTCCTTGAGGAATGCCTCTATTTAACTTACGTTTATCAGACTTTGCTA
Organism: Ontholestes murinus; assembly: GCA_963969525.1. Taxonomy (NCBI): domain Eukaryota; kingdom Metazoa; phylum Arthropoda; class Insecta; order Coleoptera; family Staphylinidae; genus Ontholestes; species Ontholestes murinus. The sequence continues at coordinate 46,137,278 of OZ018395.1, forward strand.
GCTCCCCAGTAGGGCTCATTATGGCTGTATAATGAGTTCTATCGGCTAAGTATGTTTTTATTAGATCGAGCGGCGTCCCTCGAACACCTCGAACACATGAAGTTTTGCTAATAGGATTGAGTGATCAATACAGTTCTAGATAAATCCAGAAAGACCCCACAAGCTACATCTCGTTGTTCCAAGGCTGAAAAAATCCAGTTAATAAAATCAAATAAATCAGTTTCAATACTTCTATGTTTTAAGAAACCATGTTGATTGCATGAAAACAGTTTATATTTCATTTAAAAAAATTACCAAACGATCGTATATCATGCGTTTTTGAGAATGCAGGTAAAATGCTTACAGGCCGATAATTTTCTAATGTCAGTATCGCCTTTTTTATAGATTGGTACTATTTTCGCGCATTTCAGTAAATTCGGAAAAGTACCAGTAGTGAAACAAGCAATAATTATTTCGCTTAGAGGAATAGCTATATGTTTAATGCACTTTTTGATGATAAAAAATGGAATTTCATCATAGCCAAAACAATTTTTGTTTGACGTACTATTAACAATTGATATATTTCATGACTGGTTACTGTATTGAGGAATATAGAGTATTCATTGCACGGAATCGCATTACTATTCATGTTATTTATCAGTTTAGATATACTGTTGTTAAGATATTACCCGTATGTTTGTTTGGTATATAGAATAGATATTAGAGTAAATAACATCTTTAAACTAAGAACTAAGTCTAGTTACAAGTGATAAATAAAATTAGTTGATTATTAAACATATTTATTTAATAATTGTATTAGAAACGTGTTACAATACTTAAATAACAACTTTAAACTAAGAACTAAGTCTAGTTACAAGTGATAAATAAAATTAGTTGATTATTAAACATATTTATTTAATAATTGTATTAGAAACGTGTTACAATACTTAAAACTAGAATTAAATCTACTATAGTTAATATTTTCCTGTCCATAATGAAGGGATTTCGTTAAAATAAAACAAACCGCAAATATTAACCTTTATTGTGTGTTCCCTCTAAACATCATTGGCTCCTTTGCGAACAGCTACTAAAAGCTTTTTTATCCACCATTGGCTTTTTGAGCAACTTAGTGATTATTTATCCTTCTTTATTAACTTGTCTTCTCTCCTGTGGTAACTATATGCCACCGGTAGCTATTTAGTCCGTCACTAGTGTATATTCCATTTATATTATCTTATTTTTTTCTTCTTTATACTGGTGCGCCCATTTATCGGTTTATCTATATGTTCATATGCTTCTCTTTCGTTCTTCTCACTTCCACGTACTGGTCCTGGCGACTGTTCAGTCCACCGCCAGATTTTTGGCATATCAGTTTTCTATATGCCACTCACAGAAACTAGATTCACAACCTATATCTTGCAAGTCCTTTTTTTCTCAATCCCATTATTTATTATATAACAAGATGTATACGAAACTGGACAAAAACTGTATCAAGACAATTTATCATAAAATAAATACCAATAATGTTCAATCAATTAGAGAGATACTGAGAAGACAGTCACTGGTATAGAGGGAGGAAACGGTAGTTCCATAGGGATTGCGATTTTATGTTAATTCCCACAAACCTGATAATATGACCGAAAACGACAGTTATTAGCTACAATTGATACTATTTTAGACACAATGTCGGATTAAATATTTTCTCAACAGTTGACCTTTGAAGTGACAGTAGCTTCAGAAGGCCGAAGATAGAAGGCAGGATTATGGCAATAAAATGTCAATTTACTTTAAGAAATACGAGCCACTTAAGGAGACAATACTAAAAGTACTATCCTTAAAAATATGTCTTCTATATCACGAGGATAAAATTGTGATAGGAAAAACAACATGAAAAAATTGTCCCAGTAATTAATCAAATGAGGATTGAATTTCGACCCAAGGACATGTTAACTTTTTAAGAGGAACAGTACCAAGGATACATTGTCTCGAGTAGTATTTCAATGATAACAGAAAGGCCATTTCGAGATGATATCAAAAGTCAAAGTTCTGAAGTGCCTAGATCCTCTAGTTAGTATTTTAACCGTGACGAATGTATCTATATCGCCAAAAGAAGTAACCTAATAATGAGATTAGATTGATTGATTTCATTTTGTCGTTTAATTGTTGTAATTAGAATAAAAATTAGTCCAATTAACCTTAATGTGTAGAAAAATTCATACAAATAGTTCATAATTAAATTTCTCACTATAGTTTAAATTTCAAAACTATTGAATTTAATGATATAAAATTATTTATTTTGTAGGTGTATAACTGTAAAGTATAAAATGACAAACTTCTAGATTTACAAAATAAATAATTTTAAATTATTAATATATAAGTATCAAATGACAAACTTTACAGTTTTACATCTGCAAAGTAAAAAATTTTAAATTATTCATTTTACTTACCCATTGTATATATGTCACAAAAACCTCAATACGATTAATTAATTTCTCACGTAACCCGTGGTGAAACATTTTTCTGTTCATAAAAGGATTAATTAATTTCACTATTTTTATATTTTATGTGCTTAATTAATCCTTTTATTAAAAACCTCAATGTTTAAAAAAAATCTATACAGAATGTGCATTCTTTAGAAAATTTCACAAATTTGTCATTGATACATTTTCTGAAAGAGATCAGCAATGTAATCAAAGGTAAATGCCATTTCTTTGTGATATATTTTATATAAGGTAGATTAATAAATATACAAATCAACAAGACAATTGGATAATAATCATTACATTATTTATAACATTTCTTTATAACTAAAAATAAAAAGTATATTCGAATCCTTTATTTCGATGATAATTTAGTGAACTATTTGCCTTTGAGCGTATTGGAACGGCAGATAACTACTTAATAGATTAATATTTCATAATGATGTAAGGGTGTAAACATGGGTGGTTTAGTCCCGGCAGACTATAACCTTCCGGAATATTATATCTTAGATAGATCTCTGTCCTAAGGGACAGGGTTAGCTCCCTGGAATGTTTACAACTATTATCACGTCATTCCATAAAAATTACCTGTTAACACGTACCAAATTCCGATTAATTTACAGATAATGTCCAATAATTAGTCTGGGTATTTATAGCACGTATAATTTTTTCCTAAGAATATATTAAGTATGCACTTTAAATGCATAAATTTCTCGTTTTTATAAAATTATAAATAAATCTGTAAATCAAATATTATTACATTATGGTAATGTAAATCTGCGGTGCGGAAACGCTCGAAATAATTAATTCTAATTATTACTTCTATAAATAAATCTATTAATACGTTTAATTATTATATCGATTAATTAATATATGCATTACATCTGCTAATTAATAACAAGATTGGTGTAACGTTAATTAGTAATTCAATTTGAAAATTAATTATAGTATTATATAACATATACCATTTATAACTAAAGTATTATTTACCGTCGAAACCTTTATGAAGGATTATGGTGGCGACTATGTTATATTGATTTTATAATTCGCGCAGTATGCATATTTTTCTTACATCATTAATGAAGCATTTTAAACGTAAGAAAATTAATAATTTAATATATTTTTGCACAATAGAAGATAATAAATTCCTATTAGTAATAAATGTTTTAAAATTCCGGGATTAATTTTCGCTTTACGGATTTCAAGGGCTTCCAGTAAATCCATCTTACCTCCTTTTTAGGCGAGATGGATTACCGAAAGAATATCCTTGCCAAAAAAGGAGGTAAGATGGATTTACTGGAAGCCCTTGAAATCCATAAAACTAAAATTAATCCCGGAATTACCCTCATTAACGACTAGGTTGACCTAATGTACACCCCAATGTTCGAAGTTTTCTAATAGGTATATAAACAGTTGTTATTCGTAATTTATGTGCATAATTTGATAATGATTACCGTGTAGTCGAAACTAGTCACTGAAAATAATGTTTGAAGTGGTATAAAAATGTAAAAGTGTTTTCTTTATTCTAAATATTGCAATTTACCACGAAGTGAACGCCGTTAAAATCCAAGCATAAAAAGTTAATATTTTCTTTTTATAACGGAAAGAGCACTTATGAATACAGTACCTTATACATACTTTAATACTTTATATGTATCATCCATGAACGTTACTAAATACAAATATATACTTTCACTTAGTTAATATCACACGGTTTATTTATTAGTGACTACAATTTTGATCATTATTAAACTATAAGTAATGTAAATACAAAGAAAAGTGTTATTTATAGCGCGTTGGACAAAGACGTGAATAACAGGTTTGTTTGTTCGTTGATTATATGGCGGTCCGGCTTATCTTTATGTTTGTGAATTTTAATTAATTTGTCCACAAATATATAAGTCGATTTTCAATAAGATGATTAGCAATTATAAATATAATTAGGGATGTTAATAATGGTTAGACTCCACGTTGTTTGTAAATTATATTCATAACGTTGCCACCATTTTAAGTGTTTACTCTTGCCCTAAAGCAATAATTAACATACCACCCACATACAGAAATATTAAACTAAATATCATACATAATACTATAAAAAGCATTAACATTATGAGATTTAAATCAGTAATAAAACTGTGTGTCGTCAGCATTTGTATAAAAACTGAGATTTACATACAGGCTGCGAAATTGATCCCTGCGGAATACCCGACCCTACCACACAAAGTTTAAAATTGTCATTAAATTTCATCCCAACGAAATTGTGTGGAATTATAATTAATATGATTACATTTTTTAACAAAGATGTATGTTATAATTAAAATTTTAATATAGAATGATATTGAAAAAAAAAAATTAATTGTTTCAAATAATAATACTATGATATATTCGTCGTGTTTTTTGTATTTAGGCAAATTTCTTTTCTTGTTTAAGCATAACAAAGTGCATACTAAGCATACCGTATAATAATCCTTTAAAGCTTTCTGTAATATCATCTGTCGCGTGCATGCTTCTGATCGCATCCGTCTTTAAAGTAGCAAATAGTTGGTAAATTAAGAGTGAAATTTCCTGAGTTTTCGCACACCTAAACCATATAGTGTTATCAGTGTTGTATCAAATTATTACGTGAGTATTATTTTTGGTTCTCCCGTAATTTAGAAATTAACATTATTAGTATGTAAACGATCAGTCATACATTGTCGATTTCGCCGTTTTTTTGCGTTCGTGGCCGTGATTTCTTTGGCACACCGATTATTGGAGTTCATCGACATATCGAGACGGCGTATCATACGTGAGTCATCTGTTTGGAGATTCCAATATCAATGCAAGTAAACATCTTTAAACATATTATTTATTCCCGACTATTCCAAACCTTTGTATTCTTATGTTAATTATCCGTGGCCTATTCTTACCAATGTGTGTGTGTTTACATTAGTCACTACGAAGGGCCGGGTAGTGCAGAAGACTTGTGTTATTGTATTTTCCTAACATATTCGTAATAATAATCACTTTATCACACTTCCACATTATTCAATACTTAATAAAAATATGGAATGTAAATGCTGGAAGTCACCAGTAACCGAAACCACCTCTGTTACCTGTTACGTATGCAAAGTCTTGTTCAGTACAACATGCGCCAACTTATCCAATAACGAGTCAAAATTTTTACGTTCAAAAAAGAATATCAAATGGACATGCGGAGGGTGTTGTACGTCAGACCTTACGGATCATATCTGCACGTTAAAAGAAATGATACTCACCCTGCAGCGAGAGGTTGCACAATTAAAAAACTGCAACTTAAACTCTCTTCCAGATACCAGTAACGCTATTATTGACGAAGTATTGAATGAAATACGCGAAGAAAAAAGAAGAGAAAAGAATATAATTATAACCAATATCTCCGAGACTGCGAACAACGAAAATCATGAGAATGATCGGTTAGCAGTCTTAAACATTGTCAACAAAATATCAACGACTTCCCCGAGACTGGTGAAAATATATAGGCTGGGATCAAGACGTTCCGGTTCTAAACCTCGCCCAATTAAAGTATAATTATAAGTTACTGTATAAGTTAATTTGTGACACTGACTGGTCGACAGTTATTAATCAAGGTAATGTTAACACAGCATGTTCGGAGTTTTATAATATATTAAATCGTTATATTAACCTTAGTGTACCTGTCATTTGTAAACGAAATAGCACATACCCTAGGTGGTTCTCCAGGACAACTATTTATAATATTAAACGTAAAAGACATTGGAACAATGTGTACAAAAAACATAAAACATATTTTAATAAAAAGCAGACCTCTTTGTATCGCTCAATTGTCAAAAAGTCTATCAACTCAGACTTTAAGGCATATATTAATATGACGGAATCAAGTATTAAACGTGACCCCAAAAAACTTTGGACATTTATTAATGAGCGTAAATCAGCTACGAGAATTCCTGGTATAATGAAATACGATAATGATCATTTTGATTGCCCCTCTGATATTACTGAGGCATTTGCCTCGTATTTTTCATCAGTATATTCATCGACAAACTTACCACATGTAAATAACACCTCGTTTGCTCAATTTAATAAACTGTCTGTCAAATCGTTTGACTTACAGGATTATTTAAGTGCAATCAAACGATTAAAATCTAATATGACAGCGGGCCCCAATAATATACCTTCATTTATATTACGTGATTGTTGTAATATTCTAGCCGAGCCTCTATTGTTTATTTACAACTTAATACTAAAATCAAATGTATTTCCCGATATCTGGAAAATATCAAATCATGACTTATTAATTGATAAATTACATAAATATGGGTTTGATAATGATGTTATAGACGTTGACTACAAATCGGTTAAATCACAAGCGTTTAACGGTTATAGTGGTGTTCCGCAAGGATCCAACCTAGGACCCCTTCTATTCATACTATTCGCTAATGATATTGTAAATTGTATTGAATCAGATTGTTTACTCTATGCCGATGATCTGAAAATATTTAGGATAATTGAAACAATGAATGACTGCTTGGCACTTCAGCGTGACTTAAACAAATTACACGAGTGGAGCATAAACAACGGCTTACATTTAAATATCTCCAAATGCAAGACTTTGACTTTTAGTAGAAAACTTATTAACATTAAATTTATCTATAATATAAATAAAGAAAATCTAGAGTCAGTTAAATCCTTTCGTGATCTTGGTGTACACTTTGACACAAAACTAAACTTTAATACTCATATATCTAGCCTCACTAAGTCATGCTACATTCTACTCGGATTCCTACTTCGAAATACTAAACCATTTAACAGTCTTCAACCTTTAATTAATTTCTACTTTGCATTTATTCGAAGTAAATTAGAATATTGCTCTGTGATATGGAATCCATATTACAATACTCATATTCTCGAAGTTGAGAAAATACAGAGAAAATTCCTCAAGGCACTGTATTACAGAAAATACAATAAATATCCTATTCAAGGTTATCCTTCTAGCCAATTAGAAAAAGAGTTTGAAATACCTTCCCTTCAATACAGACGGCAGCAAGCTCAAATTGTATTTATTTATGATATCCGAGATTCATATATTCTCTCAAAATTAAATTTCTGTTTTCATAGAACCTCAAGTAGGTGTAAATACACATTTTATAACGACCGTACAAACACCATACAACATCTACACTCTCCTATTTTGTCAATGTGTAATGCGGCTAATACAATAACTAATAATATTGATATATTCCATGTTAAACTTCCTGTACTTTTAAATTATTTAAACCGTATGAATTAATTGTTACTATAATTATATTATTATTTATTTATGTGTGTATATACCATATAATTGAAATTATATTTATTTATATACTTTTTTCTTCTGTTTGTAGTATGTATTGTATTTGGATATTATTTTTAATTTTCTCTATTTGAATTGTATTTATATGACGCGATAGAATAGTTTTATTTTTTTATATATATATTAGTTTTTAAGTTATCCTGTAATTAGTTTTTTGTTAAACTGTTGGATAATAAATAAATAAATAAATAAATAAATTTTTGAATTATTTTTAGCGGTTGAAACATCTAAATAAGGGTTATCTATAAATAACCTTATAATGGCGAATACAATCTCTTTTTAATAGCGATCTGCTAAATAAAACTATCATTAATATCAGTTCAGGATGCAACAAGCAATTAGTAACATACAATATAAGAACGTGTAATATATGCTTAAATGATTACCATGAAAATGCATAAAATCCTAGGACAAATTTGCCTATCACCAATGTGAGACATAAAGAGTGCAGATCTATCAGTTAAGATATACAAACAAGATTAATTAATTAATAATTAGGATTTAATTAGTCAGAATCTAACATACAAACTAAATAATATATACCGGTCACATACACGAAAAGTAAATATTGATCTACAGGAATCTACTAAGAATAAAGCAAAGGAAAAGAAATTTGTAAAATATAGTCAAGTCGCACACTCATCGGTTTTCGAGTGTACTAATATCACGAGCGCCCCAGACCCCTCAGACATATTTATCAAAACTCCAACGAGTTTTTCAGACATGTGCGTCGTTCCGTTTTTGTTTACTAGGATATCTTGTGAAGCAAGTCAGGCACTTTTGTAAAAATAGATAAAAACGTGCGGTCATCAAACATTTCTGGATGGATGGGAAAAAGGCGATGGAGATACGAGATATTTTGCAGAAAGTTCATGGCACATCCACACCTTCATTTTCGACTATTAGTTTCTGGGTGAGCGAATTCAAACGTGGCCGTACGAGCACCAAGGATGAACCACGAAGTGGACGTCCAAAAACGGCCACAAATGAAGAAATGGTCGACAAAGTCCATGATCTCGTGTTAGCCGATTGACGAGTGAAGTTGCGCGAAATAGTAGAGACCACGGGTATCTCATATGAACGTGTGCAAAATATCGTGCACGAACATTTGGGCATGAGCAAGCTGTCTGCGCGATGGGTGCCGCGTTTACTGACTATGCGAAAAACAAGCGAAATCGTGTGACCACTTCGAAAGAGTGTTTGGCCTTGTTAAAGCGTAATCCAACGGATTTTATCGCCGATTCGTAACCGTGGACGTAACATGGATCCACCACTACACACCAGAAACCAAGCAGCAGTCGAATCAGTGGATTTCTCCAGGCGAATCTGCTCCGAAGAAGGCAAAGACTGTCCCATTGGCTAGAAAGGTCATGGCCACCGTTTTTTGGGATTCGCAAGGTGTGATGCACATCGACTTTTTGCAGAAGGGAAGAACTATCACGGGACAATATTACAGCGATTTATTGGATTAATTTAAGTGCTCTTTCACCACGACAACGCGCCGGCCCATTCATCCCGAATCGCCAATGCTAAATTGGTTGAATTGGGCTACGAGGTGGTGCCGCATCCCCCGTACTCTCCAGACCTGGCCCCGTGCGACTTTTTTTGTTCACAAACATGAAGACTTGGCTCGGAGGCAAGCGCTTTACGTCAAATGAGGAGGTCATCGACGCCACTAAAGCTTATTTTGCAGAGTTCCCGAAATAATATTTTTCTGAAGGCTTAAAAAAGTTGGAGCACCGCTGGGAAAAGTGTAACGCTTTGCAAGGGTACTACGTCGAAAAATAAAAAATAAAACTTTTTAATTACTGCGTTTTCTTGCCCATTCCGGAAACTTTTCAATCTACCCTCGTATATAACGGCCACATACACGAGAAGTAAATAATGATGTACAGGAATCTACTAAGAATAAAGCAAAGGAAAAGAAACCTGTAGAATATAGTTAAGTCCCACACTCATTGGTTTGCGAGTGTACTAATATCACGAGCGCCCCAGACCCCTCAGACATATTTATCAAAACTCCAACGAGTGCTGCCTCCGCCGCCCCATAACAGATGGATTTTTCTGAAAGCGACACGGATGCAGAGAGGAGAGGTAAATGGACTAAAGTGCGTGCTCGCAACAGTCGTAATAGAAATTAGACTTACTTTAAAGGTAATAGTACACTCCAAATAGGTAATTACATAAGTCGTAAATAGTTCTTCTTGTCAAGACTGAAGAAAGACGTTTTTGTAGATCAAGTAAACAATTATCTAGATAACACAATAAAAAATCTAGTAGCCGCTCATTTGTCGCGAATTTTATTTATGGAAGTGGAACCCAAATTTTAAAACGGCAACTACTCATCATTTAAAATTGGTATTCCTAATTATTCTTTTGATATTGCATTTAATCTTGGCCCGTAAATATTTTGGCGACCTACAACTCCACAAGAGATAATTAATATTACGCACAGTTTCTCTAGTAATAACAGCTGTGGGATTGATGAAATACCGATGCACATTTTAAAGAAATGTATCCAACTCATAGCAGAGCCATTATGTGATATAATAAATAACTCTATAGAAACAGGCTTATATCCTAATAAACTCAAATTGTATTGTAATGCTGAATTAAATGTTAATACAGATAGACGTGACAGTCATTACATCATGCATAGATGTTATAATAATAAAACACTATTAAATTTATTGAATCAATATGTAGTGAAACTTGGGAAGAGATGGAAGTTAGCACTAATGTAAATAATTCCAGTAATATTTTCTTAGATATGTTTAATACTTATTTCAATGCACATTTTCCTCTAGTTAAAAAGAAAATGAAAAATTTAAATCAAAATATTTGGTTCACACCAGAACTAAAACAACTAAAACAGGAAGTTTCAATGTTACAAATGGTATCTTCATTTGATATAACCTTCAAACCACTTTATATAGACTCTCAGGAAAAATATAAAAGAGCTGTATTATTTGCAAAAAGAGAACACTACAACACTAGAATTGAAACCTCAAAAAATACGTCAAAAAAAATGTGGAAAGTAATAAATTATGAGAGGAATAAATTAAAAACTCAAAAACTACCCTCACATAAAAATGGGATAGATTTAGTTAATGACTTCAATGACTTTTTTGTTAATATCACAAATAATTTGCCGCAAATATTTGATAACAGACATAATAAGCAATTTTCTTTCCCTTTAAATAATATATCATTTTTCCTATATCCAGTTACCTATACCGAGTTATTAAATGTTATAACTAATATGAAAAATAAAAATAAATTTTGTTCTGGTGTGGATGGCATTCCCATATAGGTATATTATTTACAGCTGTTATGAATACATAGCTTCACCTAAGTTAAAAATCATAAATGATTCCTTTTGCTCTGGTGTTTTTTGGATATGCTAAAGACGGGGTTAGTAATTCCATTATATAAAAAAGGAGATCAAAATGAGATGGGTAATTACCGACCCATTAGTTTACTGACATCATTTTCTAAAATCATGGAATCATTGGTTTTTCAAAGAATATTAGATTTTTTTTTCTCAAATGCAACCTACTTAACTGTCATCAGCACGGCTTTCTCCCTGGAAGAGGTGTGGATAGAGCATTATATGAATGTGTGAATAAAATTTTGGAAATTCTGGAAATTAAGGAGCTTGCTTGCGGTATGTTCCTAGACGTATCCAGGGCCTTTGATTCCGTAGATCATAAAATACTAATCGCCAAACTTGAACGTTATGGTGTCAGTGGAACTGCTCTTTCATGGTTTCAATCATATTTAAATAATATTAAACAAATTATTAGCTTGAATATCGATGGATCGATTACTCGCTCAAGTGCTAAAAGCATAGTGAGAGGAATACCGCAGGGTAGCGTTTTAGGGCCATTTCTATTTATTGTATATATGAACGACATAACTCTTAATACTATTAACAGTAAGCATAATATTATAACATGATGATGATACATCCATCATAATTAGTGAAACTAAATGTATTATATTTAAGACAAATATGAGTACTCCAACTCCTCAACATTGTACATCTGTACAATTGTTAGGAATTGAGTTCGATCAGTTTCTACGATGGCATAATCATATAGATAAACTATGTAGAAAACTAAGTGGAATATGTTTTAATATGAGAAAACTTAAATCTCTCCTAAGTTAAAACTCACTTAAAATTGTGTACAACAATATGTTTGTGGCTAATATGAGATATGGGATACGCTTTTGGGGACAAAGTAAATATTGTTCACATATATTTGTTATTCAAAAACGAATTGTTAGAATAATCTTTAACTTAGAGTTCAATGCATCATGTAGAGGGGTATTTAAAAAATACAACCTACTTACCGCGGATGCACTATACATTTATGAATGCCTCATATTTGTTTACAAACATAAATATTTATTTGAAGAACACAAAATTAATCACGAATATGCTTCACGACATAAAAATAATTTTATCTACGATCGTACAGAAAGTAGACGCTTTTTGCATCATTTTTCATTGTAAAAGTGGCTTTTTAAAGCACTAGTGCTTTTTTATGTTTTTATTGCACGGTAATGTCAAATTGTTTTTATTGCACAGAAATGTCAAATTTGACAGATGAATATATAATAGCACAAATTTTCGACGAAAAACTTAATTTTTTATTAATTGATACAAATAACTAATAAACTATAAATAAAATATATAATACAAACGAAATGACAGATTTAAGGACTCTGAAGATTTCATTTAATGCAAGTGGAAGCGATTACAATAAAGCAAACATTTTTTCCATAAATAATAATGGCGGCCGACATTTGTGCAACTTGTTTACTGGTTGCTAAGTAACGCTTTAATTAGTGCACTGCGGGTAAAATATGTTTTCATTAATTGAATTATTGAAATGACATTAAAATATTACTCATAAGAATATATTCTTTCAAATCCTTTACGATCGAAGATAAAATTTTGTAAGGCACACGTGTAAAAAGTTTCTTTATTGCACTCCTGGCTTTAAAAAAAACTTGCTCGTTCCTCGCTCGTGTTTTTAAACGCCAGTTCGTGCAATAAAGCATCACTTTTTACACTTGTACCTTAAATAACTATTAATATTCCAAAACATAGATCAACTGCTCCGGAAAAATCTTTACGTTACAATGGTATTTTACTATTTAATAAACTGCCTGATTCTTTTAAGTGTATTAGTACTATCAAGAAGTTTAAAGAAAATTTGTTTAAGTTCTTATGTGACAAAGAATTATATAGTTTAGAAGAATATTTTGATTAGTAATGTATACATACGATTTTATTTGCCTTGTATTTTTTCTTTATTGTAACGCACTTTCTTTCTTATTGTACTTTATTGTAATTTAAGAGAGAAATAAAGACTATTATTATTATTATTATACACTCTAATTATATATATAGTGTCTGATCCACTTATATTAACGAAAAGCAAGCCGCAAAGTAGTGTTTTGAGCCCTTTATTATTTGTTCTTTTTTCATCAACGATATTTCGATTAATTTGCCACAAAATTTCAGAATTTTAAACTACGCAGTTGACACAAATTTACTTATTGAGGGCAAAACATGTCGGCTTTTCGAGTATATTTTAAATTGAATCATAACTTAATAAAAATAATCCTAAACTAAACAGGGCACAACAGCATGCATATTATATAAGTCTAATCATGGGCAAATTATACCGCAATGATAGCAACTACAACTTTACTTCATCTTATTTCATGCTGATGTCTAAACTCTTTCCTTTTCCCCTTCGTTCTTCCAATTCTCCGTCTCGACTGTAACGATAAGAAGGTTGTCTGCGAAATTCACTAGTTATAGTTCCTCCGGAAGTGGCAGCCTGAATACTCCGATAAATGCCACATTTCAGAGGAACAGACCGAAGACTGAGTCCTGCGGGATTTCCCCTGGCAACCTTATCACCTTGATTCTTCTTTCTTCGTACACCAGAGTCCTATCCGAAAGGTAACTCCTCACTATATGGAGCAGATACTCTATCCTCATATTTACCAGCGCCTCCATTATTGAATGCATCCAACACTATGGCAAGGCAGTGTCTTCTCCGTCTGACTGTCCCCTGTTGGCCTTGTTCGCGAGTGACTTCACCCGCAGGAGTGGTTTCCTCTTACTACATCTGCCTTGCGCTCCGGTAATGCACTGATAGCAGCCAACACCTACTCCTCGCCAAAGTAGTCCTCTTCCGTGGGTGTGGATGTCCAGGGCCCAGAAAGTTCCTCCATCCTCTGCCTCGGTACCGCCGGGCGCTAATGCGTCATTATTAAGGGAGCCCATCCCTAGCTTCTTCGACATAATGCGGTATGGCCGCCCCATCTCCATCTCCTTCTGGAACTCCCTCCATTTCGCCCTTATGCTTGTCTCGATGGCTGTCCTCATGATTTGCCTCGCCTTCCTCAGAGCCTCTTCAAGGACGGAGAGATCCACACTCTTCCTCCTACATCTAGAGGGGTCCCTCCCCGTGGCACTCGTTTTGGCCTTTGCTACCCCCACCTCGCAGTTCCGCAAATACAATCTGCGTGTAAAGCCCTCAGCCGCCTACTTAGCTCCGGCTATTTTACCAGACCAGCTCAGCATATAGCTCGGCCGAATCCATCCTCCTGATGTCTCATTTCTCTGAATTTTATATATCGATGATCGTTGAACGTCTTCCTTGTCCCCAATCCCCAGTCGGTTATCCTGAGCAGTGATTATTGGCTTGGGTGACGCCAGAGTAAGGTCTATGACGTATTTGCCTTGTCCATCATTGGCTCTTCTCATACATTAACCACCTCGAAAGGAGTAAGTCTCAATGTCTGTCAAACCTACTCTCCCCTCACCGAGAGGCCTTCGCATTAGAGTCCCCCGCGACTTCGATCCCTCTATGTCTCCTCTTCTTAGCGCACAGAAATTGATCTTGGCGACCGATCAAAAAAAAAGAAAATAAAAAGAATTGCGTATCTTCACCGAGCATCTTCGTGATCTTACTGGAAGATAAGAGATGGCGCTCGCGATCGTTCATCCTAATTTACAGCGATACGCACCATTTATTAACCCTCTAGATTATCCAGTCAATTGAAATTCCTCCGGCGTCGCTTTACATTAAGATCTCGGGTTGAATGTGGGTTACATTTTATGTAAAATATACACTTATTTAATAATTAACTTTTTTCGTTAGGGTAATAAATAATTGGATGGAATTTACACCCCATTATGTCTTGGCCAGCCTCGAGCTTTAACAGCCAGGACCTGAATTCTTGTAACGGCCTGTCGGGCGAGGCATAGTAACAAGAGTCGTTCTGCTCACCCTAACTTATACTAAGACCCTTCCCAGGCTGATGCCGAGACCATCCTCTTCGCCCTGCGCCTCGTATAAATATACTCGGCGAGCCCGTCTCCTATCCTCTTAAATTTCTTTATTGCTTCACAAGAGTATTGCAATTTACATATGAACTTATTCTAACTTAAACTAACCTACTTTTACCCTCCTAGGATTTAGGAACACAGTGACAAGAAAACAACCCGCGATATTAAACTTTATTCCTCCCTCACAATAAATACTCCCCTTAATATTATTCCTCTTCGTTTTTGAGCAGCTACTAACAACTACTCGATCCACAGTTAGCTTTTTGAGCTTGCCATTTCTTCTCTTCTTTTTCGCTCTTCCATCTTCTTGCTTGTGGTAACGGATACGTCACCAGTAGCTACTCAATCCACCATTAGTGTACTCTACATATCCGTTCTCTTCTTCTTCTCCCTTCTTTCTTCTGGTACGCCCATGCATCGGTAGCTACTCATTCCACTTCCGATTTTGCGCATGGTCGATTTGCTTCTTCTTCTTCTTTCTTCTTTCTTCCACGTACATGTCGCCGATATCTACTCAATTCACTACCTGCTGTTAACATGTCGGTTTCCTCTTCATGCTTTCTTCACTCTTCTCGTATGTTCATGCCACCGGATGCTACTCAGTCCACACAGATGTTCTTTGTATCTTCGGTTGATTGCCACCAACGGCTACTCGATCCACCATCGGTTTACCTGGCATGTTTATTTCCGCGTTTATTTTTCCGCTGCCTTAATACCATTTTTGTCGCCGATTTATATTTGAAGTGAGCCCGTGCGTAGAACAATCCACACAAGACCACGTAATTTAGCCCGGTTTGAGTTTAATGATTCTGCAAATGATTTAAAAACTTTCCAAAATGCGTGTTTTCTTCTTAAATTTACCAACTCATTATAATTATGGGGCTACTTTAACCCAGCCATAACTAGTTCCCCATGGGCCCTGTCTCGTTGTTCCTGTGTAAGTGAGCATGAAAACATTACGTGTTTCTCGCTATCTATCCCACCTCCGCATTCGCAGTTTTCTGTATCTGTTTTTCCTATCTTTTTTTTAAGAATTTATTAAAATTTCCATGCCCTGTCATTAACTGTGTCATTTCCGCGGTTAAGATAACTGTAACGTCTTGTCTTTCATATATTGTCCAGAAAAAATTAAATGTAGTCCTTCCCTTAGTCGAATTTATCTACGTATCGTTCCACCTAGTTTTTATTTCCTTCTGAATTAAATTTTTCACGTAGGAGAATGGCGCCTTACTATAAACACATTGAATATCTCCCGTAATGGCTCCCGCGGCTTCCTTCGCGAGTTTGTCTGCTCTTTCGTTCCCTAGAGTCCCTACATGTCCTTTAGTCCAAAAGAAATTAATTTGTCGCGCATTTCTTTAAGTACTTGAGCTATTTCTACCATTAATTCCGTTGGTTTATGCATTGATCTAAGTGCATGAAGTGCCGCCTTAGAATCAGATATCACGTGCCATTCTCCGCTAACCTGTTTATTAATGTAGTCGACCGCGGCCCTAATCGCTACTAACTCACTTTGAAAAACAGTACATTCTTTGCCCAATCTACAGTTCATATTAATTATTTCTTTTCCGTGCTTGTAGATCACAATGGCCGCGCAGGTGTCCTTTTCTGTTTTTGACCCATCTGTATAAATTACGTTTTCCGCATTAAATTCTGAGCCTACCTCTTCGAATCGTAAACCGCGCTCTATGGCTATGTGGGTTGGTCCTTCCTTTCCCCGTTTCTCAATATCTATACTAATTCCATTATTTTCATATACTCCTATATTCCGTATCCTCCACAGTGAACTAGCCTTCCGAACCTTTTCCTCTATGGGTATAAGATCCCCGATAACTAATGCGGTCTCGGTCAAGACGGTTCTGTAGGCTGCTGTCGCCCCTACCCCCATGATTCTCTGTGTTGAACTATGACTGCCGGCGGTCACGCGGGATTCAAAACAGCACTTATATGAAATATTCGCTTGGCGGCGAACGTGTTAATTTACAGACTACTCGCTTTTGTTGAGCTACGTTTTGCGCCTTGTCACAAACGTATTCTATGTGCTTATTCCAATTTAACTTTTCGTCAATTATAATCCCTAAGTATTTCATATTTTCCGCGCAATGAATATACGAATTTCCCATTCTAAATGTAGGTTTTGATTACTTCGAGTGCCTCGTTGACTGTCCTGATTAAACCATTAGTCACTCTATTATTTCACAGCTTTCTGGCAAAATCTGTTTTAAAATTGTCGCGTGTATATTTTCCAGAAACCTGGTCCTGATTTCGACCCTTGTGGGCAACCCCTCTCTTTACTTCCTTACGTACTGACTGCCCCGCGTACTCTATCTGCGCAATTCTGTTAGATAAAAAGTCACTTGTCAATTTTATTAAATTCAGTTCATTGATTAAAATAGGCCACCATGCGTGATCGAACGCCCCGGCAATATCGAGTGATACAATCGCGCAATATTCCCCATCTCTTTTCACAATGTTAATAAAATGTATTACTTTTTGTACTGCATCAACTGTGGATTTTCCCTTTGTGAACCCGTACTTATTATTTATTTGTCCGTCTCGTCTTTCAATATGATATTCTATTCTTCTAATTAAAATGTCGTCTAAAATTTTTCCCAGGCATGGCAATAAGCAAATTGATCGAAAACTACTCATATCGGTAACGTCGTCCTTACCCGCCTTCGGAATCAGCCGTACGTCCGTTTCTTTCCAGCAGGTCGGAAAAATACCCTCCCTAACGCACTCCCGAATACAAACAAAAAGATTTTCTCGCCAATAACAGTTATTGCCCGTTTAATTATATCTACGGTAATCATATCGCGTCCCGGTGCTTTTTTGGTGACATTCTCTTAATTGCTCTTTCTAACTCAGCGCGCGTGAGGTCACAATCACTGTCGCCCCCCTTTACCCCTCTTGCCCGTTCGAGAATAACCTTGTGTACCTCATTATCGTTGGTTGCATTATCGTCTGGAAATAATTTTTTTAGCAGTACCGATGCTGTCTCATAGATTTTGTGAATGTGCCATCCTCTAATCTAAGGTTTGACATTACATTCCTTCGCTTATTGCCTCTAATAACTTTATATGCCGGCCCCCAGGGATTATCACTCGATGATTCTGTACAAAATCGTTTAAATTTGCGCGAACTATTACCTATCTCTCTAGTTATCCTGTATTTATTGTGCATTAAGTGTTCATAAAATCGCTCCCAGTTAGCCCTCTTTGTATCCACGTTTTACCTCATAATTAGCCCCGCCACCAATATTCCATCTAATTATTCTGTGATCGGATATTTCATTCTCTGTGTCGACAAGCCATCCTTCAACTGATGCCGCGACATCGTCCGAACATGCCGTCACATCAATGAAACTTGTTCGGCCGCACGTATCTGCGAAAGTTGGCTCATCACCTGTGTTCATAATAATAAGCCCGTGATCGTCCAAAAAATCTGCAAAAATTCGTCCGTATTTGTCCTCTTTGGGACTGCCCCATAATCCGGATTTAGCATTAGCATCTATACCTAATATTATTTTGCCCTTGTTAACTAATGACCCTCTTAGATCCCTTCTTCGAAATTGTCTTGCCTACTTGCGCCATGTGGCAGATAGGCAGATAATGCATAAAATTTAATGTTCCCCTTTTGAATTTCGACAACGGTAACTTTCTCCGAACACAAATCCGATATAATTACCCCATGCGCCCTGCCTGAATTAATACAAATTACCGTTCGTGGCTGATTTCCGACTTTATAAAAAACATCCATTTTTTGAGGTAAAGCCTCTTACTTTGCCCCCGCGAGTATTAGGCTCTTGTATAAAACATAATTCGAAATCGTCCTCGGCAATAATCTTAGTTAATAAATTGACCCCACACATGCTCTTGTTGAGATTAATCTGCACGCACTTTAAATAATCAAGCTCACTTACCCGGTGTTTCCTTATCGAAGCCATTTAATAATCAATGGATTCCTCCATAATCTCTCTGCGCTTCTTCAGCGATAGGCAGCGGCTTGCTTTGGCGTCATGATCAGTCGCGAATTTCCTTCCGTCCTTGTTTGCTGCATTGTACCTTGTGCAGACCACGCAGCAGGCTGTCTTGCTTCTGCACTCTTTGAAAGCGTGGCCGGCCTCACCAGACTTTCCGCAAATTTGCTCCTTCACGGTGCAATTTACGCTTAGATGTCCGTATGCATGGCATTGGTAGCACTGCAATCTATCGCGATAATCCTCCGCCCATATACTCTCAAAACGGTAATACACCGGTCGCTCTTTCATCAGCGTTCGCATTTCTGCTGCTGCCTCAAACACAACCGTCTTCTTTAAATCAGATTTCTTATAAGAAATTATTCTTTTTACCGGCATCTCCTTCTGTAGATCCGCGGCAGTTGGAAATTTTGCTCTGATCCATGCATTTTGTTTATATATATATTATCATACATCATTTTCTCTGTGTAGGTCCCATTTTATCCACGGCTTTTTTGTTTGTCGCGTCTTGACTTGTAGGTTTCCGCCATTAAGAGAATTTTTTAGCTTTACAATATCATCCTCATTAGAGCAACTAATTTTAACGGCTCCTTGGTCAAATCTGGTCATTTTTGCAATCCCAATTTCGTTCTCCACGGGATTTACGGCGGCCATCACAGCATATTTTACTTGGGTGGCGGTCATTTTTGTTTCTGGTGTGCCTTCGACTATTACCTCATTTTTTTTTCACCGCACTTGCATATTTTTTTCTCGGCGTTGCGTTCGTCTTCGTCTGCTGGGGTTTCATTACCTCCACATAAGACGCCTTCACGGCGGCTTCCACCAGTTTCTGGTTAGCTCCGTCCAGTTGAATTTGCATTTTAATTAGCATGCCGCTCATTAATAGCATCTTCTCCAACATTTCCCTTCTGTCGTCAATGGACTTCCTTCCGGCAGTTTCGGGGACAAGATTTATTATCTTATCCCGTAACTCTACAACACATGCCGCAAATTCTTCTCCTTTTGTCGTCCTTTTAAGAAAAACTCCGCGGGTGGTACTGCTCGAGAGTTGGATTGCAACTTTCCGTCTCCTATCCTGAACAATGAATGGTAATCCAAATTTCCATATTCTCTTAATCACTCTGAATGGTCCATACCAGTTCTCCGCTGATCCGAATACGACCTATCCCTCGCTCCATCATGCTTCCTCGGTATCTCTTTGGATGGTTGGCCGGTATCTTTCCGCATCCCTCCGCCTCCTTTAAGGCCCCACACTCTTTCGAACTCGTGTAGTTATCGGCATCGAGGTTAGCATCTTAGCACGAGCTGCATCTTGGACCCACTATACATCCCTGCTCCATGTGATCTTGCTCGCGGCAACACCCGCAGTGTTTGGCTTCTACATACCATAACATTGTTCTATTACGTTACTTATCAGATTCAGTTTTACCAACGGTTCGAATGACCACTTACTTTCAAATTCCACTATTTTCATATAGCTGCACTCTAGCAGCACAGCTCATATCGTATGTTCGGACTATAAAGGGAAAGTAGTGTGATTCTAAATAAATTTAGAAAGGAATGCCTAATTATCACAAGCAGAATATATTTATAAAAAGAAATATAATGAAAGAAAAACTAATAATTGAATAAAATAAAGGAAATGGCATGACAATAGCAGAGATTAAGGATACAAGTTACAAAATTATACCAAACTAAAGAGACAGAAAAGAGAGAGAGAGAATAAAAATTATGACAATATATTAACGAAAGGTGATGGGGAATAGTAACATGGAATGTGAGAAACATACAAGGTAAAGAAAATGAACTAGAAGGAGAAATATAAAAGCAACACTGGAGTTGAAAGCGAATAGAGAGCGACAAAATATAACAGATACACGAACATGAATACACGAACATGAATAGTAAGCAATATACAAGAGAATGCTTGTTATATGATTAAGAAATAAAATAAAAAAATAGCAACGACAATAATAAGGTTATATAACATTTTTAAATCAATTGGTTAAAAAAACAAATAAAGCAAGTGATGTATTAATAATGGGAAATTTAAGGTCGAAGCCAATAAATATAAAGAAGATATAAGTAAAGTAATAGATAAGCTAATAGAAGTAGAAATGCCTAATATATACGAAGATAATAATAGTAGAGACAGCAGAACTAGTACACGAATTAGTGACAGACAAACAAAACAAGCACAAGAAGTAAAAGGCATAGTAGAAAATGGAAATAAGAGAACAAAACAGAATTAAGAGCAGCTATAATAAATACTAGATAGAGAGAAAGAACTACAGCAATGAAAATTTTACATAGTTAAAAGCAAAGGAAGTAGAAAGGATTTGGAAACAAAATAAGAAACAAGATCCAAAAAGACATTAAACGAGGAAATTTGAGCATATAAAAATAAATGATGAAACAAGAAAGAAAAACTACCAATGAAGGGAAAAAAAGCAATGGAAAGATAGAAAACAAGACGTAGAAGATGCAATTAAAAGATTAAATTCGATATTTAATAAATCGCTGAAGTTCTGTGTATATCCCTCGACCTGGAAATAGAGCTTTATTAGAACAACTTTTAAAAAGTAGGAAAGATGTTACTAACTCTAGAGGAATTACAAAAAGTCCATTATCCGTATATTAATGGATAAATTCATTGCCGACGAATTAATCTTTTTTTTCTGCAAAAATATTATGTGTGATTCGGTTGGGGCCGAACTAGCGTCAGCGATAGTGCAGCAACGTTAGTTCGGATCAGCAGTTGGATGGGTGACCGGTGCCATTCACCAATGGGATACAATTAATGGTGCTTTAGAGTCACGATGGCGATCCTTTAAAGTAACAAGCTCATTTACATACACGCAAATACACAAATGACACATGGCGGAAGGACCACGTGGTCGATAGCCAAACACTACTACTACTACTACTACTATTATATGTGATGAGCAACACGGTTTTGTTACGGAAGATCCACTGTAACTAATTTACTTGTATATCAATCATACATTTTAAATGCCTTTAAGAATAACTGCCAAGTATGTGCAATGAATACAGACTTCTACAAACTTCATTATATTTTGATAAATTGCAGCTCATGGGTTTTGGAGCCTCCACAACTAAATGGGTTAACAGTTATCTGACTGATAGATTGCAGTTTGTGAAAATTGAGAATTTTGTTTCAAAACCAATCATGGTTACATCTGGTGTTCCTCAAGGTTACAATTGTGGACCCATTTTATTTTTGTTGTTAATAACTATACTTCCATATTAAGTATTCAAAATGTCTTCTATTTACAGATGACCTTAAAGTATTTCATTTAATTAAAGACGTATCTAACGCCAGATACTTACAAGAGGACTTAAATAACCTTTACAAATGGTTAATGATCTCTATTCCAATTATAACAAATGTTTGCACATTTCATTTGGCAGAGGTAAATAGCCAAAATATATTAATACACGTTTAATAATATGGTAATAAAAAATACGAAATCAAAATAAATACCACCAAAACTAAAATTTTTGGCAACAAAAATGAATATTATAATAAAGATCAATGCAGTAGAGCAAATTAGACAAATCAAATAATTAGGGGTAATCATTCAAGGACAGATATAAAGAATAGAATAAATAATACAAACCAACTGTACTATGCATTAAATAATTACATAAAAAGAAAAAGAGAAATTAAAACAAGCATGAAAATAAAGGCATGTAAATAAATTCAGACTAGTTTTAATATTTGGAAGTAAAATATATAGATACCTAACGAAATAGATTTTTCATATCAGTGAAAAGTAAATATCTGAGAAGAGCGTATGGCATCACACTAATGGATAAAATTATTGGCAAAAGAATAGAAATGTTCGTAAAGTAAGTAAATAGTATAGAAATTATAATGGCGAGGACATGTATACAGAATGGATAAAATCACGCAAGCACAAATAATATGTGAAGTAAGAAAACACAGAAAAAAGGATTATCGAGAAAGACATGGAAAGTAACAAGAAAACAAACTTCTTAAGACATAAAACAACTAAAATAGCAAAGGACCGAAGAACCGAAAAATTAATACAATATCCTACACTCGCCTAAACTAAGTGTGGGATTTTATTTATTATATTAAATTTATAGATGCCTATTTATAATTATCAGTTACAAAGTACGCTTCTTATTATATCATCTGGAGGTTTTCTCTAAATGTTACATTAATTCCTTTACAATTATGTCCTATCCTGTAACGGAAAGTGTATCAACATATTCAATAGAATTTATTAGCTAACGATTCAAAGAGATTACTAACCAAATAAGAATAAAGTTCTCATTACATATGTTATCCAAACTAGAACTCTATGTTGCTACATATCACGTGAATGTAGTAGGTGAACCATTCATTACGAATATTAATTAATTAACACTGTCAATCATAGCCTCTAGCTTGCATGCGCCAACAATGTTTCAATATATTTTAATGAATTAATAATCCTCATTCAGAGTAAATATTGTACCATGAATTAATTTATGCAGCTCAATTGTGAATACATATTGTTCATTTCTCAGCGCATTTGGCATAAAAAGTGTATGTATTAATTTCCATTATATTTATCATTGCTAATGGCTAATTAAATATTTGTAAAATTTTAATTGCATATTTACATAATTATTTTTAATTGGTATTTATTTTCCGCGAATGAAAGGGTGCATCTCATTACGGAATCAGAATTTGCTGACTGGTGCAGAGGCCAAGGATAAAAAAGCGGTGAATATATTTTTCCCAGATGTAAATATACAAACTGACACATAAATCCATGAAAACTTTATTTAATTAATATTTTTTCCGGGATTCAACAATGAAAACAGAAATATTGTGTAAATATTTCAGGAATACCTGTAATAGTGGAGACTGAAAAGTACGTAGTAATTCATATTAAAAAGTTAATAAAAATATTTACTATGATAATTATTAAAATAAAGACAATAACTAACTTTTGATGCCACTTTTTTATTTAATTGTAGTGACTAGTTTTAATTACACAGTAAACAAGGTCTAACTAAATACTTAAAATATAAATACCCAGGTTAAAGTTGCTTTTGTAAATTTTTTATTGCTTCTAGTTAATTCATTGTTGTAAATACAATTCTTGAGTTACGTGAAGATTATTATAGTAAAAATTTTTATATACAAATGAAATATTAAAATATCTAGTGCAGTTGTTAATGATAATAATTAATATTGAGAGTAATAAATCTCTATGAGCATTACTGCACTAATGTTTTACATAATAATGTAAAAACTCCAGCTAACATTTAAAACAACTACTCCCCGTACTAAAGCACCGCCAGGCATTGAATGATATAACTGTTAGCTGTCGTTACATGTCTAAAATTATATTTAGCACTATGTAACAATTTTGTGGCGTTATCGTTTCTTAACCGCGTCTCGAAAAGTGTTATGTAAGACAATCTGCAGACACGTGTTTCGCTGTATCACAGCTCTTCAGTGCAGCTATGTCGTAATTACGTGCGTCCTTCCAGTGGTAATTAGTTTGTATCTCTATTAGGTTAACTTGATTTACTTAAAATTCCTCAAAACTTATTTTAAGATCGCTTTGTGTTTGACTATTCGTTGCCTGACTCTCATGTTTAGTACATTTTTAGTGCAACAAACAAGCAATATCGAAAGTCAGTTTAGGTATGGTTGGTCTGCACAGGTTATATTGAGGATTTCTTCGGAATACAGCTATCGATCGAATGGGTCTGCCAACGTCCCATATGGTTTTGACCAATTCGGAAGTGAGAACACTATCTAAGATCTTAACCTAGTCGGTCCTTTGTGCGTTTCCATATTATGATTTGGAGGTCAATTGTTATTTGGAGATGCCTGTGTCTTAAAGTTAATGGGTTACTACGTCTTCTTGTTGAGCCCAGAAGACATGATAGCTGAGTCGTCCGATATTTTTTTCTTCTTACTTCCACCTGAACCTCTTGAAAATGAATTTAACTTTCTGTGTTACTCTCTTGATGGTACAAAATATTTGAATTTGTAGTTATATACTTGTTGCGTTCCATATCTATTTCTTAGATAATCTGTCATGTGTTTCTATCCTTGCAGATCAGTATTATTAGTTGAAACTAACTAGTCACTTAATAATTTTCATTTATAAATTAGTAAACTTTAATAAAGATCCGTATATATCGTAACAGGTATAAGTTTATGTGATAAATATATAGGGAACACAACAAGTATATCTCTTTTCTTAATATAAAAAATAGATATAATAATACATTTTTAGTCTGAAGCAGTTTATTAATATTTTTTATAACAAATGAATTTTCCTTTATAAACCATTTAATGAAAATTGATGTTTGTTTTTTTGGTTTTTGTAAAAAGTATATCAATATAGATAACACTGTTGTATCCTTTTTTCACATTCGTTATTAATAATGATCGCCTAGCACTCGAAATATGTATCGAAGCATAGAAATAAAGTGTGATATCCTTTCTTTCAAAAGTGGTATTTACATTTAATGATACTGTAATACAACGGTAATACTGCAATTTACACTTTAAAATATTTTTACATCGAAAACCCCTTATAAAAGCTTGTTTAAATTTAAACTGACAAGAAAGGAAATATCCTACTTTCAAGGGTTCTATTAGATCTAAATCTAGTTTAGTTTCATCAACGATCTCTTGCTATTATTCTATATAACTTCAAGTACTCTTTCACGTGGTAATATTTTTGGATTCATAATACATTTCCTATATAAAATCTAAAATATATGTATATATTAATACTCTTGTCATATACGTCACCTAATAACGCATATACTTGTTTCTCATTAATCACTTGGTGAAAGATTATGTTAATATATAGGTTTTATAATTAAAATCACTTGGTTTGTTTCACAAATATTTTTTTATTTTTTTTATTTTACTAGTCGAAAATAAAAAAATATTTGTGAAACAAACCAAGTGATTTTAATTATAGAACCTATATACTAAATAACACATTTAATATCGCCATAAAGGGTAAAAAATGGTGATGTGGCCATCATAGTACTTTCCCTATATTTTACTCGAAAACTATGCGGTTTATGTAAAAAGGTTATTCTTAATAATTTATTCAATTTTCAATTCTCTACAATTATTTGTTATACAAGTTTCATGTAACTCCAATAGTTTATTAGCAATTGACAAAAAATGTCAAAAATTTCAATTTTTATTTTTTTTCTCGAAAGTTAAGAATTTTATGAAAAATATATTTTAACAAAATTTGTTCAGTTTCTCCTTCCCTTTAACTTTTGTTCGAAAAGTTTTGTAATATTTTTCATATTTAAAAAAATATCGAAAAAAAACCAAAAACGCCTCTAGTAAACACCCACTTCCGGTTTATGAATGTTTACCAAAAGCTTTTCAGTTCCAGTTTTGGACGATAAAACCTTAAGTTTAAAGTTTCATCTCAATCGGATCAGTCGTTTTTGAGATACAGCACCCACGGACAGACAGACAGACAGACAGACAGACAGACAGACACACACACAGACACAAAAATTTTTTTTCCAGAAATTAGTGCAATGGACTCAGGGGACCTCAAAACGGATATTTCCGCAAAAAAAATTTTTCAAAAAAAAATCACGATCACAATACTTCCCCTATATATACTTCGTATATAGGGAAAGTAAAAATGGTCGTCTGTGAATAATATTCCTAAAAAATATAATATACGACTGAAGTTTAAAAATATTTAGGTTAACTTCTTCCGAATTTCATAAATTCAAGGATTTTTAGTTATGTAATTTGTTAATTATTTATACAACAAGAGATAGAAAGTAATAATATATAGTTGAGTATTGCAGTTATTTATACAATAATATTGAAATTACGCGACCTTTTTAAAGACAAAGGGACATAAATATTATCTACTCAAATTCAGTTATCCCTTATTTTGTGAAAGGGAAGGACGGTATATTTTACATTAGTTTACAGTTGAGTAATTATTTTTGCGAGTTGCCCTTCATCTGGTCCATTTGTAACCTAAATTTGATAAATGATAACATGCTTTCAAATAAATCCCAAATATTAATATATAATGCATACATTATAATAATCACATAGGAATACATTGATGTAATGAGAAAATAGTTATTGCGCCACACCTCGGTGTATTGCAATTTCATTCTGTAACCAAAAAGGTAATGCCATTCAACGTGCAAACTTTTCAGTTTCCAGAAGCCGGCCGTTGAGTTTAACCTTTCCGAATAATCATTTCCGGCTTTCAGAACTTGAAACGAAAACGATCGCTTTATGAATGAACGTGATAACATTAGGAAGTCGGCTCCGACTGTCTGTCCCATTAACTCAGAAACTAATTGCCACTCCATGAAATGGACTTTACTAAATTAGGCCAATTTACCGGATGATATAAATCATGAAGGCGTTAATTTTTAATTAAGTACACCAGACCTCAAAAAAAATTGTCCCTCAATAAGCGTCACGTATATTATTTTTTAATTGTGTTAAAAAATTAAAACTTAATTATCTTTTCCGCTATTCTTCGTGTTAATTCGTCATAAATTCTCGAATAATTTTTTTTTATTCAATCTAGAAATCAAGAACCTGATTCAAGATGTATCACAAAATGATGGCTTCAAGCTTTAAACATATCAATCTAGAAATGTTTTACTATGTTAATTGTATAATATACTTAAAAATAGTGTGTTATTGGCGATTGGTTTTACCTGAGCATATGATTTTATAATTAATTTAGATACTAGTGAGGAACCATAAATAAATATTAAGGGTTGTTTATAGAAACGCCTTTCTATAAACAACCCTTAATATTAAAAATGTTTCACCACGTGATAAGCGAGAATCAAATTCAACAAACATAAATGAATCATCTTTATTTGCCTGTAATCTATGTGCCTAAAAAGATCGATATACAATGACGTTTAGGTACTTAACTAGACCTAATTACTATAATAATATCGCTAATCAAAATTATCGATTTTTGCATATTACTTAAAAATTAATCTACATTAAAATTTACAAAAAGAAACATTAATACCACAGATACAATAATACCACATAATTCCAATCTCTCAAACCAAATCAATTAATGCAATTCATATAGACCAAACAGGAAGAGATCATTTGAGATATGACTTAAAGAAGATAAAAAATCAATTATAGAAAACAAATATACCACAGGTTTTGCTAAACACTGTTGTGAACAAAATCATTTTTTCAAAAACATAAGGCTTTCAAATCTTACACATAACAAATAGGGGTAATTTTCTCTGAGAGTGTATTCTGAAATAAATAAGGCAGTAAAAGCATGGAAATTTGTCGAAAATAATAATGATGAGTTTTGGAACTACCCGATGATGACATTGCGTAATACCTGACCAGGTATATAAACTAGATAAATACGTCTGTATGTATCCTTTGGTAATTGTTGAAACTAGTTACATTAAATAAATAATCACTGAAATAAACTAAGTATAAATTATGTTATTTACTTTTTATACCTGTCTTTATATTTATCTTTTGTGTAACATACAAAAAGGCAATTTCTTTTTTTTAAGTGGATGGAAGGTCCATGTCCTTGCATTCTTCATGGTGTCGGGACTCTTTCCCTACTTTCTGCAGGGCCCCTACCAAAAAACCACCGCTTATTTATCTAGGATTATGGCATTACCGTAGCATTTATCATCTGGTAACCTGTCCGCCTTTTCAAACCATCCCCTTTGCGTTTATCACCGTTCTTATGAATTAGGAAACATCCTTCTCTGTATTTATATCTTCCTCTATAGTTCGGTCGACCATCAACTTTGGCATGACCTCGCACGTCTTCACGTTCTGACAATAAACGCACAGAGTGTTCTTGACCCTACCTACTATGACCAAGTATTACCTTTACTTCCTGTACTCGGTTAGGTATACCCCTGCCTTGAGCGACGGTCTTATCTACGTGAGCCCTAGCCCCTACAAGCAGATCCGAAGGTGCGGTCGTAGCCAGGGTCACTACAGCCTCTGTCGAAAGGTTTCTGTAACCGTTACTAGCCTCGATGTTTCCGATCTCAACGACCTTCCTAAGTGTTCGACATTACTTCATGACCTCACGCATCTTGCTAATACTGTCACATCATACCGCAACTTTGCAGCAAGATTGCGTGTTGTCTCGGACGGCCCTTCTTTGTGGGCTATTAGCCTGGCCACCACTTTAGCCATACGCACGTGCAAGAGGGTCCTAGGTATTTTAATCAAGCTTTTGATCTATACCTCATAAACCAATAGGGCGATTGTATCCCACTTGATGCAGCACGAGCTCTTTCTTGACAGCCTTACCGCCCCCTTTTTGTAGGTAGTCATATCCTTAGCTCCCGCATATATCTTCTTCTTCCTCGTCCGTGAATCCTACCAAATTTGTCATCTGATAACAACAGCCGATTGATGTTATTAAATGCTAGTTCCTGAGTACTCTGTTATCAAGAAAGCCCCTAAACATGCGGGGGAAAATACCAGTAGTTTCCTCTTCTCAATAGTTTCCATTAATGCGTTCTCGGAGAACTTACCTCCAGATAATGCCTCATTCTGCTAAGCGTCTCTTGATTCCAAAGAATCTGTCCTCGCCTTGGGCCTGTTTGCGGAAGCCTTTCTAGCACCTTACCCTCACCGTCGGTGAGACATATTGTCTGCGTAAGGCTATAAGGCTGGAGGCGTTGATAGCTCCTTAACGTATTTCCGCAATTAAAGCAGACTATGGCTGAGTTCTTGAACTGTTAAATGATTTTTAATATAATTATACAATTCTCCAATTCAGTTCAACTATTGAACTTTGCTTTGGACGGCCTCCTTTTCTTGTCCATTGACCTGGCAACCGCTTTAGATGCACGGACCATGCCCGCAATTTTCCCAACAAGTACAAGTTGGTCAGCGGATTCGCCTTCAGTATTACTCCTGGGTATTTAATCGTGCTTTTGGTATTTACCTCCCAAACCAACAGTACGATCGTCTCCTACTGGGTGCAACACGAGCTTCTTCTTGACAGTTCACCACAATCTCACATAGGCTATGCCACTATAGCGATTATAAGTAAGTCGTTCGCAAATCCTACCAAAATTAAGGCTGTGTTAAATGTGCTTTTGGCGAACGCTACCAGACAATTCTTCATTTACGAAAGCGGTCCTTTCTTCTCTTTGTCCGTTTTCCTCTTGAACTCCAGAATAGCATCAAGCACGGAGGTCCCCTTTTTCAATCTAAATTATCTTCCAAAGAATCCCCGTCCTCACCTTGGTTCTATCTGCCGGTAGCCTCTCCAGCACCTTACCCTCATCATCGATGAGACATATTGGTCGATAGCTCATGGGTCCTTCTTCAGCTTCCCTTTCTTGGGTATTAGTACAAATCTGTAAAAGAGGATCTAAGAGGACCTAGTCTGGAATACCCTCTCCTTGAGGCACTAGTTCCACTGCTTGCAGCGCAATACATATTGATTTTGTTGGGATTTTGTTGGGAATTTACCAGATTTAAAAGTGATTATGAAAGCTATAACTATTGGTTAATAACTGAGTCAGAGAAGAAGAAATATTATTGACAGTAACGTTATTGTTAGATCATATATAACCAAAAATAAGCATTTGGAGTTAAATTTCTGAAACAGTGTCTTAAGAATCTAAATGAAATAAGAATTTATCTGTAGATGAACTCGTGAAAAGTTAAAAATTATGTTAAATTCAATTTATGTCTAAAAAGAGTAAGTAAAAATTAGGCTAATCTTATAAAGTTTCACTACAGACAATTCAGAGACTAAACAAAATGACTTTCATTGCGCTATCTAAGAAAGCGACTTTCAATTCTTAATTGCAGATGACATCAAATATTGGCGTTTTAGAAAATATATGGCCGAATATGTACAATAAAGCGCTTTTATTCATTTTCGGTTCTACTCTTCATCTTTCTTTATCAAATCTATTAGTTTTATATTTTGGTACTTAAAAGTGCTCAAATTTCAAATAAAAGAAACTCTAAAATCATTTTTCTCACACATGTGAGATCAATAAGCCAATACTATCTTCTAATAATAGCTATTGGTCTTAATTCGATAGCATTTTTTGTTCATTCCTGCAACATGACACGTGTTCGCAATATCAGTCAGGTTCTTTCATAACTGTCCTTCATTTTATGTCTATATATTATTAGAAGACATGTTTTTTAGTTTTCTTTCACAATAACACCAATAGAAAAAAAAACGTATTGCAGAAAATAGAAAATATTCCTCAAAAAGGGATATAAAAATAATGTAAAATAAAGGAAAATTGTGATCTCTAGTGATTCATATCCAGAACAGAACAAAATACGTTATTTAATCTGATATTTTGATTCATTATAAGCTAACTAATCACAAATAATGATAAATTAAAGTGGTTACTGCAATCGTCGAGCAATAAAAATGGCATTGCTAATGGAAACAAATCCCGGCCTTCAGAGACAATAATGATGAGGTAGTCATCTCTTCACATGATTCGTTATCAAACAAGATTGTATCAAGCAATGAGCAAAATACTTTTTTTATATTTCGAACCTTTTAATAAACCTCCTTGTAAGTTTCCTCCTTTTCTTTTTGTCGACAGCTTAGGTCGCCCTAAAAATACTAATATTATGATTAGTAACATGTTGTTATCTTGTCATTATTAAATAATTAAATTGGTCATGCGCCAAGTTTATAAACAATATTTTCATTAGAGTACTTAAATAGTCTAAAAACGAAGTCTCAAATTCTAAAAGTTTGGAAAAAATGTAATTACTCTTGGTGAAACATTATAAAATAATAGGTAAAGAATTGTAAACCATGGGTTTAATAATTCTTTGCAACAAATTATTATATACCTTACTTACCAGCATTGGCATTATCTCTATCGCAAGCAAACGAATATCTACAAATCAACAATTTCTAGATTAAATCTAGGGAAATTAAAATTAGGAATTTTTTGATGTAAACCCTCGGTAAAGCAAAGGTTGGTCGGTAAATTAGCTGATCGTACCTTTGTTATACATATAAGTATGTTGTTAACTGACAAAAATATATCTTTTAATTCTATAATTCTATAAATGTTTTTCTTATATTTGAGTCTATCATTGCATGATAAAAAAGTAATGACTTATTTGAAGAAATCTTTGAGAAAACTTAACATTCGTAATAATCAATGACATTATTTGTTACCCTATGTACCTTCGCATTGTGTTATCAATCTGGGTAGCATTCTAGCTAAACTTAGAAAGTTATTAATGTGTGGATAGAGATCTGTAAGAGTCTTAATACTGACTTCGTTAGTTCAAAATAATATTCTCAATTTTCATAAAATTTTAATTATGCAGTTGATATCACTGCTCCAAAATAAATATATCGGTAAATATTTGAACATTCTGAATATCTAAAATGCCAATTAATAGTGAAAAGTAGGTTTATGTCGTTCTAGAGTATTTGAATTTAGGATGTAGTCAAATAGTTAATTTTATTTCCACATTGTTGAAGCTGAAACCTTATCATTTAGTTTAGATAATAGAAACAATAATTTTACCAATGTCTTAAGATTACTGATAAAGATGATGGTGGCGACCGTTATTTTGTAGTAGTTGTTGACATTTAAAAATAATATTGTATATCCTTCAAGGATTATTATTAACAGCATGGTATCGATTGTTTTCTATTCAGAGTAAAAATCGCATCTTCGATTTGGAATATATCATTTCGTTTACCTTCTTTGTAGAATAATTAAGAAATTAGGTTGAAGATTATTTTGCTAAAAATTGTATTGTGTTAGTCAAAAAATATAACAAAATTTGCTATATATACTTTGTAAGTATCACACTGCAGTTTCAACAAGCTCAGCTTGTAACCATTTTATTGGAATTAAAATTAATATATCTCATGAATCTACGTATATCGTCGATTATGGAGCAAAAAGACTCGTTCGTGATTTACAACACCTCTATATTGAAACACTTTTCCTATCTTGTGTATCTGAAATATAAACTTCCATAAATAAAATTATTGATATACTTAAGGTCATCTATCTAAATCAATTAAATATCTTTCAAATAGTTTCTTGGTATTATGCAACTATATCCTTATGCTGAATACAAGTATTTCTTAATGGATAGAAAACGTTGATGAGTATTTAAGGGCCCCATATCTAAAAAAAACAAAAACGTTATTAATTTAATATGTTAATCAATCATTATCCAATGAATTTTGTCTCTCGGCGGTTGCTGCCTAAATAACCAACTGATCAGTCACAATGCAATCAGACTTTATCAGACTTTCTCAAACCCTTTGGATATTTCTTCTAAAGCTCGATAGGAAAAATAATGAAAAAAGAAAAAGAACCCTTTGTCTTTTAGAGGCGCTAAGTTTTTCATCTGTTTGGAAAATTGAAACCACCCAGTTTATTATTTAAGATTAAGTCACAAGACTTATTGTCTAGAAAAGAGTCTCGTTTCAACGACGAGTGAATTGGTGAAATAAATAAAAACAAATACGTCAACCTTAGAAATTGGAAGTTGGATGCCATTCTTGAGTTGTTCTTTTTTTATAAATTATAATATTTTTCAAAATAAACATACAACGTCTTGCCTTATTATTATCGACTAGTTGAATTGGTCATCATCGATTTCATAAACTATACTTGCAATTCAGGTCTACAAATTTTCACCTCCTTAGTGCCTCAACAACCAATGAACTAATTGTTATAGTTGCTTAAAGTGAAACCTCTATCAATAAATCCTTTCATGGACTGGCTATAAGAGTGTCATGCATGAATTTATACTATGGTTGTTATAGTTATTTGAATAGCCCCAATGGTTTATGAAAGAAGTATCGGATATATTGAAAATCAGTGGAAATTTAATCATTTGTCGCTATTTATTCCAAAGATCTTTGAAAGGTGAGGAATAAATATATATTTTTTACAAATTAATACTTATTAAGAATGCTCAATGTTGCATTTGAATAATTAATCAATTTTGCCGCTGAAATCTGTTGATACTACAATTAAAATTCTTGCTGTATTTTTATTTAATTGTAATATTCTGCACACCTTTTTAAAAATATATTTTCAATATTTTCACTTAATAATACATGCGAATGGCTATTATTCGTGCGATAAAATACATTTTTTTATTACCTAATTTATATCATAAGCTGGTTTTAATGCAACAAGAGAAATTTTATGAGGTTATAAAGGCCGTTATGGGGGTTGCTATTATTCATACTGCGCATTAAACGAATATAGTTTCTTATTAATGCAAAAGTGCACATAATCGTGCGTAATTAATATAAATTATGAAAGCAGTTCAGTAAATTTCAATTAATTGGGAATTGAATTACCCTCTTAAATTAATTTGAGAAATAGTATCTAAACCTCTTACAGCTTTAATTTGTGTTACACATGGTTATTTCATTAAATATCTTGTTACATTCAAGACTGTTTAGTACTACAATTTTTCATCACACCTGATTTAAATAAATAATTATAACTTTACTTCAAATCAGATTGTGATACATGCAGGCAAAAAGTTATAATACTATTCTAATTAAATCATATAATTATTAAATAGAAACAGAAAATGAATTAAAATCATCCATTGTTTATAAAAACAACTGAGCAAAATGGTAATACAAAATTACATCCCGTTCAATTTTTCTGTTTTGGTTCCTTTACAAATTAAGGTCCTTATTATTAAGATAACGAGAATGTCGGATTTTCAAATTTGGTTTATTTTAAACATAACAAATGTTTCGCCACAGGAGAAATTTATATTTTTTTCACCTGAAGATGCTAAAGTGTGACGAAACAAATTATCTATAAAATAAACCAAATTTTAAAATCTGATAGTGTCGTTATTTTAATATTAAATATGGGTTTTATAAACGCCCAAGTGCCTCAATAATCAATCAATTAAGATCCCTAGCCTATAGTAGTTAATTAAAATAAAAAAATTGGACCTATTAAATTCCATTATATTCTTTATGATAGTATAAATACTAGAATTAAATGGGACCAAATTTACGTAAAGATATTTAAAAAATGGTGATGTGGCCATCATAGTACTTTCCCTATATTTTTCTCGTAAACTATGAGATTTACGTAAAAAGTCTATTCTTAGTAATTTGTTCACTTTTGAATTCTCTACAATTATTTGCTATACAAATTTCTTGTAGCTCCAATAATTTAGTAGCAATTGGCAAAAAATGTCAAAATTTTCAATTTTTCTTTTTTTCTTGAAAGTTAAGAATTTTATGAAAAATATGTTTGAATAAAACTTGTTTAGTTTTTTATTCCCTTTAACTTTTGTTTGAACCGTTTTTTAAAATTTTTCATATTTAGAAAAATATCATCAAAAAACAAAAAAACACCTCGAGTAAACATCCACTTCCGGTCTATGAATGTTCACCAAAAGCTTTTCAGTTCCAGTTTTTAACGACAAAACCTTGAGTTTGAAGTTTCATTTCAGACAGATAATTCGTTTTTGAGATACAGCGCCCACCGACAGACACACACACAGACACAAATTTTTTTTTTCCAGAAATTAGTGTTTTGGGGTCAGGTCACGAAAACAATACTCCCCCTATACAGGGTGAGTTTTTTTCGATGTTCTCTATGGGGATCTCGGAAACTATAAGAGATAGAGAAACGGTTAAAAGGGGAAAGAAGTGTAGAATTATGAGACGAATAAAATTCCACTTTCAAAGTTTTCAAAAAAGTCAAGGGTAACTAGATATTTTGAAAAAAGTAAAAAGTGTCAATTTTTTCAAATCAATATATTTCGGTTATTATAACAGATAGAAAAAATTAGGATAAAGGATAAAGTTTTAGATAATTTTATGCAGATTAATAAAAAATAATCAGAAAATTTTTATCGCCATTATTTTCTGAGATATGACGCAAACTTACATTTTTTTAAATGGAAACCATAGTTGGCTGTGACCTCATTCAAAAGGTAATTTTTTTCTCTTTAATCCAATATGGCATACGACATAGTTATTTCTAAAAATGAGTGAGTTATGGTCATTTTAAATTTTATTATAAATAAAAAATGGGTAGCCACGAAAAAGGTGAAAGTAAAATAATTGCAGTTGTTTATAATATTAGCAATATTGTAATTATTAGTTTTACAGAGATAAACCAAAATGAAACAACAGCATAAAGTAATTCTGTAATTATCAATATATCAATGGGAGAGAAATTTTAATATTAAACAAATATGGTCAAAGAGTCCACTATTAATACTATTATGACATAAATTATATCTTTTTAAAATTGAATTTATGGCTTTTTGACTATTCTCATGTCAATTGAATTAAATGTTTCAATAACAGCTAGTTTATGATCCTCCACAGATTGATATGATTTTTCATATACTTGGTTTTTTTACATAACCCCACAGAAAAAATTCTAAAACGTGCAGATCGGGAGATCTAGGTGGCCCTAGGGTTGGTTTATTTCTTCCCACTTATGAGTTAGAAAAAGCATCATTTAAATAATTTGTAAAGCCAACATATTATGAGGTGGAGCACCATCATATTGGAACCATTTCAATCTTGCTTGTAATGATAAATTTAAATAATCGAGCGTATCTTCAAATGCTTTCTGAAGAAAATGAAAGTAATCATTTTCACTTAGTGAGCTTTCAAAAATACATGGATCGAGAATTATTAATCCAAACACACCATGGATTAAATCCAAATTTAATTTGTAGTTTTCTCTGTGAAACTTCTCGTGGATTCTCTTAAGTTCATCTATGTTCATTGTGGCGATTAAAAATACTACAATTAGTGAATCGCGATTCATCTGTTCATAATATTTTTGTAAGAAACGTATTATCTTCTTGACAAATGGGTTTATACCATATACAGAAGGCCATTTGATAATTACAAAATTATTATTCTTATGCAGGTTTTTCATTTTTATTTAACTTTGTAGAACTAATAATTAAAATATTGCTATTATTATAAACAACTGCAATTGTTTTACTTTCATCTTTTTCATGGCTACCCATTTTTTATTTATAATAAAATTTAAAATTACTATAACTCACTTATTTTTAGAAATAACTATGTCGTATGTCATACTGGATTAAAGAGAAAAAAATTACCTTTTGAATGAGGTGATAGCCAACTTTGGTTTCCATTTAAAAAATGTAAGTTTGCGTCATATCTCGGAAAATAATGGCGATAAAAATTTTCGGATTATTTTTTATTAATCTACATAAAATTATCTAAAACTTTGTTCTTTACAGTTTATTTCTATCTGTTATAATAACCGAGATATATTGATTTGAAAAAATTGACACTTTTTACTTTTTTCAAAATATCTAGTTACCCTTGACTTTTTTGAAAACTTTGAAAGTGGAATTTTATTCGTCTCATAAATCTACACTTCTTTCCCCACTTAACCGTTTCTCTATCTCTTATAGTTTCCGAGATCCCCATAGAGAACATCGAAAAAAAACTCACCCTGTATATACTATATAGGGAAAGTAAAAAAGCTGAAACAGATAATAATAACAAATGATAGATGAAATTATTACTTTCCCTATACACGTAGTATATAGGGGGAGTATTGTTTTCGTGATTTTTTTTAGAATTTTTTTTTTGCGGAAATATCCGTTTTGGGGTCCCCTGAGTCCATTGCACTAATTTCTGAAAAAAAAATTGTGTGTCTGTGTGTCTGTCTGTCGGTGGGCGCTGTATCTCAAAAACGAAACATCGTATTGAGATGAAACTTTAAACTTAAGGTTTTATCATTAAAAACTGGAATTGAAAAGCTTTTGGTGAACATTCATAAACCGGAAGTAGATGTTTACTCGAGGCGTTTTTTTTTTTGTTTTTTCGTCATATTTTTCTTAATATGAAAAATTTAAAAAAACTGTTCAAACAAAAGTTAAAGGGAATGAAAAACTGAACAAGTTTTATTCGAATATGTTTTTCATAAAAATCTTAACTTAAAAAAAATAAAACTTGAAAATTTTGATATTTTTATAATATCTAATAAACTATTGGAGTTACGTAAAATTTATATAACAAATAATTGTAGAGAATTAAAAAGTGAACAAATTATTAAGAATAACATTTTCTCGTAAACCTCATAGTTTTCGCGTAATATATAGGGAAAGTACTATGATGGCCACATCACCATTTTTATATATTGTCAAACGATTCGTAAACTAGAGGAGATGGCAGATGATTAATGCTCCATGATAATTGGTTGATAAGGGTTACTAGGTGATAGACGAAATTTTAAATGATAAATAATTCACAAAAAACTGACAGATAGAGGATGACAGATGATAGAGGGCAATATAATGAAACATAATGAAAAGCTGATAGTTTACAGGTAATAGATGACGGATAATAGATAATATATAACAGGAATTTTGGTAATTAATTTTCAACTTAATTTTCGATGGCAGTTGAGAGTACGCAGATGACAGATAATTGACAACATAACCAATAATAGATGACAAATAACAAGTGATTCGTAAAATAGAGCCGATGGTGGATTATTAATGATATAGGACAGGTGACCAACAGATGATAGACGAGAAATAACCGGGGACATATAAACTATTGTTTTTTTTAAAAGTCAAGTAATCTAGCCCACTTTTTTGCACCAAGATAACCAATAAAATGTATTAATTTATAGATAGAATATGGCAGATCAGTTAACTGATAAAGGTTAACAAGTTATAGTCGAGAAATAACAGGTGAAACATAAACGATTAAAATTTTGATTGACATATAATAAATAACAGATAATAGTATAAATAACAAATTATTCTTAAGATAAATAAAATAGCAAATAATAAATTATCCATCAGAGTTGCTTTATATGGGTTGACAGATGATAGACGAGAAATAATAGCGAATACATAAAATATTGATTTGCAGAATGTTCCGTAACTTAACTAACTTTTACACGAGATATAACCAATAACATACATAAGAGATGCCAATTTATTGACAAGACATGTTTGGTGGAAGTTGACAGATAATAGATGACAGATAATAGAACAGTTAAGAATTTTGACAGTTAAAAAACGTTTAAATAAAGTTTAATATATAATAGAGGGTAGATGACAGATGACACTGTAAACCGATTAAAAAATGTTTAGCAGATAACTATCCGGATAACAAAAGCATGACAAGGCAGGATGATGAGGAGTAATATAAAGGTAATTGGTATTAAGAGCTAATAAAGAAAGTTAAGCCGTTGAAGAACAGGCGCGACAGGTGGAATTACGATGCGCTGAAATTGGACCTTAATAATACCTAAATTACATGAGGTAAAACACTTGTTAAGTTCCATAATATTTTTATTTTCAGTTGCCTGTTTCCATCATTCCTGATCATTTTCAAATAAAAAATACTAATTGTTTGTCAATTAGTTATGTTCTTTGAAAATGATCAGGAATGATCGAAACTCGTGTCAGGCAACTGAAATAAAAAATATTATGGAACTTAACAAATGTTTTACCTCATCCAATTTACATATCTCGTTCCAGCAAGAGTGTAGTTTAACCAGTAATAAATATCTTAATAACACCATCAAGTGCCTAGAGAAGCGGATTCAGTCAAAATCGGATGATGGCGTCAGAGTCAGAGTCTGACGATTACTCAGATGAGAGTTGACAGTAATATAATGACCGACAATAGACAACACATGATAGATGATAGATAGTAGAAGACATAATCCCGATGGGAAATGACAAATGATTCATAAAATAGTGCAGACGCAGACAGACTATCCATGACAGTTGGCTGATAAGGGTTGACAGAAAATAAATAACAGGTGATGCATAATCCTACTTTTAATCAATTTTAATATGCAATCGATGCTAGATGGCAGTTCACAATAAGCAGATGACACATAATTAATAACAAATGGCATATCAAAAATGAAAGAAGCAATAGTTGACTAACAGACGAGATATAACCGGTGTTATATAAAGAAATTGCTTCTTAAAAATATGCAATCTAGAGAGCTTTCTTACATCAAAGACAACCAATAGTATTATTAGATTATATATGGGAGATGACATGGCAAATGGCAAATTATTGATAAACACTATCAATTGATGTAATTAACTCACATATTGAGGATAACCGATGATAACCCAGATAATAGTTAATTAACAAGAAATTTCAGCTGACAATTGATAGATTGTAGATAACAGATGATAGATCATAAACAGATAAAGTAATAAATTTTGACGACTAAAATCATTGTTTTCCAACTTTTAAATAAACTTAAACGCTAGATGTCAGTTGGCAGCAAACAAATGACAGATAATAGACAACAAATGACAGATGGTAGATACTAGAAGCACAAATATATATTAATGAGTCGTAAAATAAAGCAGAAGGTTGGTGATAAATTACAGTTGACTAATGATGAGATGATGAGAAATACATACAAAAGTATTTTTTTATTACCTATTATAGCTAATTTACATTTGGGATAACCAGTAACATATATTAGATTATAGATACCAGATGCATATAATAAATAACCCCTTTTTAGCCTCATTTATTTAGTTGTAGTAATTAAAGATTTATTTCTTTAGGATATAGAGCAAATAAGACCCCTTACCGAGAACTATATTTTATAACCCTAATGTAAAATGCCATTTCTTACTTCGACTGGGCTTCGCCGATATTATGGTTAGTAGCTATTAATAACAGAGAAATCATTTTACAATTTGATTTCTCTATTATAGGCTTAACTATATTAAAAGTATGTCCTTTAAAACAGATTTTACGAAATAAAAATCGAAATAATTGTTTCATATCTAAGTTCTGAGTTTGAACAAAAAAAATTATTCAGTCAGTCGAAAGGTTTGGTAAGATCCGAATACATGGTCTATTATGAAAGTAATGCACATTATTTTATTGTGACGTAATTATCCATCGCAGCGGGATAAAACGGGTAGGGAAATGTGGTGAAGGGTCTGCCCTTCCAATGCAGCCGGTCGTCTATTTACTCTGAGCAGCCTGAGTGATAAGATGTGCCTCCGCGTGTGTTTTTCTACTTTGTAACAGCATTCGCTTGACAACGATACATAAGTTTTGTGTGCAGCTAGAGAAGAATACATTTACCCTAAATATGTCCACATTTGCGGTACATGGGATAGTAATCGAGGGTCTGCAAATGCGCAAGTTCTGTGCGAAACTTGGGCCGAAAGTGTTAAATGCCAGAAAGAACTTTTTTTGAGTTTCGCGCTGTCAAGAATTGTTAGATTTGATAAATGAGCCGGATTTTCTTATCTCTGTCGAAACCGGAGACGAATCCTAAATGTTCAAATACGACCCAAAATCGAAGAGACAGCGCAGCGAATGACGCATAAAATCATCCCTCGCCTCAAGTAAGCCCTCACAAATGAACAAGTCTCGCATCAAAACGGTGCTCATTGTCATTTTTGTCTGAGTAATCGTCTATTTTGAGATTCGTATACAGGGAAAAGCTGTCAACACACCCTTTTATCTGCAGGTGCTCATGGTCAAGAGATTGAAATGTCACATTGCGCTCGTAAGGGCTAACATCAAAGAAGGCCTTCATCGATACCAATTTTCTAACCCGGAACATCAACCCGGTGGTCCCCCAGCCTGCTTACAAACCAAACGTTTCTTTGTTTCCCTGAATAAAAGAAAAACGTTGGAAATCGGTGAAAAAGATACAACGTTTCTAAGAGATATTATTATTATTTGCAAATTGTTTAATTTAGGATAATTATTTTTTTTGTTCTATTTGGTGAAATTGTAATGTTTTATGGGTTAAGTGGTAGAGTAGCCTTCATTCACTTAGTGGTATATTTTGATTACAAATTTAAATAAGATACTTTATAACTTTGTTTTACCATTATAGTCATAGTTTTAAAAATATAGTGATAAAATTAAAAATTAAAAATTTAATATACTTTTGAAAATCTTTGAGATTAGGAAATTGAGAGAACTCTCAATCCTGTTAGGATTTCTTTTTGAATATAGGAAACCAATTGGCAATTTTTTTAATATTTCGGGAAATTTTCTGTTGTCAAAATTAACATAAAATATACTCTAGGGATTTTTTAAAAGAAATTTCAATAATTCTCGACTAAGAATGATGGAATTTGGTCGGTTCTCATTTTTAATTAAGGCTTAAGTTTGCGTGGTTCTATAGTTTTCGCTAATTTAAAAATTACCCATGTGATCATGCACATGACATTGATTCAAATTTACATTTTATTTCATTTGGTATGCTGAGTACGTAAAGAGTTATTAGTTTCCTTTAATGTTTTTATTTTAATACTAAATGTACATTTCAAACACGAAGTGTTCATTATCAATAGTTATTACAGACTGATATAAAATACAGAAGGCACAATAAAAAGTTAGCCGACTTAATGAATATGTTAATAGTTATTTGCGTGTAATTGAAAATCGTTATTTTTTGAATTTAAGGAAATAATAATAATAATAATATTAATCTTTATTCCGTAGACCATATAGTGTACACAATATACATTTATAGTATTGGAAGCGTCAATATACAAACTTAAAGTATTATTTCTTACATAATATCATCACATAAATTATAAAACAATTTTTCACATGTATTAATTATAAAAAAACGTTTAGTCTGATTTAATATTAATTTTAATAATACTACGTTATTGTAATATCCCTCTCCTGTTTAACTATTGTAGCACTAGTGCTCCAATGGAAATATTGTAACACTAGTGCTACAATTTATATATTGTAGCACTAGTGCTACAATGGTTGCTATGACAATGAATATATAATATATACATAACATACAATGTACTACTTTGTATAATCAAAAAGTAACCTACAATTATGTTTGTACAACAAGTGTGGAAATGTGCTTCGCTCACTCGTACACCAACATCCTACTCTCGTGCGGAAAAGCGCACTTCCCACGCGTTATACACACTATTTTTTCACATATTGCATATAACATCAATTATAAAGGTGTTTGCGATTTCAATTTTGACAATGACATATAAAAATTACATTATAATTATCGATAGTACATGTGTTATATATATTACTCCATGTATGTAACAGACACTGACATTGATTAAGAGTAAATAAGTGTCGTACGAAAAAGTGTATCCATGCGAAAAAGGGTATCTATGCGGAAAAGTGTTGCTATGCAGAAAAATTCTACTCTTCTCAACGATTTTGGATGCGGAAATGTAAGGTATTTCTATTCAGTATGTGAAAAAAAAAATTAATTAAATAAATGGAAATTGTGGGTAAGTTCAATGGTTATGGTTTGGGAAAATTTATATTAGGAATAATTTCAAGTAATAGAGGAGTAAGATCAAAATTCAATAAATAATTTTTATGTTTTTTCATTTCAATTGCTTCCAACATATTCAGTTTATTATCGGTTGAGTGTTTTAATATTTTTATATTATCTACTGAAAAGTTATGTCCCGTGGAGATAGTGTGATGTGTGACTGCTGATATTTCAATGTTATGAATTTTTATACGGTATGTCTCTTTTCCTTCAGTAGTTTCTTTAGGTCTTTGACAAAGATAAAGATTGTAGCGTTATTATTTATCTTAAGAATATGATGAAGGCGATATTTGTTACCTATTATCATTAATACTAAACCATGGTGGCAATAGATAAGAATTATTATGCATTTTCCTTTTAGGGGCGTCGTTTTCTAAGACAATGAATAGTTTAGATTATAGTATTTTGTAAGCTAGGTCTACAGATAACTGTGAGTATATATATTAGACTAATGAAGATCTACTACAGTATTATATATCATATTCATATATATTGGTATAGGATTTGGCTTATTCTGCAATGGATTGAAGTTGTTTGGCTACAAATTTTACTAATTTCTGTGTGGGCGAGTCGAAGGGAAATTTTCTTTGACTTTTTGCATGAAATTAGAGATTATTTAGGTTTGTTCTCGAAAGGTGACTCCGTGATTTTGGTTTTTGTGTTTTTTTCAAAGTATGTAGTTGTACCAGAACTAATGAATTTATAGCTGTCGTCGGCTAATAAATTACTCATTTTTTAGAGGTTACTAGATTATTTCAGGACTACTGTGACTTTCCCTTTGGCCGCCGATATTATCCTAGACAGATATTCTTCTTAGTTTTGACATATCAATATCCATCCTAAAATTAAATTTAAAATTAAATAAAATAAAAATTTGACGCCACTCTCGGGCTATAAAAAGCAACTTTTAGAATTAGATATTTAAATGCCGCTTCTCATTATCACCATGCCCAACTTCGTTCTGTGACAAAAACTTTTTTAAGGCGCTCCCTCCAACTAACAGACAAATCTAACCTAAATGACGAACTTGTCAGCCTTGACACACCTCTTGTCTAAAACCTTTTCCTTCTAGGTACAGTAACATACTTACTCAAAGAAAAATCACTAATACGTTCCAAGAATTTTCAAACATGACAGAATGACAGAACTGACAGAATCTATAAAATACTATAAAGATATAACATTAAAATAATTTTTACTACTTCGTGTCAAATCGGACAATTCCTTAATTCCCTAAAATACATTATTCCTTTTAAAAATCAAAGAGTATACACAATCCTCTTTCCTGACGTTAATAAGTTTATAACGGACAAACCAACAGACGCATAGACGAACGGCGAGACGGACACATCAGAGCCGACGAAAAAGATCTACCCTCCTCATCTCTGACCGAACCTTCTAAATTCATGGAACACAAGATACATTTTGACAGAAGGACCATTGTTAATAAGTTTAT
This sequence comes from Ontholestes murinus, assembly GCA_963969525.1. Classification (NCBI taxonomy): domain Eukaryota; kingdom Metazoa; phylum Arthropoda; class Insecta; order Coleoptera; family Staphylinidae; genus Ontholestes; species Ontholestes murinus. The sequence continues at coordinate 46,182,272 of OZ018395.1, forward strand.
ATCGGACAAACCAACAGACGCATGGACGAACAGCGAGACGGACACATAAGAGCCAACGAAAAAGATCTACCCTCCTCATCTCTGACCGAACCTTTTAAATTCATGGAACACAAGTTAAATTTTGACAACAGGACTTCCATCGCAGTAGTAGACCATTTTACCAGGATGATTATCCGCGAGGCAATGGAAATTAAAAAAAAAAAACTTACAGATAATCTCAACAAACGCAACGACTCCCAACGACTACCCTCCATTTGGAAATCCACTTTATGCAACAAGCATATTTCATTATCCACACTACCCATTTTAATCCCCACTGGTAATACCAACAAAATCTTAATTAATACGAGATTACAATTACGAGAAACTGCGCATGTGCCATCAAGCTTCATCCGCTAACATCGCAGATATAAATAGCACACTCCAAAAAGGCAACTGCGGTCTTGCTTTATTCGATTTATTCCATCGACCGCCCCCTGAAGAAGACTAATAAGACTTGGTCAAAATATTGCAAATCGGTTCTTTTTAGAACCATTAAAACTTGCAAATTTGAAAATTTAAGCCGAATTATTTATTAATTTAGAAAGTAAATCATAATCATTTTGGCCAATATTGGAAGGATTATGTATATACACAAACAAATATGATGAATGTATGCTGAAAGGACATATGAGCAGAGAAATTTCATTTCAAGTTGAATTTATTACTTTTTTAATTAAGTCCACTATTATTTAGATGATATATTATTAATGCAGACTGAAGAGATTATGGTAGTATTGGCGATGATCCTGAATAATGTTTGGTTCAGCACTTTTTAATTGCCGAATTATTGTTGGAGAATATGACATTAAGAGGAAATGGATTGTCCTATTTTTTACCTATTGTTTTTATAGTTGTTGATTTGTTTACACTAAATTTCAAAATATCTTATTGTACTAACTCATCATGTTTTATTGTTTTGGAGATAACATTGCATTTGGATTCAGGTATATTGTAAATTGTAGCACTATTTGAGCGAGATTTCTGAAATTTAATTTGTAATAGTAGTAGTAATTAGAGCGCAGTATGTAGTTGTCAGTGTTGCTATTTCGTCTTATTATTATTTTAGTAACACATTCATCCGAAACTCATTTTCGCATTAATTGATGTTAAAATATTTCTTTTATATATCTCAAATTATTTATCTATAAACGTTTTATTGATTTGTCAATATTTTCATTAAGGCGATAATAGGATATACTATGAATCCATTTATTGTAAATTTAATAAAAGTCATCATGTTTTTGATATCTAACAATTGGTGACACCAGGCCAATTATTTTGCTTATTAAAAATTAAATTAAATCACTTATCTTAACGATTTCTTCACATACTTTTTATTTTTTATATTCTAAATCGATGGTGTTCCAAATAGCTTTATTTTCTAAAACCTTTTTAAATGATAATTTTAAATCATCCCTATATCCACAAAATATGAGAGAAACAGTGAATAATAATAATAATAATAATACATAATGTTTTCATAGGTCGGAGCACAAAATTACAAATACATAAAAGGGTAATTTTAAAGCTAAAGTATATTATAATGTAGATAAAAGGCAACATTTAATATATAAATAAGAACACGAAAACATATTAAAAATGTATTTAAATAAAAGTAAACAAACAAAACAACGTATTAACATTTTGTATAAATATATAAAATACTAAGTGATGGGTGAGAAAAATACAACCATAATTGTAGTTTTTATAAGCCTGTTGTACGTTTAATATCATAATAAACCTTAAAATTGTAGTCAAGTAATAAATCAAGTGTGATGCCATTTAAATAAATTAAGTTCTTAGGCTTATCTTGAAATTAATTCCCATAAAACAGGTCTGAATATTCACCTATGATTTATTCAAAATAATAATAATGATTTATTTACGGATTCTCCTTTACATAATTATATGAATTTAAGTACAATACATGAAACAAATAAGCAATATAAATAAATACATGAAAATTGTAGCTACAAACAAAAAAGGAATAAATAACATAAATTTAATATATTTATCTTACGTGAATAGTAACACTTGTTTTGTTCCATAATGCTTTTATGCCAAAATATCGTGTCAGGCAACTGAAAATAAAAAGAACAAACAAAACAAGTGTTATTCTTCACCCAATATTAATATCTGTTTCCATCAAGAATCTAACGCCACAAGCATTAACTTCATATATTAATTCATTTAAACTAAATCTGAACAGATGTACAAGTAATAATAAATCAATTACAGATATTTTTTCTGAAAATTTAATGTAGTATTTTAGAAAGATTAGATCATTCTTTAATTTACTTATCCTACATTTCGATTGATTGAAATACTCAAATACGGGCGAATTTTTTTTACCTCTTCGTAATAAAACCATTAGGTAAGTGAAGTAATTTATATGCTCTTACATTGATTCACCGATGAAATCAAAAAAATCAAGTGTTGCCTCCAGATTTTCTATATTTGTATTTGTTTTTGTGTAATAAAATAGGAATAACTATATAACAATTAAAAAATAATGAGTACCAGAAATAACCATATACTTAAAAAAAATAAACTAAACAAATAAATTCACAAACATATACAATGATCCACTCAACGTAATTATGCTTTGACTCCTGCCTAAAACCCATACTACAAATAAGAAACAACAAACAAACAAATGTATTCACATTATATAGACAAAATAAACTACTTGTTATTCTAAAGGTTCAAGTAAACAGAGTTTGGTAAATAAAAGTTCCTATGAAGGTAATATGTATAAAAATTAATGCTACTAAGAAATTTATTTTTTACCATAGCTAGTATTATAATTATTGAAAAAATACTTATATGTTTTAAAACCATTATTCTATATATTTATTCTAACATTAAATAAAGGTATTTTGGCACATTTAATTTCTAATAAAGGTAAATCCGTAAATAATTTGTAATGTATTGTAATAATTAAAAAAATACTTATTTCTCTTTAGATCTCGTTATTCTATTATTAAAAAATTAAATTATATATCATAATTTCAACAGTTTCGCCGGGGATGTATTTACCTACTTACTATACGACTACTATTATTATCTCTTAAAATACACTAAATAATATGAATTTAGATAGTGTACTAAATCATACAAAATTTATTTTTTCATTTAATTTATTTAAAGGATCTCCATTTATAGAATATACATTAAATATTAGGTACTAAATAATAATAAATAATATGCATACAATAATACACAATGTAGAACTTGTATGTTTAAAAAATATATTTAAAATTTTTTATATTAATAAATATAATTACACTAAACCACTTGCTATTTTATCTAAAACAAAAAATATTACTTCATGATTTCATTAAAAAGATCCCATTCGAGTAATCCTAATGTTCATATTATAAGTGAAATTCAAATACTGTTCCGAAAAATATTTGTTAAACTTACTTTCACCTACAATCTTTTAAGCTATATCATATAATATTTGATAAACAACTAATAGTATATTATATTTTGCATTAAATTCGTTATACAAGGGAAACTGAAACCGTCGAAGGAACACTGCGGAATTAAATAATACTAAAAACACAAAAATTTAATTGATTTACCCGGTAAGGAGATTTTCCAGCGGATTATGCCACATTTTAAATTAAATAATAAATACGGCTCAAGGCTATTACGCTTAATTCCTTTGAAGTGATTATAAACGCTTTTTATATTATCTCTCTTCCGGAATATATGATTGTATTCTGAACAATAAGTTGCAACTGAATTAGAATTTTAATTAAGAGGAATGGTACAACAATGTTTACATAAACGATGTAGACCATTAAAATCGAGTTAAAAAAATATTTCTCTGTTATGCACCTGCTACAACACGCTCACGGAGAGAAATAAAATTTTATTTGTACAATTTTATATCTTCCAGGTCAGTCATGGTTAATGCTATCCATAGAAGGGGTTTAATATGGTTTTGATTAAACCTCTAAAATATGAATATAAAGTTATTTATACGGACTTTGTATGATTTATACAATTTATCTAATATAAAACTGTTGTTAACATTATAAAAGCCTTTTCAAAAATTCATTTAAATAGGATCCACTTCATTGCCACTATAAAAAATATAAAATAAAATTAATATATAAAAAGAGATTCATTATTGTTTTATGTCAACATGGAACTGGTTTTGATCTATTTTGTATCACATTAGCGTAGCGCAGTTGAAGATGGGGAGTTTTACTTTGGAGTATATCGATGTGCAATCATAGAAACTTTATTGATTCACTTTCATGAGCTCCCTTTGAAAGAGTAAAAGTAAGAGATGCCGATTTGCTTCTGTTAAACATAAGATGGTTGCATACGAAACCACAAGAGGTCTTTTTAAGTGATTCAGCAAGCAACTTTGATGCTACGTCTAAATGTTTGGATTGATTTGTTAATGTGGTGTCATCGGCGTGTAAAGTGACGTTGGTGTTTGTGACCGAATTAGGTAGATTGTTAATGGAAAATTGAAAATAACAAAGGTCCCAGAATAGAGCCTTGCGGGAAACCATACTCCAGCGGTATTATTCTATTGATAACATTGGTAGTTGTTTTGAACTGCAACATGATTTAAATATTTGTTTTGAGTGGTGTTCAAAGAACAATTTATTTTTGAATATATCCAAATGTAATTCAATCTCATTTTCAAGAAAAAATAGTGTAACTTTCTTTGACTACTCGATTAACCTTGAGCAGTTGGAAAGAGTCTATAGTATTAAAGATTTAGGGATTGTGTTCGATTCTAAATTGTCCTTTAAAGATCATATTAATTCTATTGCTAACAAAGCATTTAAAATATTAGGCTTTATTTTTAGAAATAGTTATAGTTTCGGACCATACGCGCTAAGAACTCTTTATATATGTTTAGTAAGATCAAATTTAGAATATGCATCTGTAATTTGGTCTCCTCAGTATAACTGTCATATAATAGCGCTAGAGAAAGTACAGCGCAAGTTTCTTTTTTATATGTTCCGTAGATTTGATGTTGCTGGTGTTTCAGTTGCCGATTATTCCTTTCTTTGTATTCATTTTAACTTGTATTCCTTAAAATTTCGTAGAATTATGTTAGATATGTGTTTTCTACATAAATTAATTTTTGGTAATATTAATTGTTCTGAAATACTGGCTTCATTAAATTTTTACTACATAAATATACTGCGTAAGCCCTTATTTAGATTACCAACAGTACGCACTAATTATGATTCAAATAATCCACTTTTTAGATTTATGAGTGTAGCTAATGATTTAAATCATAATAATAATATTGATTTGTTTGGTTCTAGTCTATCTAAGTTTAAATCAGAACTCAAAAGAATTGCATTTCAATTTTGATATATGTTATTGTTACGTACGACCATAAGTTTACTTTTAGTTGTATTTTAATTTTATTTTTCATCATGAATTATGTTATTTCTAATGTAAAAGGTGATTCCGTTTAATAAATATATTATTATATATATTATTATAAAAGAATCAAAACTATTCTTGTCTAATGACACACACTGTGTTCTTCTTGAAAGGTGTGAGGTTAATTGACCACAGCTATCGGAATGTAGATTATAAAACTAGTTTTTAAAGAAGAGTTTGATGAGAAACACTGTTAAAAGCTTTTGTGGGATTAAAAAATCTGAATCTTGACACCAAGCCCTTCTCAAAAAAATCTACAGAAAGAATAATTTTATCATCTGAGGTTGAGAGCCCCTTTCTAAAACTAAATTGTTCGTCTTATAGTATTCAAGTAGCTGCATTTGAAAGATTAAAAAAAACAAATATGTGTACAAGTGATATTGGACTTACAGTGCCTGAAATATCTTCGACAAATTCGAAGTACTTGTTAGAACTAGTAATTAAAATTACAGGGTCGGTAATTGGTTTCGGTAGTGATTTAATAATATTGCTTGCGACATCATGTGTTTGACTCTTTTTGTTAGTATTTGTTCTATTTGTATTAATAATAGCTCACATAGCTTTTTGTGTGTAGTTCTGATCTCTGATGTACGCATTGTTTGCCTTTAACTTATAAGCCTAAATAGTACGTCTATGTAGTAGCTTATGTCTGTTACGTAACTCTAATGCTGGATCTTAATTTTTGTTCTAAGATTCGCAAATTAACATTAAAGTTTCCCTCATGTTACTTAGATTATCATCGTACCATTTTACATGTTTATATTTTCCAGATACTTGCAATTATGGAATTGTTTAAGAAACATGGATAGAAATGTATTAACGCAGATTGAATAAAGTGAATTTGTCCATATCTGTAATAGGCTGTGATACTTTATGTGTTTCCTTTTTTATAAGCAATTCCTCGGATGCGATATTAAATAAAATACCCCGGTGATCAGATATTCTTGTTTCAAGATATTTTACCAGTGAATCAGAATAATTAGTGCATATAATATCGATACAATGACTTAATCGGGTATTAAAATTAACTAACAATTTTACTGTCATCGCTGTTAAACCTAATATTGAAATCACCCGTCAAAAACACATATTTGTTATTAAAATGAATCCGAAGAAAGTTATTCAAGTCTCCACCGGTAAACAGTGAGTCTGACATTATTTCGAATTTCTACGCCAGTAATCCCACAATCCTTCTCGGAGGAAAGGTGAAATATATTTAAAAAAGTGTACTGGATATTATTTTGGATCATAATTAACCGGAATGTAACTTTCGAAAAAATTGAGTCGCCGCACAGTGTGGGATTTTACAAATCTAGCTGGAAAATATTATAAATTATAATAAAACATCTTTTTGAATTGTAGTGGTTTATTTAGAACGTAAAGTAAATTTGTAAAATATATACCACGCATTTTTCTACAGTAATGTATATACATTTATACATAGCATTTTTTACACCATGATTTTATTTGAATTTATTTTAAAATTTTGGCAGTATAATGAAATCACCACTTCTAAGTAATTTCTGATTATTTATCGATTATTCTTTGCTAAAATTTCATTAAAAATATAAAATTGAGAAATATTTCTTAGGCTACAATATAAACTACATACCTTGATGTAAATTATTCATGACAAAAAAAATGTTCCAAATAAATACTTGATATAATACGACCTTCACAATTTACGCTTCAGGAATGACTGCGAAGCGGTTTTTAAGTGACAAATATTTAACATCTTCTGTCCAACCATTGACAATAAGGCCGGGAATCTACAGAGTACATATTTTGCTAATCGCTTATTTAGTACCTCAGCTAAGCATTTAGTAGTTTATAAGTAAATATTTTGTTTGTATATTGTTTTAATGACTTTTTTCCTCCTGAATTCGCAAAATCTGGAGACGACAACACCATTTGCTTCTTGAACAATAAGCCAATGTTCACAAATACACAAGACGGAGATATTGTACATTCTATAATTTAATATAATTAAAATCTATGTCATTCAATTTTGACTAAATAGATTCGATATTGATGAATACGCAGTCCAAATTTGGTTTTTCAGCAACAGAAATGACGTTGAAATTATGTTTTTCGATGATGAAACTTTTGGAATGTTAATTAAGCTGTTACGTACATTATTCCAAATATAATATAGAATACTTTTAATAATAAAATATTTGTTTCTGTTATTTATATAGACGTTATAATAAGTTATTTTTCTGTTTCTTATATAGAAGCAATTAAGTTCGCTGGCGCATTTCGTTAGTTAGTTATTATCGGATTAAATTAATTAATTTAATATTGGTCGCCCGTTTCAAAGATGGTTTTCAATGATGTGAACATTGATTTTTTACATACTTATTCTAGAAGTTGTTTTAATTTTGCAACATCTACACGATGACCTTTAATTGCATCATTTGATCCGGCCATGATAGATACATCATCATTATACGAAAAATCGTTTGTTAAATTGCAAATATATTCGATAACGCAATAAATGGAAGCATAGTGTTTATACAGATAGAGAATGTTGGCTGATTAGAGGATCGATTGGTGGCTTTCCTAGCAAGTAGTCCCATATTTTTCCCATAAGATAATGATCCGTTACTTGGCATTTAAAATTTCCGCTTGGAATGTCTTCACATTTTGAAGACATTTAAGGTGTGTGTAACTTCTTCCAAGATTAATTTCAGCTCATTGTTTTGTTCAATAATTCCACTAATTTTTTGAGTTTGATTTTCAATCATATGTTTGTATCTATGAAAACATTGATGCTGTGCATGAAGTGACTTTGGAGTATCGTTATGTTGTTTATTAAGGCATCCTTGGGCAGTAGTGAGACTAACGTAAATTCAATATTGCATGAATATTTATCTATCAAATTTTTTTTTTGGCGTTGGACCCCGCATTAATAAAGGCTTGCGTCAATTGGTTGAGGGAAATTTTTAAGAAATACGATTGCGATACTTCAAAATACGTCTCTGATATCGTAATAGGTAATAAATAATGGATATATGTGTTTGAACACGAAGTTAAACAGTAATATACTGTCTGTTTGATCTTTTAAGATAAGCCAAATCCAACAAAAGTGGAACATAGTTGTTGACAGCCTTCTGCGGCGACTTAACCACAATGGCTCCCACACCATAGGATATGCAGATGACATAATCATCCTGCAGGCAGATTTGAGACTGTGATATGCAGCTTGATGCAGGAAGCCTTCAAAATAATTGAACACTGGTGTATTGACCAGTCTCTGACCATAAACCCGTCAAAGACTGAAATGGTCCTCGTCAGAGATCGTTGGCATCATCTATGGGGCAAAAGAAATCCTACACCGTGACATCCGTTTCTATCACGGAAATTCAAATCCTTACAGACAGTAGGACAGCAATACTAGCAGTGAGTTGTCACAAGATCACCTCAAGACTAGTTAAAAAATGTCACGAAACACCCTGAAACAAGCAGCACAATCAAACAGTATTAAGCATTAGTGATACTACGGATGAACCCCCGATCAAGATGCTAAAACAACGTTGGGACAACACCTCAGGCTGGAGACAAGCCAAGGAGGCAATGCGCTCACCCAATCTGAAAATAGCTGAATACTATCTGCGACTGTCCCGGGGGAATCTGCGTCTTATCACAGGTATCCTTACGGGTCACTATCAGCTAAGGAAACACTTGTTTACTATGGTTCTGAAAACGCCCATATGTAGAGCATGTGAAGAAGAGGACGAGACAGTGGAGCATGTGTTACCCACCTGCCCGTCTCTCGCCTACCTTAGAGAGTCCATGCTAGGTGAGCTTTGGCCGAAGATGGCCAACATTAGGAAAACCCCTCCAAGCGTTGCGCTGTCCTTTATTCGTCACCTTGGGTGGCTAAATGAGTGATAGAACAACGGAGGGCTTTCCCAGCCAATGGGGCACAACGGGCCTAGTGAGACCTAGGTGCTCTGGTCAATGATTTGATCACCCTTGGGAAACTCGATCCAGATCCAGATCCAGATCCAACAAAAGTTGTTCGGGCACTAAGAAAATGTTCCCCTATTCTATCGGAAAAAGTAAACATGTTGAAACTGTAGAAACTGTACCATTATTGTAATATCGGACCGTGATTTCTGAATTGTCAGAAGTCATTGAAAAAATAAGTCAAACCAATCGCTGAATTTCCATAATTCTCCATCGAAACAATGCAGACTCGCACCCATCGAGACCAGAAAAGTCTAATTGAATAGTATTAACATCTTAGTATTCCCACAAACAAAAATTAAATACGAAGTGAACGATTTTCTATGCCTGAAAAAATTGTTAATGCTTAAAAATACAAATTTTATTTTATTGAGGTACCCCAATCGAAGTAGTTTGAAAATTGTTTCGAGCGCATACGAGAGTATATTAATCTTTATCTGCGATGATTAATTTCGTTTTCTTGTTCTCTATGCCCGAAATATACAAGGCAACGCTAGCATATACTAAAGGAATCTACAGCAGATACTTTGTTTTCTGCATTCTTGATGAAACGAAATGATAACGTTAGGCAATTTTAGATTAGAACACTGATTATGTTTCATATTGTTGTATTTATTTTCCTGATATATGTTTCGATCAGCGACGATCATTTTCAAGGTACTACAATTTTTTAACTGGTTAAAAATGAACTTGTAATTATATTATATATTTATCGGCAGATACGATCTTATAGACTGCATTCATATCGTCCATTTTTTGTCTTCCTCTCACTTCAGCGTCTACGCAAGCACAAAAAATCAATTGTATCAAGTTACGAGTCCTGATTTTGTGGGCTCACGATGGTCGTAGGAGGGTCAGACAGATGCGCGAAGAACTCAAAAATCTAATATTTTTATATAACGCAACATAGCCCTCACACAAAAAGTGCAATTTATAGTAACAAATCAACCTTGATAAACAGCAACTTAAATGAAGGTGGTTACATTGCCAATGTACTAGAACCCTTTGCTCTTCCATATCTTCAGGAGCGGAAAATCCCATTTTTCCAATAGAATAATGCGCACCCTCACAGGCATGGGTTATAAGAAGAAGCATGTATGGGATGCGATCGGTAGGCAACTGGGCAATTTACCACATCCTGCAGATCACTTATACGATATACCAGAGGCAGCTATAGATCACCTCACTGATAGCATGCCAACCCGTCAAACTGAGTGTATTACAAACCATGGCGGAGTCGATTATTATTGAAAAAACTTTTAACCTTTTGTTCTTTGGGGTTTAAATTTTAATCATTACTTTTTTTCATAAAAATAGACGTTTTATAAAAAAATCAATAAAACCGTTCAAGAAATTTTTAATGGAAGTGCTTAATTATACAAATTGTTGTTATAGTGAGTAAGACACAAATTAATTTGCATTTTTTGCATGTTATCTATGTATATCCAGTGCAGCCCACTATTTTTTACCTGGTTCCCTTCTTCTTCAGTTTTGGCCAATGATCTGTTTTGTCAAGTCTTATTTCCTTAAAAGGCATTGGGGCGCAACTCTTCTTTTTCGATTTATGCTCCAGTTTTGCATCAGGAGAAGAAGGACTTCCTCTCTTTGATATTAATTATGTTTCCATTTTACACAATGTTTCCCCTAAATAAATCCGAAATTCTCTCTGTGTTATACATTTTCTTTCATTTTTTAGTTTAATTTATTCTTCTGTAAACTATCCAAATATTTACAACAATCACGTCTAACGTGTGTTGAAACAAACGAAAATACTACTTTTTAGACTTCATTTTAATTGGGTGACGAGCCAAATTTGTGTCCATTAGATCCACTCTGCCCATGCACAAATTATAATATTTATTATGTTAGAACATGGCATTAACTCATAATGTTTGGTTTTCCCGTTGAATCTTTTTGCTGCGCTCATCATTTCCTTCCCACACATAGTGGATATCAATGTCACACACTTATTGCACCTTCAACTTATTGAGGATATATTGAAATGATCAACCTTGCTTATGTATTCTTCACATGATCCGTTTTCCTTCTTGTTCATTACTTCACCTCTAGGAAGTTTCCAGTTAGGAATTGTGTTTCTTCCCACCGTTCCCAGGGAAAATATGCCTTTTTACATTAAGTAGAGCAGAAGTGGTACAGAAAAATAATTATCGAAATATATTTTATGGTTCACCTTCATTTTCACATCTTTAATCAATCAGACAACCACATTAGAACTCGCCCCCAAGTCGGGCTCATTTCCTAGGATTAGATTTCCCTCCCTAAGTACACTTCGAAGTAATATTTGTATTACAAAGCACAACAGTTTGTAACCCCACTTCTTCGGTTTCTTGAGATTATACTGTTTAAAGTTGTTCACAAATCTGTTCATCAATACTAAGATACTCTTTCTTAGGAATAGGGGCAAGATTTTGATTAATTATTGTTATTACAGGTCTAATTTTATAGAGCTTATCATAATTGCTATTTCTATTAGGGGCATGTTCATTGTTAGCAAAGTGAAGAATGCTTCTAATAGACTCAAATTTATTTACTGACATGGTATTTCTCACCAAGTCACTACCTACAGTTGTGTGCCACATATCTCTACACCTAGTAACATTGTAAACTGATAACGTAATTAAAATCCCAAGATATTTGTAAAGTGCAGAGAATATGACAGTTTCTTCACATATTCGTTGAATTAGATTTTCTGTAAAAAAAAGCAGGAAAACTATTCAAAATTAGTTTCTAAATTCCAAACTGGTTCAGGATGTGCACTGTTTACTACAAAAAATGTTTCAGAATCATCAATACATGAATTTCCTTTCTTCCAGGACATATTCTTGAATATCTTTTTTGTGTCAATCCTACCGTTGAATATCTCTTTTTTCGTCAATCCTACCATATTGTTATTCATTTCTGTTTCAGAAGGTGTCACATTTTTTGACAGTTTCATGCAGGAATTTCTACATCTGAATGATTCTGTGGTAGAACATCATACCGAGATTCTAACTAAAACTCCTCAGTGTCACTATCAATTTCTTCATCTAGACTGTCATATAACATATCCAGCAAATTTATAAGTTTTTCATGGTCCAACACACATTTGATTCCATCACTGCCAACAAATGTTCTCCATGATCTAGAAGAAAAAGCAGTTCCCTTGAATATTCCTCACAATGTTGGCATGATGTTTCAGAAATGCAACATCGAATTTTCAGTGAATGATGCAAATTAATTTACACGTAATGTTGTGTGAATGTGTATATGTTCGAAGGACCAATTAAATAAAATTATTCGACGAATAGAATAGAATAATAGAAATCGACTTCACTGATTTATTTACTATGAAATTATAAGTTTTACAAATTAGTGTTTTTCGCGAAGTGAAGTGTTCGACGTCTCGTCGTGATCTCTCGTATTTCTCTTCTTGAGATGTGTTGTCACCTTTCCGGCTAGACCGGTGGGGGGCGGAGAGGTGATAACGCACCCTCCAGGATTACGTTGTGGTGGTCTGCTTGTTAGATGTGGTGCGGGCCCATGGAATTTAAGGGAATGTATTAATTCCGCTATGGAAATATATTTACTGGCCGCAATTTCTTACGGTTCGGACCAGTAATAAAAAGCATTTTATTTGCCCTGATAACCATCATATTGCACCACACCATAGAAATAAAAAGCGTTGCAAAACTGCAACATTATGCACTTAATGGTTAAGTATCCAAAATATTTTGCCCTGGTAGTTATTTAGTTTTTTATTACAGCAGTGTGTTTTTTAAAATTAAGTTTTGGATCTATGGTTATGGAAACTGAGGGGTGAATAATAGTTTGGGAAAGTGAAATTTTGTAAGAGGAATTGTTGGTATGATGGTATGGAATTAGGAGCTGAGATTTGTGGGGATTCATTCCAATGTGCCATTTTGCAAACCAATGCTGAAGGGAGTCAATAAGCTCTTGAATGAATTGAAGAACTTTAGGTAACGTGAGGGTATGGGTAACCTCACTTACCTAAAGCCAGGGTAGTATCATCTGAAAATTACAGGAGATATTTGGACGGATTGAAGAAGAGAGGATCAGGATTATAGATGTCAAAACCAAAAATATTGTATAACAGAGGTGAAAGAGGAGAGCCTTGTAGAAGTCCTAGTTCGGGTGTAAAGGAAGAAGAGAATGAGTTGTGGATTTTAACTTTTAGGGATCTAACAAGACGTTATTTTACTGGAATATGTTCTAAATCTGCAATATTGCTATCATAAATTTTATTTTCTTCGACAGTGTTTTCGAAATAAAATAATTTATCTGTTGATTAAATTTTAAATAGTTTCAGGTTTTAGTTAAGATAAGTTTATTCGGAATATTTTTATAGAGTCAATCCTTTTTATTGAAAAATCATTTGTGATGCTTTTAAGTTACAAGAACTCTCCAGTTATTGCTAGATTGTTAAAATTTTTATTTCGTCATTTTTTTTAAAATCTTTTCATCAAAATAATTAAAAATTTCTAGCTTCTTTTTCTAGAAGCCTCTTTTCTCTTTTCTCCAAATAACTTCTCTTCTAATTTTTCCAAAAGTTCTATTTTTTCTATTTCTATCCCAATTTACATTAATTTCTATTCTAAAATTGCTAAAGAAAATATTTGACATTTTTTTATTTTAGATTCTTACAGTTTTCTAGTATTTATATAATATTGTTTTCATTCTCTCGGAAATTACCTAAAATCTTTTTCAAAATATTTCTAGAAATTAACATCTGATTTGTTCAAGTTTTCTAAAAACATTTATTATTTCCTACAACACACTTTCTTCTTGTATTTTTCATGAATTTCTTTTCTAAATGCCTAAAAAGACTATTTTTTAAACTAGTTCTGTATGTAATTATATACTAGCTGGTTAATTCAAAGAGTTAACTGTAAGAAATATGAACGCGCAACATTAAGATTTAGAGATGGCATCGGACCGATGTAACCGGATATAATGACCCTGCTTGTGAAACTTATTTTTGTGTAGAAAAATAAATGCAAATGTATATGTATGTATAATGCAAATTTTCGTGTTGCGGTAAAAATTATGGCGAACAATGCGGAAAACCCAAACAATACTTCTTGACCGTAACAATAAATTACTTACAGTCGAGTCTATTTTTTTTTTCTTCAAGATAATCCGTATAGAATAGTTGTGCTCTTCGTTATTGCACTTAAACTTTTCGTATTTTTGTAAATATTGGATATGATCGGGTCGATTGATTAACTATTTGCTACAAATATTGTTTATAAATTATAATGTAATAATATTTAACGAAACAATATCAACAAATATTTAGATGTTATAAGTTAGAAGTTCCTTTATTCACTGTATTTATATATTTTAAATTGCTAAATGCGCATTTCAAATGCGATGTGTTCATTGTCTATAGCTAAATATTTAGTGAAAAAAGATATATCTAACTTATAATATTAAGTCTCTTCACGTAACTCGAAAATACCAACAGAAATATATACAGGGTGAGTTTTTTTCGATGTTTTCTATGGGGATCTCGGAAACTATAAGAGACAGAGAAACGGTTAAATGGGGAAAGAAGTGTAGTTTTACGAGACGAATAAAATTCCACTTTCAAAGTTTTCAAAAAAGTCAATGGTAACTAGATATTTTGAAAAAAGTAAAAAGTGTCAATTTTTTCAAATCAATATATCTCGGTTATTATAACAGATAGAAAAAACTGTACAGGACAAAGTTTTAGATAATTTTATGCAGATTAATAAAAAATAATCAGAAAATTTTTATCGCCATTATTTTCTGAGATATGACGCAAACTTACATGTTTTTAAATGGAAACCATTGATCTCATTCAAAAGGTATTTTTTTTCTCTTTAATCCAATATGGCATATGACATAGTTATTTCTAAAAATAAGTGAGTTATAGTCATTTTAAATTTTATTATAAATAAAAAATGGGTAGCCATGAAAAAGGTAAAAGTAAAACAATTAGAGTTGTTTATATTAATAGCAATATTGTAATGATTAGTTTTACAGAGATAAACCAAAATGAAACAACAGCATAAAGTAATTCTGTAATTATCAAAATATTAATGGGAGAGAAATTTTAATATTAAAAAATATGGTCAAAGAGTCCACTATTAATATTATTATGACATAAATTATATCTTTTTAAAATTGAATTTATGGCTTTTTTTGACTATTCTGATGTAAATTGAATTAAATGTTTCACTAATAGCTAGTTTATGATCCTCCACGGATTGATATGATTTTTCATATATTTTGTTTTTTACATAACCCCACAGAAAAAAATCTAAAACGCGCAGATCGGGAGATCTAGGTGGCCCTAGGATTGGTTTATTTCTTCCCACTTATAAGTTAGGAAAAGCATCATTTAAATAATTTGTAAAGCCAACATGTTATGAGGTGGACCACCGTCATATTGGAACCATTTCAATCTTGCTTGTAATGATAAATTTAAACAATCGAGCGTATCTTCAAATGTTTTCTGAAGAAAATGAAAGTAATCATTTTCACTTAGTGAGCTTTCAAAAATATATGGACCGAGAATTATTAATCCAAACACACCATGGATTAAATCCAAATTTAATTTGTAGTTTTCTCTGTGAAACTTCTCGTGGATTTTCTTAAGTTCATCTATGTTCATTGTAGCGATTAAAAATACCACAATTAGTGAATCGCGATTCATCTGTTCATAATATTTTTGTAAGAAACGTATTATCCTCTTGACAAATGGGTTTATACTACATACAGAAGGCCATTTGATAATTACAAAATTATGATTCTTATGCTGGTTTTTCATTTTTATTTAACTTGTAAAACTAATAATTACAATGTTGCTATCATTATAAACAACTGCAATTGTTTTATTTCATCTTTTTCATGGCTACCCATTTTTTATTTATAATAAAATTTAAAATTACTATAACTCACTTATTTTTAGAAATAACTATGTCGTATGTCATATTAGATTAAAGAGAAAAAAAATACCTTTTGAATGAGATCAATGGTTTCCATTTAAAAACATGTAAGTTTGCGTCATATCTCAGAAAATAATGGCGATAAAAATTTTCTGATTATTTTTTATTAATCTGCATAAAATTATCTAAAACTTTGTCCTGTACAGTTTTTTTTGAAAACTTTGAAAGTGGAATTTTATTCGTCTCGTAAATCTACACTTCTTTCCCCATTTAACCGTTTCTCTATCTCTTATAGTTTCTGAGATCCCCATAGAGAACATGAACATGAACATTCGTCACTTCTAAATTATTGCAATGAATTATTCCTACTGACCTTCTCCAAAAAAAATTATAAATTTAGCATAATACAGACCTACCTCAAATAATTATTTTGGGTCATAATTATAGGTGTAAAATATTTAAAAATCCGATTTTCAATTCATATAATTAGATGCTAATTAGAATACGCCATTTGATGCAGCTTTTATATGTAGATATTTATACAAAATAATTTAATTAAACGAAACATTCCATGATAAATAATAGTATAAAAACAATCAATTACTAAGTAATGAACAACATTATTATATTAAAATAATAAGTATATGTATTGATGCATACAATGAACACTCTTAATAAGTCAGTTTTGTGTGTTCGTCGTCGCTTTCAGAAATAGAAACAGAAATAGATTTTCTCGGTATATTAACTATTTTTTTTCTAAAATGCTTCTCTTTCTCCGTTTGTTTACAATTTTCTATAATCAATATTCACTTAGCATGTTCTTTTGCTTTCATTTTTTTGCTTTTCCTGGAGATCTTTTACATTTATATTGCACATTTTTACTGTTCTACGCTCATTTGTTAAAACAAATACACTGTTTCAGTTAATTGATAATAAATACTTTTATACAAGGAAATAAGGAGCGTGTTTAATATTCAGCAGCTCAATAAGAATTTAAATAATCGGACTCTAGAACTTATAAATTCTAACTAAGAAAGATATAAATCACAAAGTATTAACAGGATTGTTTTAAAAATTTAATTAACAGGAAATTAAACAAATTATTAATACCGGATTTCTCTAGAATATAATTTTTGATACGATTAAATTGAGTCGAAAATATATAAAACTAAATTCTAAATTTCTCTTTTTATATTAGAATTGTTATCTAAAAATAATCCAATGAAGTCTTGAATTTCAATATATATCAAACATCATGATGATGATTTCGACCGTTAATACGGAGTAATCCATATTATAGGCATTAAATAAAACATTTACTATATTTTTACCACAATTATTTATTGTAATTTATATTAATAATAATTCTATTTTCGATAGTCACTTGTCTTTTGACAATCATTTTTACTTGGTAAAAATGTAATAAATATTATATTTGATGCCTATAGACCAAACATTTTTGGAGTGAATATGGTGTGAGAAAATATGAAAAGGAAATGAATTTAACCTGATTTAATTATATAATATTTTTTGTGTAATTTTTGTTTGAGTAAGTTTGAGGCTGTACGTGGGAAGAAAAACCTTTTATATGTTAGTCGTAGGGGCCGATTTAAAAGAGGTTTGGGCAGGATGATGGTAAGTAGCGCCATTTAAGTACATGTTTGTGTGGGTTGCTTTTCTGTATACGATGTGGCCGAGAGTTCCGCCGGAATGTTTATTGATTAATATCTCGAGGAATGGAGAAATTTCAAATTCGTTCTGTCGCAAAAACTCTTAACTCACTCCCTCCGACTAACAGACAATTGCAACATGAATAACGAACTCACCACCCTCGAGACAGCTCCTGTCCAAAACGGTTTCTTCCTACGTACAATCACAAGCTTACTCAAACAAGAAATTGCACATCAAAAGCACCGATGCGTCCTATGAATTTTCAAACATAACATTCCTTCCGAACATATGAGATACAACTGATAGGATCTCTAAAGTACTAAAAAAACAGATCAAAACAATGTTTTCGGTTTTAATTAATTCGAAAATTGCTTTTGAAGTTAATATATAATTAATTTATTTAATGTGTAAAATAATATTCCGTGACCAGACTTTTTAACTTGTGATAGTATCGTTTTTTTTTAGATGCGGCATGAGAATAAATTCCAACGGTAATGGTTCGATTTGATTAATATCGATTTATTCTCATGCGGGCCTTTCACTTGAAAGGACACACGTATAAAAGCATAGCTTCACTGATGAGCTGTTATAGACCAAAAGACGTATGTGGAGATTGCCTTTCGTAATAGTTTCGTGACGTGTTTAAATAAAGGTTAAGAGTACAAAATGAGTTACTTTATACTTAATGTAATTTAAGTCATATACAGCAAATAGTTAATGCCTGGCAGTGCTTTATGCTTCAATATGAAAAATTATTGTTTTAACTATTAACTGTTAGTTATTGTATAATTGTTGTAAGATAACGGCTCGGAGCAAACTAGCGACCGACTATATTATTATTTTCCGACCTGTTTAACCCTGCTGCCATGGAATGTTGCGTTATAAAAAAAGTTTTCGCATTACTTTCATAAAAGACCCTGTATATAATATTTGACTGATAAATATTATTTTCAAATTAAAAAAAAAATATAATAAAAAAAACTAACGTAATGGTAATTTCAAAATTTGCATCAATAATATATTTTAGGTTTATTTAAAAAAATTATTAATTTTTATTAAGTCAATGGTTTATTATAATATATGTTTAATTATAAACTAACAATTAAGCATTAACACTAACACTACACAATTTACTAAGTGTGACATTATTCTAATCGTATTTCTAAATGGGTCAGAAGACATTAGTTAATTGTACTGTAAATCCTTGCAGTAAACCAGGTCTGTCTAAGTAACTAATAAAGCAACTGAATAATAAGAAATTT
The DNA here is from genome assembly GCA_963969525.1 of Ontholestes murinus. Taxonomy (NCBI): domain Eukaryota; kingdom Metazoa; phylum Arthropoda; class Insecta; order Coleoptera; family Staphylinidae; genus Ontholestes; species Ontholestes murinus. The sequence goes on from OZ018395.1 coordinate 46,201,581, forward strand.
AATGCTAAGATAAAAGATTTATTGCAAATGCACTTGTATATAATTTGTAAGTATAGTACTTGTATTCTATATTATATTATATACTACCTTTTGTTAGGATTTATATATTTTATAATAAAATATGTTCCCTATAATATATGTTATACATACAGCAATTCAGTTAAATATTGATGTAAAATGAATGGATAAATAATTTTATATAAATAAAAATATTATTTTAGTTATTTCAAAATTAATGCTAAATTAAGTAAAATAAGTCTTTTTACGTTTAGTCTTACTAATGATACAAATAATAGTAATCTAATCGCTAATATAACTTTATGGGCAGTACTGCGATAATTAAGCAAATAGAAAATGATTTAATTTAATTAAAATTTAGAAATAGCCGGTGATTGAATGAAGTGTACTATAACGCAAATATTAAATTACAGTAGTTGCTGTGATCTAATATTTATTTTATGCTTAATATAAATAACAGGAAATAATTAAAATAATGATTTTACGATTAATTGAACAAAATAAATTGACGATTTATGATTACAGTTTTCAAATTATTTGAAATAAACTGAAAAAGGCATTTACACGGACATTTGGTTGTTTATATATAACTACTACAATTATACTTTTAAAACCATTTGTAATATACCGGCATATTCACAAATATATGACACTAATATTACCGATGTTGGTTACTTCCTGATATATTTTTTTTTTCTCTCAAATAGATTTCACCTTATTGATTACATTTTCTGTAAAATGAGTTGCCAATGGACTATACGTTTTGAAAAGTAATTGTTAATTTGTGTTGTTTGTTGGATTTAGTGGATGGAATCGGTCCTGTTTCTTCTGAAGGTAGAATAAAATATTGTCAATGTATACATTTTTTGGGCCACAATTCCGATTTTAATAAGTCTTTTGTGTGGTTGGTCGCTCAAGCAAGTAGCACTTGCGGGAAACTTTTTAATCGAAGCCTGCGGTTTGTTAATCGATGGTGAGCCTCGCCAAGGACCCCTGTGCCGCCTCCAGCGCTGTTGGTTCCAGAGAGTACCACAGTGCTGCTTCATTACCAGTCCTTCGCAAAGACGTCTTCTGCGTGCACCGTTAAGAGAGTGATGACTGTAGAAATGAAACTAACAGAGGACGAGACGTAGACAATAATTGTAGCATACGGAGTAAATGAAGATGCAAAGAAAGAGGATAAGGTTATATTCTACGAGAACACAAAAATAGAAATAGATGAGGATACAGAAAATATAATGATTTTGGGAAATCTAAATGGATGATGAAATCAATAGCGGAATAGAAGACATTTTGCGGAAAGAAGGAGAAGATACAAGACACAATAATGGAGGAAGAATTATGCAAATATATTCTGAAAACAACCTAATAATAACAAATACCAAATTCAAACACAAGAATATCCATAAGTGCACGAGAGCACTGCCATCCAGAAACGAGATATTAGTGATAGACTATTATCTAATTAACAAAAATAAATGGAACAAGGTAAAGGACATAAGAGTAAGCAGACAAGCACTTACTAAGAATGGATACGGACTCGCAAATGTGCACTCGAATTGAATAGACGTAAAGATTCGTCAGTGTCTTTGAATTAAAATTTCATAGTTATTACTCGCAAATATGCATAGTGGAGTGGTTACTCGCAGTGCCTCCGATAACGATGAGGCTCTTTTGCAACGTATTGTAGAAAGAGGGTGCTCACCAAACAAGACTTTATTAGTAAGCTGGCAAATAAACTACATGAACAATTTGACATTACTATCCAAGGATTAACTGCTAAGGTCGCCTCATTAGAGAAAACCGTTTCCACCATGGAAGTAACGTTGGATAACTCAGATCAACTACTCAAAGGTAAAAATTTAAGAATATTTGGGCTTCCTGCAATAAATGGCGAGTCGCTAAATTCTACTATCGCAAGCTTATGCACAAATAAACTCTACGTGGCTGTTAATCCGTCGGATATTGAACGTTGTCATCACGTCAAAGGTCAACAGTCGGCTGTTTTTGTTTCATTTTACAACAGACAATTACGCAACAAAATATTTAAATCAAAACGTCTATTAAAAGGCTCTAAAATTGTTATTCGCGAAGACTTAACACAAACACGAATGGCATTAGTCAAGGAAGCGACTAAAATTTTTACAAACAAAAACGTTTTTACGAACCATGGCAGTGTGTATATTAAACTTCCCACTGGTATAAGAAGAATTCAATCATCAAATGATTTATACAATCTCCAATCCTCATGATAAAGAAGACAACCTGACCCACCTATACTACTCGAACATATTGATCATTCGGCACGCGAAACTTATCATACGCTCCTATTTTTTGTAAAGATTTTTTTTCTGTGTTAATTTGATAGGTACTATTCTCAGTTTCATTGTACTTTTATATTTAAATACGTTATTGTTTTAATATACATTTACCCTTTTCAGCGCCATGCAGTAAATATATCTGTTTGTTATTATTTATTGTATAAAATGTTAATAAGTTCTATTAATATTGCGCATGTTAATGTAATATCTCTTCTACCTAAAGTGTATAATATACAGCAATTAATTATTTCTAAAAATATTGGTATACTTACCTTATCCGAAACCTGGCTTAATGCTAACATTTCGGATGATCGCCTAAATATTGACGGCTATGTTTTTGTTAGAAATGACCGCTTAACAAGAGGTGGTGGTGTGGGAATTTATTATAGAAAGGAATTGAATGTATCAATTTTAGATATAAACCAAAACATAGAATTAATATGGATTCTTGTTAAAACCAGCTCCAATAAATTTGCTGTTGCTTCCGCTTATAGAGCACCCAACATTGATTACGTTTATTTTATGAATGAACTATAAAATACGTTCGCCAACTGCTTGATGCATACAGTCACTTTTGTTTGTTGTGGAGACTTTAATATTCTAGCAATTCTAGCACTCTTATTGATATTATTTTAATCTCTCATGAATTAATAGTTAATTGTACTGGTATCATTAATTGCCATTTCACAGACCATGATGCAGTTTTTTGCACTCTGGATTCAGAATTCAATAAGGGAAGAGAAGAGGTGCACTCCTATCGCAACCTTCCCAATGTAAACAAAAATAATTTATTAAATGAATTAAATTCAGTTCCGTTTCATAATATTTTATATATTGCAGATATTAATTCTAAGCTTGAACTCTTTAATTCCTATATTATTTCTTTGTTTGATAAATATGCTCCTTTAACGCATCGCAAGTTCTCTAAGCCTAAGGCTCCCTGGATAACTGATAACATCAAATACCTAATGAAACTACGCGATAAAGCCAAATCCAAATTCAGAAATACCAGAATTGCTAGCCAGTGGGATTATTATAAAAGTATTAGAAATTTCCACAATTCAGCCATAAAATATGAAAAGCAAGCCTATTATAAACATATATCTAAAACACATAATGCATCCTATAGGGCCCGCCAATAAGGGCGGGTGAACTTTAAAAACTTATGGAAAAATTTGCAAAATCTTAACTTAAGAAAACCTCAAATTAAATTACCACATAATCTGTCAGATCCAGAAAGTATAAATAAGTATTTTATTGATACTATCCCAATTTCTAATGTACGGAACACTACTAGTGCTATAAACTACTTCTCTACTTTGCAAAATTCCCACCAAATAAAATTCAAGTTTCACCTTATTAATGAACATATGTGCACTGTTTACTTAAATAAAATAAAATCGGCCAGAGTTGGTTTTGATGGTATTAATATTTATATGCTTTTGTTGTGCTGTCCTACAATAATTCCGTTCATTGTACACATTATAAATTCCTGCATTAGTGAATCATTCTTTCCTTACGCTTGGAAAAGGGCACTAATAAAACCCGTACCTAAAATCAACAACCCCACTGAACCTAAACATCTACGGCCAATAAGTATTTTACCCACCTTGTCTAAACTTTTCGAAAAAATGCTAAGTGACCAACTTCTGAAATTTGTGAATGAATATCGCCTATTACCAATCCACCAATCAGAATTTAGGACGGGTTACAGTTGCGAGACAACTCTACTAAGTATAACAGACGATATTTTAAGGGCTACTGATTCAGGTAAGGTCACAGCAGTTATACTATTTTTGGTTTGAGTTTACGTGAAGTATTTTGTAAATGAAAATAATACACAGTTTTATTCCTTACTTCACTTGTTTATTTAAGCGTTAGATGTACGTAAAACTGTGTATTATTTTCATTTAGCAGTTATACTTCTTGATTACTCTAAGGCATTCGATACAGTAAATCACTGTACTCTAAATGTGATACTTGAATTTCTGGATCTTGATCCATCTGCTTTAAACCTTATAAATAACTATCTTAGTAATAGAAAACAAAGTGTCATAATAATTTCATTTTCTTCTGATTTCTCTGATGTTAAATAAGGGGTTCCTCAAGGTTCAAACCTTGGCCCTCTATTATTTTTGCTTTATACTTCAACAGTCCTAGATCAGCTTGAACATTGAAAGGGGCATATGTATGCGGGTGATACTCAGATTTATTTATCGTTTGTACCAGATCGTTATCAAGAAGCAGAAGTATGTTTAAACTCAGATATTAAAAGAATCTGTCAATTTTCTGAAATTCTTGATTTAAATCTAAATCCATCGAAATCACAATTTCTTTTATTTGGTAAAAATATAACATGCACTGATCTTAAAGACAAAATTAACATTAGCATTAAGGGTAAACTTGTGCCTCTTGTAAGTCAAGCAAAAAACCTTGGTGTGATTATTGATAATACATTTAGATACAAATCACATATGAATAAATGCATTACCGCTGCATATTTGAACCTAAAGCTATTATATCCTCATCGTTCGTATCTCCCACTGACCACTAAACGTATACTTTGTGATACATTTGTTTTATAAAATTTTAACTATTGCTCTACCTTATATCACCCTGCAATTGACAAAAACACCTCAAATCGTACACAAAATGTTCAAAATGCTTGCCTGAGATATATGTATGGATTGCGTAAATACGACAGAATATCACATAAAATCAGTGAATCTGGATGGCTGTCAATGGTAAACCGGCGAAGAGCTCAGGCTTTATGCCTCTATCATAAAATTATTATAAATAAACAACCCCCTTATTTATACAACAAAATTACATTTCGTGAGGATGTTCATAATCTTAATACTAGATTCAAGGGTTTATTATCGCCACCGAAACACTACACTACCCTATTTGAGCGATCGTTTTCGTTTAATATTTATCTAATGTATAATAATTTGCCACAACCGTTTAAAAAATTTTCGTTTTCTAAATTTAAGAAAAACTATAGAAACTATAATTTCTAGATTATTGCATTGGTATTAAAAGTACTTATTTGAGTTTATTGTGAGAATAAGGTTATTTTGCTATCTATTTATATGGTCTACATAGTTATTTCATAATTATATCCAATTGTATCCAAAATGCTTTATTTAGTTAATTATTACACTTAATCTAAGTTGAATTTAATTTTTGTTCAACGTTTCTCTTTTTTTTGTTCTTGTTTTTTTTTATTATATGTGAATAAAGATATTATTATTATTATTATTAAATAAAGAGATACACAAAGACCTGACAAAGGAAGGAAAAAGTTAAAGTGAAGATAAACTAAAAAATAATACGAAGAATACAAAGAAATAAGGAAACCGACAAATTAAAAAAGCAAAACAAGAATCATGGATACAGTTTAGAAAAACTAAGAATGGGAACTACAGAAAAAACCAAAAACTATTTTATGGAACAATAAAGCAACTCAAACAGAAAAAAGAACACAACATGATAAACATTAAAGACAAGTACGGAACAAAAACGAAGACAAAATTATAGAAAGACAGCGACAATACTTCGAAGATTTGACCGAACGAAGAAATAGAAGAGAATGGAATACACAAAACAGAAGAAGAGACACAAGAAGAGACAAATATGGCAACGATAAAGAAGATAGAAGAGGAAGAAGTAAAGGAAGCAATTAAAAAATTAAAAAACGAAAAGGCACCAGGAGTAGATGAAATAACAGCAGAAATGAAGAAATACATCCACGCATTAATAAACAAAATAGTAGAAAAAGAAAAAAACCCAAAAGAATGGAACATGGGAATAATATTTCCAATATACAAGAAAGGAGATAAACGAAATTGTAGAATAATATTGTTAGTGTTCAAATTGTAGAAGTTACAGAGTAATTACTCTAATAATCATAGCAACCAAGATACTAACAAGAATTTTAGAAAAAAGGATAAGGGACCAATTAGAAGGAAAAAATAGAGGATCATTAAGAAGAGGAAGAAGTACTCAGGATCAGATATTTATAATAAGACAAATAAGCGAGAAACTAATAAACAAAAAGAACAGAGAAAGTCACATATGTTTTATAGATTTAGAAAAGGCATTTGAAGGAAGAAAAATAGAGGACATATGGAAGAAATTTGAAGACAGAGGCACGGAAAAAGCATGTATAGAGAGAACAAAAATATAGTGAGAATGAACAATGAAGAATCAAAAACATTCGAAACAAAGAAAAGAGTCAAACAAGGATGCGTACTGAGGCCATTTCTATTTACAATAGTACTGAACAAGGCTATGAAGAAGAAAAAAAAAAGATGAAAACTTTAAAAATTGGATATTTAAAAATGGAGATAATACAAATAACAGAGATACTATTTGCAGATAACATGGCAATAATTGCAGAAACAGAGGAAGACCTACAATGCAATATAGAAATATTATATAATGAATTATCCAAAATCAACATGAAAATAAACCTTGACAAAACGAAGACCATGATAAAAGCACGAAACAAGGAAAGAAGATAGAACAAATAGTTAAGAAAGTTATAAGACCCACCTTGATATCCAGCAGCGAATCATGGACAATGACAAAAAAACAAAAAAAGAGAATAAACGCGATGGAAATGAGATTCCTCAGAAAAATAGAAAATAAAACCAGAAGAGACAGGATAAGGAACGAGATATACAGACAGAACCTACGGGTACGACCAATAAATGAAAAAATACCGGAGGGACAGATGAAATGGCACGGTCACATCTGCAGAATGAACGATGAAACAAACACCAATAAATTATATGAAGCACGAGCAACAGGAAAAAAACAAAGAGGAAGACCAAGAAATGATTGGAGCAGCGCAATAAGAGAAGAAGCAGAAATAAAATATATGGGAAAAACTAAAGAAATTAACAAAGAAAAGAAATAAATGGAGGGGATGCTACTATACCAACTAAATCAATAGAAAGAAGAATAATAAATAGAAATGTAAATGTATTTAACGTGTAGGGAGTAAATCGAAAATTAAAAATTAAAATTAAATAATTAAATAAATAAAATGTAATAAAAAAAGCATCATCCAAATTTCAGTTTAAATATAATATAAATAACCTTCTATAGCTTAAATTTAAAGCCTTCCACGTATAATGTATTATACCGGGTATCTCAGACCACCCCTACCAGCCTTTTATTTCGACAACGCTTAGTCGAATGTGACTGGGTCACTGTCGTATTACCAAAGTGAACCCAAGGAATCCACTGATAAATTTATTTTTTACCGGAATACTTGGGAAGTACCCGGAACAGGAAGTAACTTTAAAATTTCAAATGGCAACATAGGTCGAGTATGGTATTAGTTGATAGGCCTTTTTAAAAGAAACAACTTTTATTCAAATAAAAAGTATTGAGTGTGTCAACATGATTCTTACAAACCTCAACAGCTTTGATATGCTGATAATATTAGGTGAATGCGGTCAAAACTATCGTGCTGCTGAGCGTATTTATGCTGAGCGATACCCTCAATGAGCCAATCAGTCAAAAAATGTTTTTTGGCGACTTGCAGAATGAGTTAAGACAACTGGTAAGCTACAGCCCAGCCACAACAAAAGTATCAGAAAACGTGTACAAGATGAAAGAACATCAGATATTCTTGCAGCAATTGCTCTGGACACGAACATCTCGACTAGAAGAATTGAAATCGATGCTGGAATAAGTCGCTCCTCTGCTTGGAGAGTTTTAAAAAGAAACAAATTCCATCTATATCATATCTCTGTACACCAGAAACTTGAAGAGCGGAATTTTCAAGATAGGTTGATTTTTTGTGAATGGTTGTCTCATAAAATTTATAATTTCCATCACAAAATTTTATGGACAGATTAGGCGACATTCAAAAGCAATGGAGTTGTTAATTTGCATAATGCTTACTACTGAAGTAATTGATAATCAACACGTGTGGACCCTTAATATTTGGTGTGGTATTTTAGGAAACCAATTTTTTTTAGAAAATAATCTTATTGACCGTCTAGATGACGTTCCATATGCGACACGTTTAATAATGTATTGGCAACAAGATGGTTGTCCAGCTCATTACGCAAGAATTTCTCGTCAAACCGTTGATCGCCTTTTCCCTGGTCGATGGATTGGAAGACTAGGACCATTAACATGGCCACCTCGTTCTTCTGACATAATGCCTCTTGTCTTCTTCTTGTGGGGGCGTATCAAAGATCTAGTCTATAAAGAGCTTTCAACCACGAGGGATATAATAAAGGAGAGGATAAGGAATGTCTGCCGTTCAATTAGTGAAGGAAGGCAATTTAAACATACCATAAATTATTGAATAGTTGTTTTAATTATCATTTTCTTTACTTTCACACTCGTATTTGAATTGTTGAATAAAATACTTTCAAACAATTGGTATTTTTTGTTTTTCGAAATAAAAGGCTGGTACGGGTGGTCTAAGACAACCTGTATTTTATTTTATTTATTCATTTGCACACTGAAATATTTTACTTTGTCAATTTTCTTTTGTTTTATTCAAATTTTGTAATTAAAGTTATTTCAAACCGCGAGGCGATCAGTAATTAAAGTTAATATGAATATGTAGGGTGGGTGGGTGGCCTCTACCCCACCCTCAAATCAGTAAAACATAACCAAAAATTATTTGAAATATTTGTATGAATACATCAATTTAAAAATGCAATTATTTTGTGTTTGTTTACATTTTAAAACTTCTAACTAAAACCCTCAATTATGTTTTACTGATTGAAGGGTGGGATAGAGGACACCCATCCACCCTACATATGTATGATAACTTTAATTGCTAATCGTTGATCATTTTTCTTGTAAAAATCATCAAACCCTTTATGTAATAAAAAATCAACATTTAAGTTTAAATATAAATGACTTTATATAGCTAATCTTATCCAATTTAGATTTAGAGTCTGCCCACCCATCATGCATCAAATTTTTAACAATTTACTCACTCACTCAAAAAGTTGTTTAATTAATTTCATTGGATACAACGAGACGATAAAGAATTAAAGTTTTTATGTATATGTAAGGTGGGTGGATGCAACACTTATATATAATGTTAATATATCCAGATTCTAAATTATTGTACAAGTTCCTGTCTCGTTTTTTGGCCACTATTGTCTGTATTAAGCAGTTCACACATGTTTCTGATTTCAAACCTATTATTTCCCTTTTAAATTCACCAATTTCACTATATTGTATTTTGGTTTGGTTTCCACACACTTTTTTTAAAATACTTTCCGTACTTTCCAAGAAAGATATATATTTTTTTCACGGCGGCTACGAAGTATTTCTAAGAATAATATTTTATGACGGTACCGAGCAGATTAGGCACAATTGTTCTCTATGATGGTCAAACTGCTACTGTTATTATATTTCAGACGCTGCTCATAATTAAAAAAATCCGATTCTTATTCAATTCTAATTTTAACTTAATTTAAAACATATTTTTAGCAGTTTCTGATTCTTTATTTGTATGCATGTATTTATCGGTTACTTTGCCATAACTTCAATTTTTGTTAAGAAAACATCATCCGTTCTGGCGCCTCCACCATTGTTGTTAAATGTAATGAGTCTTGTAAAAGACACGATATACTCCGCAGTATAGTTATATTTTATTTATTCGCTTATACAGTTTTACTTGTTTATGTTTATTTTATTATTATTTCTATTAATATTTTTATATAGGTCATGTCTACAATTTTAAATATACTCAATAATGATGAAAAAATACTATTCATAACTTATTATTTTTCAATCGCTCTTTATTAAGTTTGATTTATATTAAGATATTAATATTTATATTTTCGAAAAGTTCTTAATCCATTCAAATAATAATTACTACGCTCAGTGCTTTTCATCATAACGCTGTCTTCAAAAATTATCGCTTTAAGTAACCGAAATCTCTTATAAATATTTAAATCTCATTTTCGCATAATACACAATCCGGATATAATTTATACTTATTCCCCGTTTTATTTTTCTATGCATCGTAAATTCGGCGCCGTTTGCAAATCCAAAATCTGTAGGCATTATCACGGTATTAATACGAAAGAGTGAGTGGAATTACGGAAATAACTGCCCGTGCCGCCGAGATGAAATGGAATATGATGCACGGTGAATTATTACCCATTTTAGAATTACTTCTCGTCATTCCGCATTTTAATGAAATTTCGCTAGAAATGATGTAATAACGTAATATAATAGTCGCAAATGCAGGTTTCCTGCATTTCTTACGCGCTTAGGAAATTATGGTAAATTGAATTTAATTAATGTTGCTTGATTGATATCAAATGTTTGTAGTTATTAAAGTCGGTTTTGTTGAGTAAACAGTGAACTCAAAGTTTATTTTAATTATAAATAAATAGTTCTGTCAGATGCAAAAAAAGTTTTATTAACTGCGAACTTATGAAAATCATTATTATTTTATTGTATTTGCTTTTATAAAACAAAATTAGCAATGACACAGTATATATATATATATATATTCAGCATGATAAATATCTCTTTTACTCCACAATCCATCCAACATGAAACCTACATAAATATATCACATTGTTCTTCTTCGAAAAACTTCTCTCTATCTATCGCATCATAGCATCAAAATAACATATTTTTATCTAAATTTCAGGTGATTAGGATGTTGTTCGTGATAGTTCTGGAATTTTTCATATGTTGGGCGCCACTTCATATATTGAACACCTGGTATCTCTTCTTTCCAAAAGTGGTCTACAATAATGTAGGCCCGACTGGCGTCTCGTTAGTACAACTTTTAGCCTACGTGAGCAGCTGCTGTAACCCCATCACCTACTGCTTCATGAACAGAAAATTCAGACAAGCGTTTTTGTCTATATTTTGCTCAAAACGGTAAGTAAATTAAATTTAAGATCTTTTATGAACATTTGAAATTGTTTTTTTATTTGTTATTTTAATTAAGTTAATTTGATGCAGAAATATGTTATATTTTCAGGATATGTTGCTGTTATTCTAAGGAGGAAGGATCAGTAGATAAGAAAGAAACGCTGATAAATAATGGTAAACTGAAGATCGCGAACAACTCAGATGCTTCAGTCAATGAATCGACCATTTATCAAGGACGAGCGAGTACTCTAGGGCGCTCTGGTGAGTTTAATAAAATTGCTTTAACATTTGTTAACGTTCAACTCTTAGATTTATTATCTTTGCTGTATGAAAGTAATGACTGATCTAAATAAAAACTATCCCTGTATGTTGGGGCTCGGAGAATTAATATCATGCAGAATCCTGTTGTCAGACAGATATTCAACACACCCGTATGTATTTGGACAAAAACTGACACTGACATATATGTTTTGTGCGACCCACGCCATTCATATTAGGTTGTTAAGTATGAAACGAAGCAAAAAATGCACGTAATGGAATTCGATTTTTTTCCAATAAAAACTTTTTATTATTAAGTATGCACCTATATTATCGATACACTTTTTCCATTTTAGAAGTAACTCATTTATCCCTTTGCTGTAGAAACCTGGATCACAGGAGTCGATGAACATTTTGACAGCCTGCGCGGAATTGATTTTTTTTCAGAGAAAATGTTGTTTAAACTTTGAAAGAAATCATAGTCATGGTAGCCAGTTGGGGCAAGGTCTGGTGAGTATGGTGGATGACGGAGAGTTTCCAACCCCTACTCCTGTAGCTCTGACATTCGTCCGGCATATGGTCGAGTGTTGTCGTGCAGAAAGATTGGAGTGATCCGATTAACTAATTTTAGCTGTTTAAACGCAAGATTTCTCATCATTTCGTCTAGTTGATAACAGTAGACATTCTGGTTTAAGTCTCATTTCGGACAGTGTTTTGGTAATTCATTTTTGTCCAACCATTGCGATAAATACCAAGGATTATTGTCCATTTTTCATCACACGTAACAATTCGATTGAGAAATGGTTCGGCTTTGTTGAGAGAAAGAAGATAAAGACATGCGTCGAGTCTTCGTTCCTTCTGTGGATCGGACAATTCACGCGGTATCCACGTCCAGCTTTTTGACTTTACCGATTTGTGCCAAATGAGTCAAGATTGTTCTCGGTGCACTTTGGCTGGGATTAGCTTCCACAGTGGCTTTCAGGATGTCATTATCCACCTAGTCTTGAGTTGACTAGGTGGTTCATTGGACAGATCGAAATCTCCCGAACGAATTTGTTTCAACCAACGAGCTACAGTCGCGTTAGTATCCACTATAATTCCACACTATTGATATTGGCAACTGACTGCCGTTTTATGGCTCCACAGTGGAACTCATACTTCATCAACACACTAATTTTGCAGATTTCCATAGTGTCACTTAATCGCCTATATAAAAAAAACTATTGCAAATTTATTTAAACTGAAATATGCATTAGACAGAGGAAAAATGTACCTTTCGCGTAAAAAACAAAACAAATTATATCAAAATCCGGCGCCTAAATGAGGTTGAGTGCGATTGAAATAAATAACATGATATTTGCTCCATTTCATACTTGGCAACCTAATACATTAAATAGTTATATGTCTTCTCACTCATTTTGCTCTTCCTTCTTAGGGACAACTTCTTGAAATAAGTCTAATATGAGACCCCTTTGTATATTATATCGTTTAAAAGAAGTCTACAGTCCTCGGATGCTGAATCCAAATTGGATTGTAACTGTACACTCAGAATGTTAGTATTGGCAAAAATGACTTTCGAAATATTCCTAATTATTCTCCAGTTCAATAGATATGTAAGGAATCATGGAATTCCAACAAAGAAATAAAAAATAGAATCGAGATTGCGAGAGAGGGCTTTATGAAAAGGAACAAACTGTTATTCAACAAAGACCTACTATTTAGTATGAGATACCGAATGGCAAAATACTATATGTGGCCCTAGCTGCTATATAACATGGAAGTCTGTAGGCTAATAATATTCATTATGAACAAGATAGAGACCTTCGAAATGCGCATCCTGCATCGTATGCAAAAAATATCACGGACCAAATATGTATCTAATGAAGAAGTCCTTCGAAGAGTGGGAAATTCCTACTCAATATCAAAAAGCAAAATACAGCTTACCTTGACAATGTAATGAGGCATGAATGCTTCGAATTATTACGTCTGACAATTAAAGGGAAACGAGTATATTTTAAGAGAAATGGAAAAATGGAAACTATATCAGCCACGACTACGGTTGCAGCACCATATCATTTTCATGAAATTGTCCATGATAATTCGCACATTTGCGGCTGCATGTCCTCGATAACTTCACGAAATAACACGGCCAGGAAACTTTTCTTGCAAAATTTCAATTGCTTCGTTGCTTGTGTGGTACGTAGCGCCGTCTTGTTGAAAATAAACGTCGTCCAAATCAATATCTTCCAATTCCGGCTATAAAAAATCATTAATCATAGCTCGATAGCTCAATCCATTCACCGTACTAGTTGCACCAACCTTATTTTCGAATAAGTAAGGTCCAATCACACCGCCGCCAGTCCAAAAACCGCGCCAAACAGAGACACTTTGAGGATGGGGAGGCTTTTGAAATCTTGAATTTTCCGAGCCCCAAATGCGGAAATTCTGCTTATTCACGTAGCCTTCGAGATGAAAGTGGGCCTCATCACTGAAGATGATTTTTCGATGAAAATCCGGATCATTTTGATGCATTTCAAGGACCCAATCAGGAAAGATACGATGATCGACCGGCTTGAGTTCTTGTAAGCAATATTCTTAACGCACACGGTTTCGATTCTTCACATCACCAAGGTTTTTTTAACCAGTTTTACTATTGCTGGTCGAGAAGGTGCTTCACGACGACCAAAAAGTTTTTTAGTTTGGCGAACTGTGACTGCAAAATTTTCATCATTTCTGTAGTGAATTTTAACAATTTCAATGCGTTGGTGAAGCGCTATTCAAAATAAAACCTCTTATTGAAAAACCCATTAAATTTGTCTTGCTGACATAAAGAGCCAAAAAGTTCCTTACAAAAAGTGGATAAAAAACGAGATATAAGAGAAAATATAAAAATTTTCGGATGTGGATGAATGTACCTGCTTTTGTAAACTCCGCCCGTGCTTCTATCGTTTAAAATTGAACGTATGATTTTTGTAATTAATTTGTATTTTTTAAAATAGAAGACCAAAGATCTAAAAAAATAAATAAATAAAAATATCTTTGGAAAAGCTAAGTCGATTCCTGGCTATCGAAATAAATCCTTCAACGCCTTTAAGGACGTACATTTCTGTAGGTTAGCGTAACAGAGTAAAACTCACATTTTGCACTTTTTTTCTGGATAGTAGACAGTCCTTAGTAGTTGATGAGTGTTATACTACCCTTCCTATAGGAAAACCTGGTATTAATAACTGTTCTAACCTCCGAAACCTTATTTTGAAGATGGTAGTAATTCCTCCAAACATGTTTCTGCTAACAAAATGCCAGACAAAAATCAGAAGATTGTTCTTCTTAACATATATCATATGAACTTTTGTATCCATGAAGGTACTAGGCCATGCATTCGTTAGATGTTCTTCTCTGGCACGTTATAAACTGCAGCATTGTCTCTTTTACAGTATAAGGGGTTAAATGATTGAAATTAACAACTCCTGGTTTATATCAGGTGGATTTTTAATCCGGTACACTATATCGATTATCTTTTCGACAATTGGATAGAACCGATCCCATAACACTCACAACTTTGAGAAGAGACATCTATGATATATAATGAATAACCATTTATATATTCAATAGCTCTACAGCTCCGATATAGGCCCTGGCCTTCCTGAATTTATTCCTCCATTCTGTACGGTCCCATCGCTAGTCTTCGCCAACTCCTTAATTTTAGGACTTTTTTGGCGTCTTCTTCGACAACATCCTCCTAACGTTTTCTTGGCCCTCCAATTGATAATTTGCCTTCCATCTTACACTTTTGCACTCGGCGTGGCATCCTGTCTTCCCGCATTCTTAGCAGGTGTCCTGCCCATTGAATTATGTAGCTTAACAATTACTAATAGAAACGGGGTGTTCTTTAAAAATGGTGTAAATCTCTTGATTGTATCGGAGCTTAGGCAATCTTAAAAGGCACTTGGTGATAGTTTTGTTCATTTTTCATTTTAATCGGGTAAGTTACGTAATTCTTTCCTGCCTCCTCTGCAAGTAAGAAACCGAGTTTTGAATAAAAAAAGATTATGTCCGCTTGTATGTACTGTTTTATTTATAAGCAAGCAGAAATATAGATGTCAGTACCAATCCTATTCATCACATGAAATACTTCAACCAAGAGCGATTGGTGGTTTTATTAATTCGTTTCACCATACCATCCGATTGTGGACGTATAACTGTTATCCTTACCTTGTCGATTTTAAAAATTCTGCATACCTTTTTAAAAGATTTCAAAATGTCTTCCTTGTTTTGAAGGAAAACCCTTAACAATACCCAATCCTTAACTAATTCCCCACCGAATGTTGATCAAAGAAATCTGTAATGTTTTGGAAGGTGCATCAACATCAATTGTGATGCGTTTAAATAAGCTGCGAATTTTGGTCGTCCTAGATCATCACACTAAACTTTCTTTTAATTTTGCATTCTAAAAGTGTCTATAATACTTTGAGCATGGTCTCCAAAATAAAGCATCTACTTTACAATTAATTACCCCAGTTCGATGATCAATATCAAAATCAAACTTTCGAAACTATCTTTCGACTCTTGACTCATTATAAAAATTTTCTCCTCGTAGGTATTTGAGCCAATTTGTTTTGAAAGTGGCCATTTGTAATTTTTTTATGACAGTAGAAACATTTGAGGTTTTCTGTCATAAACAACAATTTGCGATTAAGCATATTTAAGTATATGATAATTATTAACACATATATAATCACAGATAATTATTTATTAAATACATAAATGTATTATTTTGTAAGAGAATTTATTTTTTCTAATAAAGTCAATTTATTATTATTATTATTATAAATAATGAATGCGGATCATCGAGAACAATTTCTGAGGAGGAGAAAAAGGATGCTCAAAACCATATTTAAAGTTTTCCTAAATTTGAAACCTACTATGTCAGATCTCATAACCTTAATAAATAATATTTACATCCTGATCTAACTCTAAAAAAAATTTTAATTTATACGAGCTTCATTGCAAAGAAAATAATAAAATAGCAATTAAGTGGACTTACAGAAAAATATTTTAATTTACATTCCCACCGACCCAGCAAGATATATGCCAAAAATGCGACCTATTAAACAATAAAATTATGCATCATTATTTTGCATTTTCTTTCTAGTTGCAAAACGTATTACCTTGCCTAAAGTAGACAACCCCAGTAGGTTGTACATTTGATAGAGCATTTTAATACCAATATATACTTTGCATTGGACAAGAAAAATGAAATAAAATTCTTCGGTCTATAACAGAACTTATTTTAATTTTTCGATTGCATCTTTACATCGACGAGAAGTAGCCTTGCAGAATAGCAACCTGGTTAGATCTTTTATACTAATACCCTACTACTGGTAAGTTCCTAAGAAGAAAATGCATTTCGTCAGGTCAAATAGCTTCCTAGGAGGCCATGCCCTGATCCGTTCTGGTGTTACCTCCATTTCTCCGGTGGTATCCTATGCCCATGTGTAATAACACATGAGTATAGGATGTGCTGTGGTGTTATTCTTGTGAATATGGTACATCACTCTCATGTAAGGAGACCCATATTCAGTTTTATCTAACTTTTAGTTAGGCACAAGAGCTGTTTATCTCTGCTTGATGAAAGATCAATAAACATTTTGGATTGGATTTGACCTAGCGCGCTTATCCAGAACACTGGTCTATTTTTCCCACTCTTCGACCTTCCCAAGTGCTTTTGATAACCTACATCTAAGTTTTAGTCCAATCATGGTAGTCACAACTCCTTCTCTGGAATGTACATCAGTATGTGCGTTGCTTAATATATTTCAGTAGCCTAGTGTCCACATTAAAGTTGGCTTGTTGCTCTAGCCCAATTGCTTCAGATCTTGTTTAAAGTTCCATGAAGTTTTAGAATGGAAACTTTACGCTTTGAGGTTAAATACTTCCTTATATTAAGATATTTTTTAATTATTTTATTTCTAGGGGTTAATTTTTCTAGTACGACCTTGACTCCTAACTCTATTATTTGTAATTTTAATATCATGTGCATTAGCTAGTACGTTTACTAATTTAACTAATTGAGCACATCATTCAGTATCTATAGCTTTGTAAATCTATGACAGCATTAACTGTTGATGATCTTTTCTTGTCTGATCTGGAGTTACATCTCCCGCAATATTTCTGCAACTATTTCTTTAATACCGTGTTTAAAAACACTGCACTAGATCAGTTGCCTGTTTTCTTGGCTCTGTTAAAGGACTTCCGAGCGGAAGTCCTGAGTCGTTCCAATTCCTTGTTTCCTTGTTCCACCAAGGAACGTTTCTCGAGAAGTTTACCTTTTTTATCGGGCAGCTTATCTCATAGGCTGCTACGATGGTATCACTTTCAGGCACTAGGCATTCGTTATATGATGCCCAGTCCATTTTTCATTGCACTCTAATATTTCCGTACTCTTAGCTTCCATATCGAACGCCATCGTTTGATGGTCTGACATAGAAGGCTCTGGGAGTACACGGCATTTTTTTTATCAATAAGATACCTAGACGGCAGAAGGTACTTGCCCCTATTATTGATATCTGAGCTACCCCATACTATGTGGTGCACATAGTGTCGCAATCCATGATGAGATGTTTCCCATTTCTGCAGTACAAGTCCGTGTAGTCCTTTACTGCTTCTGGTGGTGGTTGCCGTCGGTACGTCCACAACCGCTGCCAGTAGGTTCTGTGAGGAACTGTGAAATGGGACCATAATTAGTAACTTTCATGAAAATCAGGGCGGCCCGTGGGCTGCCGCACGTTGTTTTATATACCAGATAGTATGATGGGTTTGAAGTCCTTTAATCACTTCTCCATGAACCCTCTTCAATTAACCGTACTTGGACTCTTCCTCTAGCCAGCCTGCTGTTTAAGGCACTTGATGTCGCCTTTAAGTGTTGCAGGTTGATTTGGAGGCACTGCCACTTATCCTTCATTTATAGGCCTTGAAATGACCACCACCTCTGGCATCTTTCAATTTGTCCTGGGGCATATCCCTGCCCTTTGGACGCATATCAGCCTTGGAGCCTTCCAGTTACCTGGAGGCTTGTTAGCCTCTGTGAAACCAGTTGCGGTTTGCTGTTTAACGATAACATTTGGAAATTATGAAATACGTTTAGACAAGCAAGAGCCTGTAACAAAAAAATATAGAAAGAAATATTTAAAAATTAACCAAAATTTCGTTTATAAAATATTGCAGGGTTAAAGAATACATTGAAGCGGAAGGTTTACCTATTCCTTCCGAAACTAGAGGAGTGAATGAGGAATACAATTTTGATAAGGATATTAAAGACAAAATAGAGGTGGGAAAAGGGTGTGAAAGGGTAAGGGTGTAAGAGATTACAACATGAGAACACCAATTAAGAGAATTATTCTTAGAGAACAATCAGGATTGAAAGTAGAAAAAAAAATAGCGGGCTTACATTACAAGTGATTAAAAATAGCTACAATTTATCCGAAAAGTAAACAAATTATTAATTATAATACTCGATAGCTAGAAAAGACCTATAATGAAGCCCAAAATTCAATAATAGAGATAGATTGGACTATAAGAATCGGCAAAGGGACTACGAAAAGTATAGATAAAAATGAGTAAGAATCTGAGTGTACAAAAAAGTGAAATAGAAACTAGCTAGTGCTGAAAACATCAAACGAATGTGTAGAAGTAGGCTGGGTGGGTGAAATAACACATGCAGTGATTAAATACGTGCATGTGAACAGAAAAAAATAAATAAATATTGGTGTGTCTAATCTCATAATTAGTAAAAATGTATAACATTTTGTATTAATTGCAATTATTCAGAATAACATTTACTCCGATTTTGTGTTTTAATTATAAATAATAATTTAACTCAGATATTTTTATAATTAATAAATACATTTAAAAATTTTATTTTAAAAAATGGAAACATTTCATTCGCTTTTGATATTTGATATTCAGTACGCAGTACATAAATTTTTCAAGAATAATTCGAATTGTCCAGAGGGACCTCAAAGTGGATATTTCCGTTGAAACTCCAAATTGAAAAAAAAATCACAAACGCGATATTTCCTCACATTCCACACGGGAAATGCAAAAAGTCATAAACATATTTATCATTGATCAGAATACAATCAATAACGTGTTTATCACCAACCGTATTCTGCACATAATGCGTTTGGAAATGGAATTATTACAGGATAAAATATTCAAGGGTTAAATATTTAAATATATATCATACCTAAATTATATATTACAAAACAATATTTGAATGTGTACAGAATTGATTGAATATATACACCAACTTTTTATTGACAAATGGATGCATAACAAAAATAATGACTATACAATTATTAATTTAGAGTGCATTTGTCATCCTGCTTTCGACCATTGGTATTTGTTGCGATTTTATAACTATCGCAACCCAACCCTAATTCGTTACGGTGGTCCTTTTTTATATTTTCTCCACGGTCAAGTGCGTGAGTGAAAATATGTGTTTTCGACATCTGGCTGCCAGGCATGCGGTCCTGGTTAGCTTAAGAAGTTCGTGGAATTTAATGCGGTGCGCGGGGGGTGATAATTTCGCCACCCTCAACCCTCAAAGGAAGAAGAGACGAGAACGAACATTCAGTCAGAGCGGTCGCGACAATTTTATTTTTACCTTTAATTGTAAATTTTGTAATTAGTGTTCAATATACGAGTCAAACTCAATTTATTATTTTATTATATCTTATTCAGATATAATTGGTCCTTCGAATTTAATTATTGCACAAGTCTCAACAGTATTTCCGCCTTAATCTTCTTATTTTGTATAAAGGTCTCGTCATTGTTTAAGAGGTCATAATTGCTAACAATATTTGTTGATCCCTTGTCTTAAATTAGTTAGTTTAGGTTAGTTTTTCTTGAATTTCCTCTATGAATTAGTATAGGAAGGAATTTGATTTTGATTAGTACCCTAAGGGCTGATGAAAATTATATAACGTTATAGTGTGAGGGTTGAGGAAGACGATATCTGAATTTTAAAGTAAAGGGCGGTAGATCATTTTATAGATGTGTTTATATTATGTACTTTGCTTTTTGTAGGTTAGGCCTCTGAAATTTGGCTTCCTTCTCTTGAATTTTGCATTAATGGATATAGAGTGGTTTTTAACAATTATTAAGATGGATTAATAGAAATATGATATTTTACAAACAAGGTACATTACCTATCATGGTCTGTAAGATGCTAAGGACTTTGGAAAGTGTAGATTTGTGATTAGTCAGGACAGTACAATCGACGTCTTGATGCAAATAGGCAGATTTATTAAAAAAATATATTTCTTGAATGAATTTCTTCTTACTTGGTGAAACACTTTGAACTATTACTTATGAAGCTTTAATTTAAATTATACTTGATTTGTTTAACAATTTTTCTCTATTTACTCGACTAGTTTCAGTTTTTAAGCAAATTCAAGTGAAATTAGTCGAATAAATAAAAATAATTTTGAAACAAACCAAGTGTAATTTAATTTAAACCTTCATCGGTAAAATATTTCACTTTTGAGATAGTAAATATCGTGCCTTACAATTTAATGGGCATGGGAAAAAGAGGAGAACCTTGAGATAGATCTTACTTAGAAGAAATGCATTGACAAGTTTAATCTAAAGGAAGCGATTGTGTAGAAAATTATCCTTGAGAGTTAATAAGTAATAATCTGAAGTTAATGGTACTGCACATATGCCTCAGTCATCGGTATCAAACGGAATCAAAAGCTTATTTAACATCTAGGAAAACAAGCACGGATTGTTTTCTTCCGAAGCCTGCTGTTTGGTAGTTTAAGGAGATAATGGCTAGTGAAAGGATTTGCACTAAGAACAAGCCTAACTGATAACTAGAAATGTGGGATATAATTTTGTTTTGAGGAGAAATACAAACTTTTTTCCAAATAGGTAATTGCTTCAATGGAGATCATTGTCAGATTTAGGGATGCAGGTAATTATCCCTTTTTTCCAATTTGATGGTTTATTTTGATTATGGTTGTATATATTAATGATGTAGGAGTGAATATATTAAGGGAGAGATTACAAAATCAACTTAAAAATACCATCATAGCCGGGATTTTGTCTTTAAGGATAAGTGAGATTTGGAAATTTTCAAAAGCTTTATACCAATTGTCAACTTGGTCTTGAAAGTCTTTGTCATTGTGGTCGTTTCTTGTTAATTTATAGAATTGTTTTAAGTGTTTTCCAAAAATCTCTGTAATTTTTATTCGTCCATGGTCATTTGATTCGTTATTGGGTCAATAATTTTCGGAATGAAATCAACTTTGCGTTGTTTACTTAACTTTCTTAATTTCCTGTAAAAAGTTGTCTTGAATCTCCTTTACGGTTTCTCAATATTTTACCACTTCTATATTGCATGATTAAATTCTGAATGTTCTTGGTCCTTTTGTTAAACTTCTGTTTTAATGTTTAATTGTATATTATAATATTATATTTGATTAGTTTGAGGATATTTGTTTTGGTGAATTTTGGGGTATTTTTTGAGATAAAATCGGATAAGCTTTTTTCAAAATGATATCTTCAATGGAAGAGGAATGATGGGTATAAACAAGAAAAATGTGCAGTTTTTATGAGTATAACATCTCAGTGCAATGTAGACATTTATTCATGAATTCATTAATTCGATGTATTAGTTTAACCAAACATTATTTCTGTACGTGTTCCAACCATCGAGTCATCACTCATGTTTTGAATTAAGAGCAGTTGTGGGATTAAAACAGAGTTGTTTAAATTAGCAGTTTAATGTGGATTAGATTATTAGTGAGGAAATGAGTTATAAGATAGAATTCTTTGGTTATGGAATTAATGTTATTTAATTAAAAATAGAGGAATAGACGCACGGACGATAGAAGTATTTAAATCTATGTACAAAAACTACAAAAAAGTAGTTAGAACAAGCCATAAAGAATCTAGAGAGTTCGTGACAAAGATATGAGTAATATAAGGATGTCTCCTGAGTTCGCTACTATTGACATTGATATTAGACAAAGCTACAAAATAAGCAAAGAAGGAAATGAAGATAAATTGGAAGAAAGACACATAACGGAAATGATGTTTGCAGATGATATGGCGACAGTGGCCGAGGCATATAAAGACCTGCAGCATAATATCGAAATACTAGACAAAGATATAAGTGTTATAACAACATAGTATATAAGAAATAATTTGTATTTTATTTGTATATTTTCTTCACCTGAAGAAGCCACAGTGTGGCGAAACATATGTAGTGTTTACAATAAAACCAATTTGAAAATGAAGATAAATATAGACAAAACCAAAACAATGATAATATTTAGAGAAAATATTTACATACAATAAAATTACAAGGAAAGCAGATCAAACAGGTATATAGTTAAATACTTGTAACTTGTAACAACAATAACAGAAAATAATGGGAAAATAGACAAAGAGGTAAATGAAACAACTAAAAACATAGAAACAGAAATAGTGAAAAAAGTTGTAGGACCGACAATAATATATAGTAGTAAAACATGGACCATGACTGAAAACCGAAAAATAAAAATAAATGCAGTCGATATGAACTTTTAAAGAAAAATTGAAAATAAGACCAGAAGAGATAAAATTAGGAATAATACGTACAGATGAAGAAGAACAAGACCGCAAATAAGGAAGTACCGGGGAAGAAGAATATAGACTGGAGAAGGATTAAACAATTAACTCAAGACAAGAAAAAATGAAGAAAAAATACAGAAACAGACACTAAACAAAAGCTCCTTACTTCTTTTAACATTACAATATATATATTCCCATATTTAATCGGCAATATTTTTGATTTTCACTTGTAATTGCTTTTGTAAGGTTGTGAGCTATCATCTCCTGAATTGAGATGTTTGAATTGATCCATTTACAACTCGATCTCAAACATTCTGATGGCGGACATCTATATACCTGCTTCGTTCTTGCTCAGTATCCGTCTGACTCAGCTAGTTTTATTGCTCCATAGTTTTCACACTTGATGTTGATGCACGATGATGCAGTTTTGAAAAATTAATCTCTCAATTGCCTCAACCAGATTACCTCTTGAGTCATAAAGCTAGCGCTCTGTATTCTCAATAGTAGATAGCGCCACGGTTGACTGCCTTATTGATGCCCAAGACACTGCTTCGCCCGAGCATTTGAAAACACGACCTCCTTTTATTAATATCTGACGCCCAGTCTGTTCCTTTTAGATAACGACAAATGCGTTTAACTGGCTTTCATCATTATTGTTGACATCATTTACAGCAAATAAAATGTTAGGCCGAGTTCCAACGGTCGCAACTAGTCGGAGAAATATAGAAATAGTGAAAGAAAATCAAGTGTTTTAATTAATCTAATTAACATAAACATGTTTCACCACGGGTTAAGTGAGAATTTAATTCATCCAGGTATGATGTAAGTTCATTTTTAATGGCTACTCTACATTTATCTGATTCTTGATTCGCTAATGCCTCTTCAATGGTAGAAAGTATTTCTATCTTCCTTTTGAATTGCTTTTGTATCATACAGAAACTCCTCCAGGTCTTAATGTACGTGCAGATCGCCTCGTTTCATTGAACACTGTTGATGTATCTGCTGATTCCGAAATGTAGTCTTCATCACTTGAATCTTCATAATCTAACGTACTTAATTCTTCATACCCATCTGTTGAATTTTCAAATTCTTTAGACATTTCATTGTCTCCCACTAAAGTCTCGTTTTCTTGATCAAATAAATTAAATACCTTTGTATCTGTGTTCGATTCTAGAAATTTTACATCTCTTTTAATTCGAATTTCTTTTGATATTTGAATCAATACACCTATATCCCTCACATTCATCACTATAGCCCATGAATAGTAACTTCATTGATTTTTTTATCCACCTTCAATCTTTTTTGCTTAGGAATATGAACCACAATTGGACAGCCAAAGGTTCCCATGTGTATAACATTTACTTTTTGGCCAGACCAATTTCCTTCTGGTGTGTCATCTAATAGGCAAGTAGATATGGATCTGTTTATAATATAAACTGCAGTATTGACTGCTTTTACCCAATAACTTCTATCTAATTTTGAGTCAAACAACACACACTTAGCTTTTTCCACTATAATACATTTGGCTCGTTTTCTTTCCCATTTTGCTGTGGAGTATACACATTTGATGTCTGCTAAATTATGCCCCTTTTTTGCAGAATTCTTCAAGGTCCTTGTTAGAGTATTCCTTTCCATTGTCAGTACGTAAAATCTTGATTTTCTTTCCAGTTTGTGTTTCTAACAACTCTTTAAATTGCTTAAATGTTTCAAATTCTTCACTCTTATGCATTAAGAAGCAGACAAATATTTTATGCGAGTAATCGTCTATGAAGGTGTAAAGTATTTTCCACATCATATCGAAGTATTCTTCATCGGTCCACATAAATCTGAGTGGTTTAAATCAATAACCTCAACTGTCTTTGTCTTTGAATGTTTAAATGGTGATCTTTTGTAGATCTTTATGAATAATGTGACCAAGCCGAAGATGCCATGTGTAGAAGCTATCGCCTGTTCCAGCCAACATACATCTTACAGATTTATATTCAATTTTATACACTTTATAGATTTTCAAAACCACTCCATATAACCGTTGTTGTTTTTAATGTTTGTATATGCACGAATAACGACTCATGTTTTGACATCACTATGCGAGCTTTCGCCTTTTTAAATTTATCCGCATCCTCTTCTGTACACGATGCACTGATCGAGTCCGTGAAATTCTAGCACCGTTCTTATAGCGAATTTCCATGGGTGGTAGTTTTCACTACTCTTTAGTTTTTCAATCGAGTTATCAGTGGTAGCCATTTTCGACAACGAATGCCTTTTATTTATACCGGCTACAGCACGTGCTTCTAACCTTGAATATCACGACAAATGCGTTTTTAAGTCTACGCCTATTTACCTGCTTATGCCCATAACCTCTTGGGATGAGGTTTTCTTAGAAATCTTGACAGGTTATAAACGCAGACGAGTAACGATAACAAACACGCATATTGTGAATAACACTGCCACGAACAATAATTGACATCTCAAACACTTACAGTACATTGATACCAACCTCTATAGAATATATTCTTTAACAATTTCTAAAACTTCTCTTCGGACACTTAGTAGACCATGATGTATGCTTCCATAAGTCTTGCATTTTGGCGCTGCTGTTGTTTCGCATGTTGCCGTTGTGTATACTCCTTGCCGTTTCGCAAATTTCACCATTGTTTGACAGTTTGCTTAAATTTGTTACATAAGTTACATAGTCTCGTGGCTTTGTAAATTCTTCACATATAAGGTAAGTGATCTCGCAGAATTTCTGTAAAAGAATCTAATGAATTATTATTATTATGAGCGTTTCGCGATTGACATTTTTTCGCTATAATCATGCGGAAGTTCACTTATTTTTGTGTCTTGTATCTCCTCCCTCATGCTTTTAATGACCAGACAGTACGAAGGCGCAGGCGTAGCGAGCTAATTGCAAGTGAAAGTGGATGATTTGTCTTGCGTATATGAAGAACGCCATTTGCAAAACCTGTGTACAACTCGCTCCTTCAGCAAGGTTTTTAAGTAATTTATGATGGTTTCTTCTTCCAAGTTGCTTTCAAGTATATATTTCCGTATTGTTTTAATAATTAGTGCATTATTATCGTAATTATTAAAATTAAGATAGTGACAAAACTGTCAGATTTTCAAGTTGGGCTTCTTCAGATAAATTATGTTGAAACCAAGCAGTTCGTACAGTTTGTTCTCTTGATTGTGTGATTGTTTGTTCAGATATTTGTGTTGTATTGAATATCGATGTGGAAATTCTTGATGTACTGCTAGTTTATGTATACTGTTGAATATAATTTGATTGTATTGGCTTTTAATTGTTGAAAGTCCATTTTGAATTCACTGTTAGGTGTTGTAACTAAAAAACAAACTTTCAAGGAGTATGCTTTTATTTTCCGCAACAATTGTTTCGCCACACTGTGGCTTCTTCAGGCGAATATATTCTACGTTAACTTGTCTAATGCTGCGTGATTCTCTTTTCGGAATAACACGTATAGTTTTATTGGATATTTTAGGCAAATTATCTATTTGCATCCAATAAATTTATAGTGTATTTGTTTTTTTATTATTGTTGTTTTTAATAATAAGTTTTTATTCTGGAAACAAATAAGCCACATATGGAAAGTAACTTGATGGAAGGTCACCAAAGTAACCTTTACTAGTAACAGAGCCATCGAAGTAGTTTTTGGGGAAGAGTGGAAGATCATGTGAACATAGAAAGGCTCAAGGCCAAGTGAAGTCGAAATTGATTGCCCTGCACTGTGTGATGTTGCTCTACCCTGTTAATACCAAGTTTCTTAAACGTGTAGGAAATTGTTTATTTTAGGTTTAAAGATTGTAACATCTGCGCGGAACGTTCTGCATTGACAGTTACTATGATTCCCAGTTCATTTTCTAAAATTAACATCTGATGATTATGAGTGTTTACTTACTCAACTACCAAACTATATCATGTACTCATGGCTGACATTACGCATTAAAAAATCCCTTCTACATAAAATACTTTTTCTTAATTAATCTTTCTTTTTGGCAGAGGTGCTGGTTCTAGACGCCGAGGATCGTGTTTAGCAGCGGCTCCGAGTACGGAGTGACCACTTCGTCTACGAGCACCACCAGGATCGTCCAAGTCATTGCAGGTGATCCCGAAGACGACTCCTTCTGCTACAGAATCACCTGGGCGCCCCGTCCTACCAATAACGCGAACAATGGCTCCACAAATCAATTAAGCATTTCCAATCTCTACTCTTAGAGACAGGGAATTTCATGTAAATAATTGCTGGGAAAAAGAGACAGCTAAAGCATAATAATACTAAAAATTGAAGCTTTAATAATGCAAATAAATTAATATATAACTAAAATTAATCATGATGGTTGTTACATAAGGTAAACATGGTCATAAAGCAACAAAGGATTTTTTACTAGTTACGCTAATGTTTGACTATCGACAACATGGTCTTTCCGACTATTTTATACTAGTATAAATACAAATATAAATATATATTATTATACAACCTAATTTAACGATAATTTTTGAGTAATCAATTTATAATAAAACATCCCTAATTAATATCTGGATTATGATCGAACCTTTTTATTAGAATATATTATTTATAATTTTAATTTCTCATCGTAATAAATTAGTAATAAAATAATTAACTCACATATTCATAAGTTAACTTGGCGGAAATATATATTTATATATTATAGTACTAGTTTTCATGTAAATAGGCAAACAACAAACTAGTATAAAAATTCTCATTGCAGTTTTAAGACCATGTTTGTTACCCGACACAACCGGGACGTAAACAAATTCAAATTATATAATATAAAACTTATATTAAAACAAACCTGCCGTAATATCTTAGAATAAAAAATAATTTCTCCGATGATAAATAAAATAATTTCGGACTGATGAATGCGTTTTAAGGTAAATTAAAGTAAATTAAGTACTAAACACAAATATTTTTATATGTTCAGAAATGGCTAAAATAATAAAAATATTTTCTTGTGCGCCAGTTAATAAAAATATACCGTAAATAAATGTACTCCAATTTGAAATTAAGAAATGTGTAAATTCCATGTGATACAATTCAGCTATTAATTTTTAATTAATCAACAACACAGGATATAGGATTATAAAACCAATATTCGAAATTGCGAATTCGCGCCTGTACATACATATAATTCTTGATTAAAATGGGGAATGGTTTCTATTTTTGGATGTATTTGTTATGTACGATGTTGTTCAGGAAAGACGTGTCTTTCTGTGGGTGTCTAACATTGATTAAATAAATGTTAAAATCACCGCGTATTTAATTACCCTAACCAAATTATCTCTGGTTGTTTACACTATGTCTACGTTTAATATAATCAATAATGTTGGCTGTTTGCATATTTAGTTACATCCGGCCCTGTTGGCAGTTTACAGGCGTGTTCGGGCACGTTATCTCTAAGATCTGGTAATAAACGGCTCGCGTGAGAGTATTTAATAGTTCATAGGAAACGGATTCAAGACTAAATTGTTTCCAGAACATTTAAACCGAATTTAAGTAAATGTAATGGATATTCTTAGAATCTACAAACTTCATTTCTTAATCGATATAATTAGTTGCTTTTTTTTAAATTTACCTAAATTATCCTAAAATACTATTTTATTTTCTGGTTAATATACAAATTAATAAAACAGTAGTTTTACATTTTATACCAAAATTGATATAACATTGGAACTTCGTCAATACTGATTTTTAATAATAACAATAAATATCTTTATTCACATTTTTCCCCTTTTACAATAACAGTAATTACATTTTGTGATTTATTTGTGAACGGGCTATCGACCATTGGTCTTTCAGCCTCTGATTTTAATATAATTTTCATTTTCTGTAATAAATATGGTAGTTACTATAACTACTTTCACATCGCAAACGTAAATGTTAATAATTAATTAATTCATTTTCAAAAAGAAATTATATCACAAATATAATTGTAACATTAATTAAGAATATAGTTAAAGGTATCAACAAAGAGGTAATATATTTTATTATGAAAGCAGCAACTATCTTTAAAACTAGTTCGATCGCTTAATTGTGTCACATTATTCAAAACTCAGTGACTTGGGAACGATAAATTACTCATTTTGTTAACTTTAACTAAAAATTACATGTAATAACACCTTGATCGTTTCTTAGTGTGTTAAACCTAGCAATTATCTGATTTTGAAAGGATTATATATTTTCCACTGGAGTAGTGTAAACTAATGACTTTAGATAGCCCCTTAAGAAAGAATCCAGGGGCTTAGCAGGACAAGAGTGAGGTCCACCACGCCCAATCTAAAGATCTCTATATCTATCTCGTATGATGCTGTTAACAACTCACGAGCAACCACACTAAAATACGCCAGTACAACAAACTGAGGTAGCGTTTGTTCTAAAATGTTGTAAGTAAGTATTCCTGGTAGAAATAGCGGTCCAGTTATCCAATCATCTACAATTCGTATCACATGTAGATTTTTTAACCCCTATCCACACAGTTTTATAATAAAAATTAATTTCTGCATTTTTTGAAAAATTCGTTTCATCGGTAAATAGTTGGTTCTTTGGTTCAGTGATTGAAAATTTTAAACTATTTTGTACAAAAGAAATTGACAGAATGCGTGGAGGTAAATGAGCAGGAAGAAGTGCCTGAACTCGTTGGGTACTACAAAGAGTTTCTAAGAATTTTTCAAAAAGTTCCATTACTCCGTGCTTCTTTCGGCCAAAATTTTATGTATATTTTTGTAGTTAATTTGTTTTTACATGTATTTTTCTAAGAAAGAAGACCAAAGATTAAATAAATAAATAAATAAAGTATTTGCCATTTTTCGAGTAGAAGAAGTACCTGAATCTTTCCCTATCATATCCAGCATATTCTCTTCCACTTCTAGCGTTCTTATTATCATTGGCCTTCCTTCACGAGGCGTATACAAATTAAATTGACATTTAACTGTATTTCATTTCGATGTCTCCACTTGCCTGCTATTGGTGGATAAAAATCGTTCTTAGTAATTAGAATGTTGTTAAAAGTTTAATCAAATCGGGTTTTCGAAAATCATTAAAGAACAAAGTATTTTTTGAATAGCCCATGGAATAAACTCTTAAATTTTTGCCACATGTTTAATATATCCTCTGTAAACTACGTGGTGTTTAATGAAGATTATAAATAAAAGGCCTCGAACTTCCGAGTGAGAAAAATTAAAGCCTCTTTCTAATTCTCGATGACTGTGGAGTTAAATAGAGTAACAGACAAGTTCGAATAGTTAAAATGTTTGATTAACAAGAAACGATCAAATATGAAAAGGTGTTGAAAGATGAAGGAATCAAATCAAGCATTTTAACAGCACTTATAATATAGAGGTAAACAATGGCACACAAGAAATTCTGATTAAAGAATGAATAGGTGCAAAGAAAAGATGCATAATAATGTATAAAAATATCATGGAAAAAGGAACTAGTACATAATATTTTACCAAAAGTTCTTTAGATTTTTTACTAATGGCGAAACAATTATAGTGAGCTGAATAAAAAAAATATATTAACACCAATTATTAATTAAACATTATATGTATTTTCAATTAAATGCCTCATCAATAAGTTCAACATATTTTAAAATAATAAAAATAGGCTCAAGAAAACTCAGAACATATAAGGTATAGTAAAAAGAAATCCATTATTTTTGCTAACTGAATAGTTGAGGCTCTTAGTGGTTGAAAGTTCATATTCTTAATCATTTCTTCTTCGCCTGAAAAA
Source organism: Ontholestes murinus (assembly GCA_963969525.1). Taxonomy (NCBI): domain Eukaryota; kingdom Metazoa; phylum Arthropoda; class Insecta; order Coleoptera; family Staphylinidae; genus Ontholestes; species Ontholestes murinus. The sequence continues at coordinate 46,232,449 of OZ018395.1, forward strand.
GGCACAGTGTTTCGAAACAATTGTCGCAAACAACAAAATAAATAATAAATAGAAAAAACACGAAAAAATATTCGTAAAATCTACAACAAATGAGTCTTATTAAGACTACAAGAACAAATCACTTTTGAAACAACTACTTCTCTAGCTAATACTTCGACAGACATTGAATAATACAAAAGTAATTTGCGTGTTACAAAATAGCAAGGCTATCAAAGCAACACTAGTTTGAACGTAATTTCTTTCTGTAAAATGAACTAAAAAATGATTGAATGTACGTTAAAATAGTTTGTGAGTGACTATACTATGGTAATTTGGAAAAATAATAAAGCTGTACTGAAGAGATTGAAATATCGAAACACGTGTCTACAGATGGTTATAAAATTGAGTATTGAATTATTTAATTGCTTTTGCTAATTTATTTTTAATTACATCAACCTAAATTCATTTCTTTTTCCAAATTACCATAGTATAGTCACTCACAAACTATTTTAACGTACATTCAATCATTTTTTAGTTCATTTTACAGAAAGAAATTACGTTCAAACTAGTGTTGCTTTGATAGCCTTGCTATTTTGTAACACGCAAATTACTTTTGTATTATTCAATGTCTGTCGAAGTATTAGCTAGAGAAGTAGTTGTTTCAAAAGTGATTTGTTCTTGTAGTCTTAATAAGACTCATTTGTTGTAGATTTTACGAATATTTTTTCGTGTTTTTTCTATTTATTAGTGAATTATCTACAACGTAAAGGACTTATATATTTTATTAACAAAATAAATATTTGAAAGTGTTATCGTATTTTATTTTCGAAAATTTACCAATGTGATTAACATTATTTTTGAATGAAATTTAAAACTTTAATTGCCATAGTTAGATCCGATTTAGCTTAAATATGCGCCGTTTTGTGCGATAACTTGTTGCCATTTTGAAGGTTATTTAATTATGCTTCTCCAATAGAAGGCCTCGTCCCTATTGGCAAAAATTAAGACAGTCGATTTTCACGCCTCTATTGAAGAAAATTATTCGCCATGGACAGGAACATATGGTAATCTCATGGTGCTAGGTCCGGATGCATAAGAACCTCTAAATCAAGCTCACTACAGATGCGTGTGGTCTGGCATTGTCCTGATCTCGTATTAGCCAAAGCTGGTCGCTTCTGAGTGATTGCGTTCTTCAGACGGTCCAATTGTTGGCAGTTGGCAGTTTTGTCGTAGGAGAGCAGCTCATGGTAGATAATTCCCTGTCAACCCCCCTAAATACACAGAAAAACCTTCCTAGCCGCTTCAAAAATGGGTCCATTTGTTACGATTCAACAGCGATTCGCAGAAGGAAACTAGGTCCATAAAGTTTTTTGCGTTAACCCGTGTGGCATCCATATATCGAGCTTCTTTTTGTATCCAGTCTTATTCAAATGGTTTCAAATATTTTTTGTGCAATATTTAACGCTTGTCCAATCGAAACAGTACTAACATGACGGTCGGACTTACAATGTTCATGATTTTATAGATATTTTCGACAATTGGCCTTCCAGTGTGTGGTGCAAGATGCACCACATCGAAATTACCGGAACGAAATCGATGAAACCAAAATTTCGCGTGATCAAGACCATAAACACTATTCACATTTTCATCCGCCTAGCTTCGGTTTTCGCCTTTATTGAAGAAAAACTGTAAAACATAGGATATTTTCTTTTTGCTAGTGTCCATCTTTGACGCGCGCTCAAACAAAACTGAATCAACTAATCACAAAACTGAAAAAAAAAGTTTTTTTATTGCGAAATCTCAACTTTCTGTCGACATGTAGTGGAACTCGATAAGACGCGAGATAACTAAAGTCATAAAAATAATGGATTTCTTTGTACAATACCTTTTATAATTCTGTTTTAATTTCAAAATCCTTATCTCAAAACTATCTGAACACAAAGACTGTAACAAAAGTATATTAATGTTGAATTAGTCTGATTGGTATGGCGTGTATTTTCAATTACAGTTTGAATCCCTGTTATTAACCGAAAATTTTCATAATAAAATTGGAATAATTCCTTTACCTACTAGATGAATTTAAGAGCTTTTACTTTTGTTTCATCTTTAGTTTTATTAGAAATATCAGTGTTTTTCATCTAAATTGATTAGGCGACAAAAAAATTCAATTCAAAATAAGTGTTTACCTCAAAGAAGAAAATGTTCAGATCGTCAAATGGAGTTTATCTATCTGTCTACAGATAGTAGGTATAAAATATAACAAACGATTACTTAATTAGTTTTCAAAATTGAAAGGTTTGCTATTCTTATTTTTTTAAATTCAATTTCACTTGTTTCTAACATATTTAATTTACATTTTCAGGTAGACTTTAATAGAGAGTAAACAATATTTATTATATAATATAATATTTATTGTATAATATACACAAAGACAGTTTACAATATATCACCAATTTTTGACTAAATTGAATTATTTACTTTAAAATGTACTACCACATAGTAACGGTCACCACTTTGAAAAAATGAAAATGAAAATTAAGAACAGTTTGGTATTGTTTATCGAAAAATCATGACCAATAATTACAGGTATAGTATGATGTGCAACGGCTACCTTTTTAGGGTTCCATATGCCCTGGCAACAGTTCTAATACTGTAGGACGTAGTATCGAGTAAATTATTCGTTGTCTTATGAAAACGGAGATGAAGTACAGCACAACTAAAGGATAAGTTTGAGCTGTTCAACGGTTTTGAAGACTATCATCGTTATTAATCTCTGCGTTGGTTTAAAAATCACCAAGTGATCGACTAACCAGACAGAACCAGCCATACAATGTTTATTAATTTTCAATCCAGACTACCAGTTCAAAACAATCACATCTAACTCAACCGAATTAATCTACCTACCAAAAATATAGTAGAAAAAACCAGAAAATCCTATATTGCCATTCACCAGACAATGAAACAGATGCAAAAAATACAAGCTTCACAGATTTTTACGACAACCAAGACCCAGTTACCGGTCAATACGTATTATTTGATTTTTAGGGAATAATACTCAAAAACTATTAATGGTCATGGTCATGGAATAATTTTGTTGAATACGTTCAAAAATACTAAGCTACCAAGTCTAATAACGGGTCCAGAGTTTTGCATAACGCTTCTCACCACATTAATAGATCCTGCAATCTCATCACTGAGATTGTTCTGAGTGGATCATACTTGTGTTTTCAGCTGTCCTCATAAAAAGAAGTCACAGACTGTTGATTCGAGAGACCTAGAGGGGCAATGGATATCCCCGTTTCGAGAAATGTTACGCCCCGACAACCACATTCACAAACATTCATTTATATTTGGACAGTTTGGCTTATTGCCTTCACTGTCATTTTAAACCTCATCTTAGAAAAAATAAGGACCTATAATTCCATTTCCATTATTGTACACTAGAGTGTGATTCTTTGAGCATGAAAAAGTTTTTCATGAAGTAAACGTGTAGTGCAAACGCTCAAACTCTCGCCATTTTGATAATACGCTTTAATTGCGCATCCTCGTTGTTCGCCCGTCTAACGATTCTTTGTAAACTAAATGGCAGACCATGCAGGTTATTAGAGATCGACAACCAACGTTTCTACTATTTTGCCACGAGCTACTAACCCCACCTCAAATCTACCCGTTTCACTGACGGACTCTGTACAAACCTGGATAGGGTAGAAGAAAATCTTTCTACGGTGTGGACTCCCACCACGAAGCATAATTAATATTGATACTCAGTTTGTGAGCTTCATAATTCAGCAAATCATGCATGGTATGGAGGAACCACTTCACATCGGTATATCATACAGAATGAACGAAGTCACAAAGACCCAATATACGTAGCAGGGGTATATAACAAAAATTGATATACCTCTGTGATCCATATGATCACTTTCATCATTTCTAAAAAATAATATACCTACAGAATCTTTGCAGCTTGTACTTGATACAAAAAGTTTATCAAAAATGTTTCGAGCATTACTAAACATCTAAGTAATCGTAAAAAAATCACAATCTTTAGGTTGCACCAAACTTTTAAAAGGCAAAGCCGGTTCGAACCCTACAACCAAAAACTGTGTACCATACAGCTACCGATTCCATTAAGAGAATGAACGAAGTCCCCATAGATCTATGGAAGTCGAAAAGCCCAGAATACGTATCTGAGTAAATATCAGACCTGTCAATTGATCTAGCAAACTATCTAATATTTAGATTACTATTCATACGGCCTACTGCAAATTTGCAGAGATGTAACTAGCTTACCTCGAATGCGAAACAAGCTTCAGATACTGCTTGATATAGATAAACTTTTCATAAATTAAAAACTCAGCAGAAATGACAGTTCCAAAGACCTAATAATGATGAATAATATTAATAAGAAAAAACAAACTATGTATTATTATATACAAGCGCAATTATTTTATATTTATTTAAAGAAAATTATTAAAATATTTAACTTTACAAATTTGAGATCTTTACGATAGAGGGATCAAATCTTATATCGAATTATTAGATGAAGTTATGAGCATTTTCTGTTAGTTTCTTTTACCATTCACTATATGGGGGGGAAATATAAGACCAACCAGCGAGACTACATATATCGGTTGTATCTTTTAAAAACACTTAATCACGTTGCTATTAACAATATTTCCAACCGATAAAAGCTGATAAGAGGGTTAACTGCTCGCATAAGCGGCTGTCAATCCAAAACGGTAATACACATATATAACACATTCATACATGCTTTAACACGTTCGCCGCCAAGCGAATATTTCACATAAATGCTGTTTTGAATCCCGCATGACCGCCGGCGGTCATAGCTAATATAAGGAATAACTACAAATTATTTCCCCGGCGTGCAAGAAACTATATGGCCGCCGGCGGTACACGTGGCGGTGAACGTGTTAATCAGTTATTACACCCCAGATCATCGCTGCTGCTCAACTCGCGTCATAAATCTGGCCAGTCTGGAAATACAAATTATTCAATTTTATCAACATCTCAGCCAATAACTACACAAATTGACACCAATAGAGGATGCGTCGCATTCAGGGCCGACATGATCACATCTAGAGTTCCCCTAAGAGACAATCTGGCAGCCAAACTTTTAACACCTCCAGTGAAATGGCATCAATTTCTAAAATCGAAAAAGCCAGACCTCATCATTCGCTTGCTGAGCAATGCCAAAGATCTTCCCAACGAAGCCCGGAGAAAATTCGATACATTCTGCCATCAAGGTATTTCAAGACGACATTTCAGTATATGCGCTACCGTGCTCAAGGAGCTACGGTTTGGCTATCTCAGTTTTTACCTGAATCATTTCGGATTTCCTAAAGGCGAAGCAGGTGGAAAAACAAAATGTGCTCTTTATAAACCCAATACAGAAGATAAGGCACGCTCTGTTAGGCTAATCATCGAAAATGTCGATAAAATCATAGAAATCGTCGAGACAAATCGGATTATGAACACTTATTTTATTGCTCAAAAACTGAAGATTATCCAGAAAAGCGTTTAGTACCATAAGCATAAGTTTCTCTCCAAGAGAAGCTCGATATTTGCCACTCGAATTGACACAAACGAACCTTTCAGAACGAATTGATGCCTGCGATTCTTTGCTGAAACGTAACAAAATCAATCCATTTTCAAAGTAGATGGTGATTAAAAATGGGTTAGATGTGAATACAACAGCCGAAAAAGATCATGATCCTATCGCGGTAAGCCGGCTAAGTCTGGATTAAAGGCCAAGAAAGATTTTCTGTGTGTTTAGTAGAATTAGAAAAAAATAATATATAATTAGCTGCTTCCATCAGATCAAATACTCAATACGAACCTATATTGTCAAAACTGACCTGATTAATGCAGATAATCGACCAGAAGCAGACAGAATTGACCAATAAGACCAAACCAGACCGCACACATTATTAACGACGCGTCAGACGTTCAAAAAGTTTGGATGGGAGGTTTTATCACACTCATTATACAGGCCAGACCTGGCATCAAGCAATTGACACCTTTTCAAACAAAATTTTATTGATGGTACAAAACTAATTTTAAAAGAGGCTTGTGAAAATGAGCTGGTCAAGTTATTTTACCAATGGAGACGAGGATTTCTCCAATCGCAGAATTATAAAAAAAGTTATCGAATGATATATACACATATTTTACCTTATCTTATTTGGTTAATCCTAACTATATTAATTTCTTCATCAAAATAAAGCGAAAGATCGATCAGAACTTTTTGCTGCATCTAATATTATATATCTTTTAAACAATCTGTTTATTTTTATTTTACGTTTTAATATTCTTTTATAAAAGCATGTAGGATAAAGACAAATATAATAATAATCATAATAAAATTTAATAAATATCACCTCCATGTCATCTAGTTTAACTTTCTTCGATTCATTATGTCGCGTCACTTTTAGAAAGATCATTTCGAACGCTCCGTGTATAATATTTCTAAGTGTATATTACGTCACACTAAATTCCACGCCATTTCAGAAATTTCCTGCTTCGGCGGCTCTTTACAATATAAATATAATGGTGACGTTTAAGTTATTAAATCTCACACAAAATAGTTTACCATCCTCATTTTGTTTATCAAATAATGATAATAATCAAACCATATTTGTATGAAATTTCATATTGATCTGTAAGATCATTAACAATAAATCTTTCGCCTGCTTTGACATATTTCAAAATTTTAATAAAATGGGGCTTATTTTGTTGACTGGTATCCTTTGAAATGGGTGTACGTAAAATGCATTTTTTTATAAAATATTTTATTGTAGAAAATTTGTGTTGAAAGTGTTAAATATATATATTATTGAAGTATTATTTAAGTTACATTTTTTAAACAATAAACTAAAACACTTTTTCTATACATTACAAGAACACGACTTAAGTTTCAATAAATTTAATACTTTCCAAGCTACATTCTTGATGGAACAAAAATTTAATAGGTTTGTTTGGATTAATGCACTTGTTGTGTTCCATGTTTTTATTTACAGTTTCCTGACATATGTTCCGAATTTCACAATTCATTTTCAAAGGAGTATAAGTTGTAACTAAATAATTAAATAAACTTTCATATAAAATATATAGGAAACCTACTACCACAGACACAATAATTCCAAATAATTCTCATCAATCCACTCAGATAAAGCATGCGGGATTAAATTCATATATACACCGACTAATCACCATTCCACTAAACAAAGATGATTACGAAAAGGAACTCAAAACAATTAAAATAATCACAAAAAACAACGGCTATACAGATAATCTAGTCAATAAAATTCTAAAGAAGAAATCCAGATCTTTAATCGCCAAAACTTTATATCAAGGACAAGACACCTCTACAGAACAAACACATCATTGTGCCATTAATTATACGGGAAGAACAAGCGATAAAATAACCAAAAAAATCAAAAAACATCACATATCGGCCATTCAAGTTAATAAAACCAACGTAGGACGTTTAATAGTGAACAACAAGTTGCAAATACGAGATCCCCTGTCTAAATGCGGAATTTATCAACTAAGCTGCCAAGATTGCGATTCCATATATGTTGGACAAACAGGCAGAAATTTCAACTCCAGATTAAAAGAACACAAAAATTCCATAATAAACAATGTAGGTCACACTGGAATTGCAGAACATTGTATCAAAACTAACCATCAATTAGGGGAGATTAAACCGCTACACTTCCAGGATAAAGGATTAAAATTAAACCTATTAGAGGGCATGGAGATAAAAAGGGCAATTAAAGACGGCAAACCCATAGTCAATAATAACCAAGAAATATCAATGGGGGGGCATCTCATTATGTAGGATTACAATTGTATCTCGCTATATATTACCTGTAAAACACACCGCTTATTTAGTTACAACTTATACTCCTTTGAAAATGAATTGTGAAATTCGAAACATATGTCAGGAAACTGTAAATAAAAACATGGAACACAACAAGTGCATTAATCCAAACAAACCAATTAAGTTTCAATGTTTGAATAGTAATATATAAGCATATATTTGTTTTGTGTTTATCATAAATTATCACGTAGTAACGGTCGCAACCATTATTTGATTGTATTGGCTGTTAATTGTTGAAAGTTCATTTTAAATGCACTGTTAGGTTTTGTAACTTAAACACAAACTTTCAAAGAGTATTGTAGCAACAATACTCATTGAATTTTTGTGTTTAAGTTACAAAACCTAACAGTGCATTCTTATGAGAATTATTTAATCAATATTGTACATACATAACGTTGACTGAATAATTAAACTACATATTAACGTTATTAACAAATTAAAATTAGAAATTATAGTTAGTTGACAATTTAAAAAATCCTTCTCAATAATGTGTGTTTTTTTTGTTGGTACGATTAAAACTAAATTTAATTTAGAATTAAAACACAGATTATTGGTGTAAAAGCGAAATAAAAAGAAATATTGACTGGGACACACTACCACTCGGCATTAGGGCAATCCGTAATTCCAGTAGAAACTGTGTGTTTTCTACTATTCATGAGTAGAAAACACATCGTTCTATAGCCCTGGTTTTTACGTAGGATTTGCATACTATAATGGGGTGGATATATAAAAAATGCACAGAAAAATACATTCAAATCAATCAATCTGTATAAATAAATTGGTAATGAATCATTTAAAAAATGATTACTGAGCAGATAGCATATTTTCACGGATATTCCATATCAATTTTAACTTGAAATTGAAACACATAAAAAACTCTTAATAATAATAACTGTAGTTTTAAGCACTAAAATTTTCTTTTAAACTAATGCATATGTTAAAAGTTATCTATACATTCTACAAGTGACATACATCACTACACACTTTCAAACACTTTAAAAGGAGCACGCATGGAATCACAACAATCGTCGCGCTAAAGTGACTCCTTATATCGAAATACAAAGGGCGTCCTATAACTTTCGAGAGACAGTCATTAAATATTCTTCTAAATAAAACGTGAAATGTATAATAATAATAATAATAATAATAATAATTAAAATACTATGCGTGCAAATATTAATCCGTTGTATAATAATGAAGAGAATGGTTGCGACCATACTTTCAATGAATTGTAAAATGTTTTACCCACAAATAATTATTGTAAGAATATTATATAAAGTGTAGACACAGTTATTTAAATCTAAACAACACAGCACGACTTGAATTATCAAGTGATAATGATAATGAGGTGATTATGTTAATGATAAAGACTAAACTAAGTCTAAACTTAAGTCACTTAAGTCGTGCTGTATTGTTTAAATTAAACTTACCCACACTTTGCAAAACGCTCACAGTGTCCACAAAAATTCTCTTATTGGAGTATATTGCAACGTAATGCAAAGCTTCGATAATTGCAGTAGCTTCACAAGTAAATGTACTGCACATTACAGATAACTTGTACATATACAGTTCACCTTCAATAAGAAAAGAGCAACTACAGTAATTCAAAACCTTGGATACATCAGTAAATCTCCGACTGTTTCCATAAGAGTACGGAACTTTTGTTGAAAAAAAGGTGGAGTATGTTGATGATTTAAGATAAGAGAACAAAGAGTTATTCATACGTGAATGTGAAACTCTCCGTGGAGGGAGACTTACAGGGAAATCATGAATATTGGGTAGATTAAAATGTGTTTCTATTAAAATGCTCTGCAGCCGAATTCCAAAGAGTTTTGTGCAGCGCTCCCTGAGATCATGTGTGTGATGGTTTCGTTTGACATGTAATTTCGAGGCGTAACGAAGTATGAGCTTCTTTCTCCAGTAACTCAAAGGTGCCTTATCCGATTTAGCACAGAGGCTAATGACCTGACAAGTTCTAAATGCACCCATGGCTAAACGAATTCCAGAGTTATGGACGGTATTTATCGTCCGGAGGTATGATTCTATGGCTGAACTGTAATCAACTTGGGATCGAATAAGTGCACGATACAACTTCAGCATTGCTACGCGGTCTGCACCGCATTAAATACCCGATAAAACTTTGATAGTATTTATTGACCGCACGAGTTTTCCTCTCAATTAATTAATTCCTCTAAGGCGATGGGAGTGGACACACTTGGTTTTTACGCCTAATATTCGAAACCCATTACAAAGCGTCCACTTGTATATTTTGTTAATGACGAGTTGTAGTTGCCTTTCAGCACCAGGAAAGTATTTTGACGATCAGAAAATTGTTGTCATCTACGTATAGTAGAGATTTAATCATATCAACAATGCCGTTTATCGCAACGTTAAATAATGTCACACTGAGAACAGAGCCGTATCCCTCAATTATCTTGTATATTCACATATGATCATGCTGAGCCAACTCTTACCTGGAAGTAACGAGACGATAGAAAGTTTTTCAAGAAGAAACCCACAAATGAATACGTGTTGTGACTTTAATAACCTTTCGAAGGACCATTAATGTAAAACATTAAAACTCGAGAATTGACCACATTAATATTTAATTGAATTTTAACGCAAATATGTGGATCTCTAACTATACACACAGTGTAATAATAATAATATGTTGTTGCGAGAATATCTTGTCGAGTTCTGTTGCTTTTTTATTTCTCTCTCGGGGTGCTCGGTTTTTCGTGGGGGAACTTCTTTTTCCTAGTTGAAGTAGGGGGTGCCACCCTTCTTCATTGGTCCTTTCTTGATATGAAGGAGGTGGTAACTTTCCCTGTTGCCGCTAATCTTCCCACGGTGTTTATCTGGCGGTCAATAGCAAAGACTGCACTTTTTTGGCGTGAAACGTTCTTATCGCCTAATTGCTCTTGCACGAGTGCGCGGGCCGCTTGTTCGGTGCCTGGGTCCCACGGTCGGAAACTTTTACTTGTATTCGCGGCAACAATACGAATGCCACAATTGTGTAGGGTTCTCAGAATTCCGTGTCACAATGTAGTATTGTAGGCCCCCTCTATGTCAAAAAACTAAATGTTGCCTAGTAACAAAAGCATTCTGGATAGTGGTCTCCAGAGACCGAGATGATCAGTTGTTGAATGACCCCGACGAATACCACACTGCGCACTGGAAATGAGATTGTTCGACTTAAAAAACCACATCAGTCAACGGTTCACCATTCGTTCTATCTGGATCTGGATTGAGTTTTCCAATGGTGATCAAATCATTGACCTAGGCTTCACTAGGCCCGTTGTGCCCCTCTGGCTGGGACAGCCCTCCGTTGTTCTATCACTCATTTAGCCACTCAAGGTGACGAGCAATGGACAGCACAACGCTTGGAGGGGTTTCCCTTATGTTGTCCATGTTCGGCCAGAGCTTCCCAACCATGGACTAGAGCTCCCCTAGCATGGACCATTCGTTCTAACACTTTACGTAAACAACTCGTCAGTTGAATAGGCCTATAGCTTGATGGAGAATTAACATTTTCCAGGACTCGGGAAATTAATACGTTAACAAAATTTGGTTGAACACGGCCAATATAATACTTAACTTGGATGGTGATAGTCGCTCGCATCGAACCACCATGGTACGGGGTCCGACACAAGATAGGCGTCGACATTGGAACAGCAGCATTAGCTACTACAACTCATCGATTTGTTAGGCAGGTGACTGCAGAATCAACGTTCGACATATCTATATTATTCAGTTGTAGGTTTTGGTGGAAGACTTCCCAATTAGCCTCTACTATTTTCCACTTCACTGGACGACTATGGGTATCCAAGCAGCTATCGATTTTAATGGGAAAGTAGTCACTACCACAAAGGTCCGACATTACTTCCCACTACTTGTCTTGTCAGAAATGCTGAAGATGTAAAAGTAAGATTGATAGATGATAGTGTACCACTTGCTAAAGAGAGATGGGTTTCTCTATCTGTGTTTGCAAGAGCAATGTCGTTTCTCTCTATTATATCTATATGTACGATAAGACCGCCTCTGAAATCCCTATAAGTAGAACCCCACTATGGGACTATAGGCATTAAAATCGCCCATTATTATGAAGGGTCGGGTGAAATTGTCAGTGAGGTGTTCAAGGTCGGCCGGAGTAAAGAACTGGCCATGAGGCAGATATAGCGAGCACAGGATAGTTGGTTGTGGTAGATGCGCTCTTAAAGCAACGCCTTGAAAAGGAGTATCCAACTCAAATGATTCACAAAATATTCGGTTCAATACGACAATTGCCACACCACCACTTGCACATTCTTTGCCAGATATAATGTCCCAAGGGCAATGTAATGTTTTTCGGGGGTACAACTTGATTAAACACACTAACATTAAAATTAACTTTATTCCACGTGCTCTTCCTAATACAATAAATCTCTTACTGACTATCTATGCTAATGGGCGCGGCGCATCTCCGAATATACAAAAAATTAAAAATTATTCGCGCGCTTATTTATATGCGCCAATTATAATACACTACACCATCTCCCCCTTAAATTTAGTCTTATATATAATTTAATATTGAAGCCGGTTGGGTGGCTTCCGTAGTCTTTGTGGGCACACAGGCGCTTCGTCGTTAACCGATGTGATATCCTCTGTGATAGTTTCAGATTGCTTAGGTAAAGGTAACTTATTTTCATTTTATAACTGGTTATTGCAGGCTGGAACTATAACATCAATATCTAAATTTTTTCCCCGCACTTATTTTCCGCATCACTTTCACTATTTTCTCGATGCACTATCACTTCGAAATTTTTACGGACGTTTCGCAATATTTGATTTCTTTCTACCTGGAATCCAGCATGGTCTTTGATAACGATAATCTTTACATAGCACTTCCTCTTCCACCTTGATCACCTGTTGAAGTCATTCCATGATAACAAATAACGCACGCGAATTATAATACACTACAGCCCCAAAAATGTATTGCTTAGTAATTGCCCGACGCCCTCGAAGTGCATTCGGTAAGATAAGTTCTTGAATAACTGGGAAAATATTAAAAGCTATAATTAAAATAAATAAAATATAAAAGCGTATAAGTGGGTACCTCCGACTTATCTCTCGGTCTCTTGTCGTAATTTGGGGGTTATGATATTTCTTTAGTATCGAGTTAGTTTCTTCATTCTTTATATTTGTCATTTAATTCGTAATTCCTAACCTGACAAAAGTGTTCGAACAGCCTCCACACGTATTCACTTTTAACCGTGTTTTCTGACGTCGTTTTTTCTATTAACTAATTGCTTCATCACATTCTATACCGAAGCATGCGGCGTTTGTCAAAAATGGACGAATCTGATTGGTTGCTTATTAAGAAAGAACTTATCGTTATAATCTTTTCTAAAAAAAAGATGGTGTACAATTTATCTAAAAGTGTATCTCCTGCAGACACAAAGCAATTGGTTGAACTGAGTTGCATAGCATCCTAATTTCTGCTGATCGTACATTAGAACCGTTACAATTCATTGTATGAGTTTGCTTGTTTTAAGAAGGAGCTCTACCGCTTAAGTTGAAACTTAAGACAGTCCGCACCAACAAACAAATTAGCCTGTTCTATATCCATAAGATCATCAGTAATTATATCTTCAGAGAGACTGATTGACCTCTCTTTTATGGATTTAGCTGCTTGGTTCTTTAATTTGAAGACTTATTTTAATTTTGGCTTTGCGCCAGTGTTCGGTTTTGACAAAGTTTGGATCTGGCTGGTCGTATTTCTCGTGGCTTGTACGTTTTTTGGAAGTTTTGAGGCACTGGAAACTTTGTCCATATCACTATCAGTACCTATGGTCGAAGTCTGCACAGCAGCAGCTGTCGCAAAAACTTTGTTTCCGAAAACGATGTTTTCGTTTTGCTTCAGTGTAGGAAATGCGGCCCTCTGCTCGGATCTTCTGTATATTATATATCAGTCATGCTGACTTTAACAGCCAGAAAATTATCTCCGAAAAAGGGGACAAAAACACTAAACAAAAGTAAATACAGAATATTCTGGATGTCGAGTGGAAGAACATATTTATTTGTGAACTCCACCCGTGCTTCTTTTGCCCAAAATTTTATGTATGTTTTTATTTTTATTAAATTATTTATATATTGTACTCAATTTGGAATTTCGGGCATTTTCGAGAACGTGGGGGAATGGGGTTCTGCACAGTTAACACATTTCCATTGTGTGGGAGGTTGCCACACTGAGTACATTTAAAATTATTATTACATTATATCTGACACATAACCGAATTGCTAACAATTAAAACATCTCAGGGGGGTTGGTATAAATGGTCGTAATTCCAATTTATACATCAAGGCAACCTTTACACATTTGGGTATTTGAAAGGCGTTAAATGTTAAAATCAAGCAGCCGCTGGCTGATTCGACTCCTGCACTTTTAGAAGTTAGACGCCTTAGTTTTATTACCCCTTGAGATTTTAATTCAGTTAGAATCTCTTCATCTGTGCAATGTGTCAAATCAAAACAATAAATAACTCCTTTAGAGACATTTAAAGTTTTGTGTGGTTCTACTATAATGTCAAAACCGCCCATTTTACTACATTTCATAAATGTCTTGCTCTTCTTTTCACTACTAGTAATAACTATTAGAGTACCGTCACGTAACTTTTTAATATTTTCAAGGTGGCCAACATCACTTATAACTTTACTAATAACAAATGGTGAAATTTTCTCAAAACTACCATTTTCCATTTTAGTAATTAAGAACTGTTGGTAATTTAGATTAAGAATAAGTTCTGGACTTAGTGGTCTTTTGGTGAAAATTTTGAGTATCTATTAGGAAGTTTACATATTTCATATCCTGTGCTCCAAACCCTCCTTAGAGCTTCAAATGGGACAACTGAACACAATCTGTCCAGACAGTCAGAAAATATAGCCGCGAAAATCGAAGGCGTACGTAGATTAAATGCACCCTCGGACTGGACTCGCCTCACCAGCAAGCACAAAGGCCTAGTGGTAAGCCGATTGATCAAAGCTGGGTGAGGCATTCCCGTTTAGGGGAATTCAAAGCCAACGGGAAGTGTTAATAGGCGCACCCGCAGGGTACGCCGTCCCTCAACCACCAGGATCATCCCCTCCCCTGACAATGGTCGCAACGCACGGCAAACGCGCAGATAGGTCATATCTTGTAGAAAACCACAAGTGTAGACAATGACACACAGAACCCATAAAGGAGGGACAGGCCACTAATCAAAATCAGATAACACATTCAGGACAAGAACACTTGAGGTTTAAGACTCGACACCCAGCCGGTACTAACTAAAGCCGGTCCTCATTAATCGCCTCTTACGACTTGCTGAGTAGGCAGCGGTTGTATTCTACCCCCCAACCGCAGGGGGACATTACATAAGCACCCGGGTACGTGAATTCATGGAGAGAATGCATAACGTCTTGCCTCAATGCTGGAGGAACATAGGGCTGTCGTGTAGCAAGTGACATGTCTACTTAGATATTAGTGCTGGAGCCGGCCGGGATGAAGCAAGCCAAAAGATGAAATTTCCGTTTTTCGGGATGTCTTCGGGATTTATTGGAAATTGATAGTATACCTTGACCAAATCTATTTTGAAAAATAACGTGCAACCACAACAATTATAGGTACAACCGTATAAAAGGGGCAAAGGATACTGGTCTGGAATCATGCTTTTGTTTAAGCCACGGTAGTCAACACATAATCACCTGTAGTGTAGTTTTTCAAACTCTTTTATTACCTAAGTAATTGTGAAGGCTTTCACTTCATGGTACATTTTGATACCTTAAAATAAAACGAAAACTTTTTTGATATCACTTTTTTAATAACACTTATTAAGTGATACTAAACAAGTTATTTATTTCTTTTATTATCGCCATAAATTTTTGCGGTAGCAATCGTAGCGGTTTCCAAAAACAGGAGGACCTGTGGTCTTCATGTGATATAAAACATTATATTTGACTGGGCTGGGAAATTGAAAGAAAATGTTAAACCAAGAAATTGCAGTAGTAATCTTGAGTAAGTTTAATTAATTGTTGATAAAGAATTTAGTTCATCTGGGCTAAATGCATTAATTATTAATCGGTTGCAGGCAATATCAGCAGAGTTTAATGGTTAGCTTAAGCAAGCACAAAGTTCCATGTAAAATTCACGTCCAGACCGCGGTTCACTGTCAATTTTGAGTGACAGAACGTTGGTATGAAATTACCATTTATTACTGTTTGCTCAGCGGTGAGTATTAATTCAAAGTTAATACCCGTGTAAATTAAGAATTTAGTCCCAGAATTTGTGTCGTTTACCGAATACAAGAGACCTAGGGTAATGGCTGGACAATAGACCAACATTAACTCTGCAGATGACCGGTTCTCTACTTACATGAAGATTTACATTGATTCTTATACGTCTGGTGATACCAGCAGGGTTTTTAATTATTATTTCCTGTCAACAACAGCCACGGACCAACTTCGATCTTTTTTGGATCTCACCAGTGTAGAACTGTTGAAGTCAAGGAAACCGAGTTTTACTTTAGAGTTTTTAACACTCTTGGTAAACCGTCAGTTAAGATATTACCCTAAAGGTGACATCTGTTGCCTTAACGTTGCACTAGATCCCTCTTTGGATGGATATCCACCGACTTAGGGAACAGCGATAATTATAGCAATAATATAGATATTTAGCAGTGCTTTTGTTCCAATTTGTTTTATTTTAAACGGCTCCTATTATCAGTATAAGTATTTGATAAAGCTGCTGATATTGTCTGAGAGGAGGTGATCGTAGGTGTGTGTGCATCTGGTCTACCATATCAGCAAAATTACTTTCATTTGTTGTATTGGCCGAAATTAAAAGTACGCTGAACATCTGTGGGGACATGGTTTAAGAAGATTTCTCATAATAGATTATCATCCATAGCCCCATCCCCTAGAAATTGTTACAACTTGCGTAGTAATAGCAAAGGTGTCTGGTCACCCAACGTCTCTCTTAACAGCAGCGGTTGTATTGGCTTCTATTTATATATTACGGTGTGTTTTATGATTTCTACCTTTATCGTCTCATGTGGTAATATCTCAAGAGGTTTGATCAATAATTCTCTCATATCCACCGCTACTACATCGGGCACTCTGAAATATTAACTCGATTTGTAAAAATCCAATGGTCGGTTTGTATTTGGAAAAAGTTGTGTAGTTTGTAGCCAAAAGTATGTTCTTCCATGGTTAGTTTTGTTCAAGAGGATGTGGCAAGAGGGAGTTAAGGTAGAAGGCGAAAGTGAAAGGACGGGAAAATAGAATTTAATAACCTGGAACACGGAGTAACGGGAATGTTATGGCTGTGAGCGTCGGGATTGGTGGTGAGGCGGACAGCTAGAAGGACAACGTTCAATAGAAGGGATGGCGAGTCCTGCTAACTGGATAGCTCTATAAACGGCGGCGATTCCGGTATTCTTCCTTGTGCTTGTCAGCATGACAATCCGTGACGGGCTGGAAATGCTTCGGCGTCTCTACTCTTCTACACTAGGGTGTGTGATCCCTTAGCGTGACTTCTCCATTTGGAGCATCTTCTGGCAAAGCTTTAGTTCTCGTCAGCTAACCAATACGATTTTTATGCTAAAATAATGTTATTTATTCTCGGCTTGAGATGATCACACACAGGTGACACAGCAGACGATGGATCTATTTAATCAAGACCTTGGATGCGAGAAAAAAGAATCATACTTCGTCATTAGTTTCTTTACCCAATTCTGGTTCTTATTATGATGAAGAGTAAGTATTCTTCTTCATAATGCTGCTATCTACCAAAACAAACACTAACATTCGTGGACGAGAAATGTTTGTCTTTCTATGAATCGTAATTCTTAAGACCAATATGGATCTTCAAAAGTTCATCTTCTTGTCCTTTGTATGTCCACATGAGCTGTTAATTTCATTTCTGAGTTGTCAGTTTTTTAATTTATATGAATTGAATTATTTTTATTATTTCAGAACTATTTATCAGGCTTTTTCACAACCCAGATGAAAGTTTTTATACATTGGCCTCTTATATGACATTGGCTTGTCCGTTGCCTTCTGAAAGGCTGTGGGGCTAAAAATATACACAGAATTAGCTTATTTCCTTTGCCACATGATTAAGAGCTTATTTGCTGTTCCAAGTAGACTTGGAGGCAAAGTTATACGATATACTTTGGACTTTTTAAAGCTTAACTGTTTGTAATGAGACAAATTTGTGCTCTTTTGTATCCTTGCATTCATTTTCTATATTATTAGACTTTTAGTTTGTTAATGACTAGCTTATAGTCGAAACTATAGTCACTGTAATTTTTAAAAATATAGTGTCTAGTTTAATATTTTGGAATTTGAAGTGTTCGTTTCCATGTCTATGTTGCCTTAAGGGGAGGTTCTCATCTAGCGACCCAAAAATAACATGATTTTCTCGATTTTTTTTTCCATGGAAGGTAAATAAAGCACTCAAGTTTTTTTGTACTTATTAAGTATGATTTCAAGTATATTTATATTTTATAGAGTATAATATCGTATAGTCAATTGTTTATTTATTTCTAAAGATTGTTGCCTAAATAAAAGGTACCAAAGCGGGCGACACTGCAGAGCTTCCAAATATCAACTGAAATCAAAATATGAAGTTTTTTCGCAAAATATATGATATTTTTTGGCTTTTAAAAGTGATATAAAAATTAAAATAATAACAATAGTCATCTGCATTTAGGTTCAGGATCCCTTAAATTTAATACACTTTAAAATTTTTAAAAAAAGTTGCGATATATGCAGTCGTTTTTGAGATATCGTGTCGCCCGATTTCAAAAACATGGTTTCGAGAAAAACGCGTTTAAAGTTTTGGTACGCATTTCATTTACTCGTAAATTCCATTTACGCGTAAAAAGGTGCCTCCGGTTTTTTACTATAACTTTAAAAAAAATAATTTCGTCAAAACGTTCGTTTTACAGGAAATTTACTAACTTTTTAAGCAAAAAAATCGATTTTTTTGGTCGAGCTTGATGAGAACCTCCCCTTAACCAAATAATCATTATACCCTTTCTTCTAGTTTATTAGTTCAGAATCAATTGTTACAGGAGGTGTGACTTAGTCAGCCCTTGTAATTTATTTGAATTGTCGAGGCAGATACATGATGAAACTCCATAGCACAATGAAATAAAACAACATAGTTGGGAGAGCTTACTTCATCTGCCTGATGAAGCCTCTGTGCAGCGAAACATGCAATGTTCAACAATAAATGTGAAACTCTCCCAACTGTGTTGTTTTATTTCATCGGTACTAACTTGTAAACTAATAAAGCGACGATGGATATTACTACTATAATCAGTATATCATTTTAGATTTTCCATCACATATACAGTATAGCAGTGGTCTTCAAATAAGTTTTTCTAGATTTGCATTGTAGTTAAATGCTATATTCTGCCGTAATAGCATGGAAGCTTTAAGTGTAATTTCCTAGGATTAGTAGAGATACACAATTGTTTTAACGATATAAATAATTAAAGCCTTTCTCAGACATTATTTTACTATATTACAGACATTTTATCGTTCAACGCCGGAGTTCTCTTTATAACAATATTGAATCACAACTATAAACTTACTTCTCATAAAACTACTTCTGTAGTTTTAAATAAGATGCTATTACTTGTGCGAGTTTCTAAATTCTTTTAAAATGTATGAAGCATTTTTTATTCAGGCACTATACAAAAATCCAAGCGATTTCATAAGAATAGCCACAAATAATGCCTACTTTTAGTTACTATTACAGTCTTCACTTGGAAAGTACATTCTACTATAATACTTCACTAATATATTTTGTAAACATTAAAAAAAGAAATACGGGGATACAATTTATTGCATTTACCTTTGCCATTCTCTAAATTTATTAATTTATTTTTTGATGACTTCTTATTCATCAGCAGATATCTTTTGCTTCTTTAGCTTTATATACAATATTACTTTCGAATACAATTTTTATCTGCCCTATAGGTGTCTTGTGATTGTAAAATAATTTAAAAAAAATTCATAAATATATACATATATGTCATTTTTGATAATAATCCCATCTATAAAAAGATGGAAAATAAGGCCAAATTAAGGCAAATATTAATATATTTTAACAATTATGGTAAATAGTACGAAAGAGGAAATCTCATTGCCCACCAGAAACAAAGGTTAGAGTGGAAGATAATCGCAGCTGCATGAACTCCGCCCAGCTTCATTCATTTAAAATGTTTGTATGTTTTGTATATTTTTGTATATTCATATGTATTTTTTGGAAAGAAGCTAAAGTCTAATAAACATAAACATAATAGCAACCCAGTGGGCCTTATAAATCAACTCTTGCAATAAATTTAGTTAATTTAAATGCAGGCATGAGTTTCAAAATTAGGATATTTAATCTAAATCAATATATTATATATCTGGTGGATGCGCCGGGATTGTCACCAATATAACTATAGTCGAGTCGTGCTGACTGTGACTAATGCAGTTTCGTACTAAGAACTGTAAGAACTGTAGCAATTAATATCTATCTCATTCTATCATCATCAACGTGTGTCTGATTCTTTCAATATAGAGCTATCAGTCACAGTCAGTTATCTGCGGCTCGACTATATGTTATATGTAAGAAATAAGCCCTCTAACGCAGTTACTTAATAAATAATTTAGAATAAAACATTTTTTTTACCATGTAAAGAGTAGAGGAAAATATTGTTTGTAATTTTTTTAAATTTTTTTAAACGGAATTGTTTGCATAGATAAGATTGAAACAATATGTAATTAACACTGGATGAGTTTACTTTGTGATATATTTTAAAAATATGAATAAACACTGTTTCTTAATACCACAATGATTTATTTTTAGTGACTATAGATTAAAAGCTGATTATCGGACTAGTTAATAATAATCATATCTTGTTCAAAGTATTAATAACTAAAAATAAATCGTAATATTATGAAACACGTGTTCAAAACTTTAATAAACCATTGATGCAGACTTATAACTGTGCATTATAGGCAATCCAATATACAGGTTTCTCTAAAAATGTTCAAAATACAATCAATCAATAAATTAAAAGTGAGTTTAATCCTTACTTCACATATTTATAATAATTAGGCTAAGAAATAAATTCAGTTTTAATTTGATTGATAACAATATCCGTAAACTTAAACCTCATTGCACTAATATAGAATCAGGATAGATGGAATAGATTAATTGATGTATTAATCAAAACGTAATTTAATAATAAGCTATTTGTTCCCAATAAAAATAGAATTAAAGAGAATTTGTATATAAATAAATATAATATAGAATATCCTTATTTCAGAAAATAATTGTATTAAATGTAAATAATTTTCTCTTATAGTTAGTAACACGAAAAATAAATAAATAAAGTAATAATTAGAAAAAACACGAAAATATTTTCGTAAAATCTACAACAAATGAGTCTTATTAAGGCTACAAGAACAAATCACTTTTGAAACAACTACTTCTCTAGCTAATACCTCGACAGACATTGAATAATACAAAAGTAATTTGCTGTTTTGTAACACGCAAATTACTTTTGTATTATTTTCTACAACGTAAAGGACTTATATATTTTTATTAAATAAATAAAGTTTTACTTTGTAATATATATACTTTGTCCATATTTTTGTGACAAAAAAATGATTTACTTTAAGTATTACCACCAAAAATTACTTATTTTAATACTTTTCTGCAAGTATATGTTAAAAAATTTAAACAACTCTGTATGTAGTAGCAGTAGTAATAATAATAGTAGTAATTTATAAACCTTTTATCCACTTTTACATATTTGAAAATAAAAGGAAAAATAACAAACCTTCTAGGTAATTTGCCAATAACAAAAAAATCAATTTTAGCAAAACATCTCCCAGAAAAAAATGCAAATATTCCTTGTGGGGAGTTTAATGGAGGAAAGCAAACATGGTTTAAACTTAAATTATTAAAATATGTACATTGTTGTAACGCCACTCAATCAGAATTAAAAGACCATATCTAAGTCCAATTCAGAAGTGGTAGTAGAAAATATTAATAAGGCTAGGTCAAAACATTTCCAAGATCGACTCTTTGGGAGTCTAGAACAG
Source organism: Ontholestes murinus (assembly GCA_963969525.1). NCBI lineage: Eukaryota > Metazoa > Arthropoda > Insecta > Coleoptera > Staphylinidae > Ontholestes > Ontholestes murinus. Next base: position 46,254,461 of record OZ018395.1, read on the forward strand.
CGTAATGTTTCCTGCTTTGAAAAGGTACATTTCTACACTACCTTTCTGTGACAGAGTTTGTTGTTCAGCATCTCCAAAAACACCCAGATACTATTCGCTGATCACGTTTATCTCATTAAACCTCAACAGACATATCCATCAGTTTTAAATATATGAAAGTAAAATAAATCTTCTAATGAAATATTCAATATTTAGAAATTATTGTGTACATAGGCTACTTATACCTATTTTTTGTATCAATATTACTACCTTGGTTTTCTAACAGTGACCGCAGTGTAATAATTGCTACAGTAAAAATGCATTAGATTCAATTTTATTTCGTCAGAAAGTTGAGTAATAATAATATGAAAAAGTTCCTCAATTATAAATGAGAGACCATTAAATAACATTCAAATACTATCAATATAAAAAAGATACAAAATATATATGATACATAAACCAGTGTGAATAAAAATGAAATCGATAATAGAGAATTATGTATATCTTACCATAAAAAATCTTTAAAGGAATTAATGGAAATCAGTAATTGAAATTCACATATTTATCTGTTTAAGGTCCTATTAACCCAAATAATTATATGAACTCACTTCTTTAAAGGATCTTGTAGGCTTAATACATTTAAATTGTAATTATTTTTTAAATTTTGAACATATTGTTTGTAATGAGAAGTTTTTTTACATTTCTTAGTAATATGATTAGGTTTTTAAGACTTGCATGATCATTGCAATATTTCCATGCTTAGGTATTATTAGTGACAGCTTATTTACTTTCCTCATAAATCTTGAATCCATATAATTTGGTCAACTTTCAGATTAATATTAGAACTGTTGAAATGAAAATGTATTAAATGACTCTATGAGTGTAAATGAAGTCTTTATTCCATTAAATAACGGGCAGAAGGATTCCGGGAACCAGAACTCCTGTGGCCATGACGAGACCCACTTCTACATATCGTCCAAGCTCTTTCAGGGGACCTAACACATAAAAAAAGCAGGGCGACATGGTCGAGCTGTAGGCTGTATGGTCAAGCTGTTCTCACTTAGCCAATTCCGCGTGTTTGACCCTGAAGACGTGTGGACGCATGTTATGGTGCAGAACCATACTTTTCGTGAGCATCCCCGATCTTTTGTTCTTGATTGACTTCCATTATCTTCAGAGCATCTCAAAGTACTCATCAGAGTTAATGGTTCTTCTGTGCTCAAAGAATTCAAAGGAATCGTTGTGCTCAAGCCTATGATGCATACTTTAAATAAGGAAATTATTCATAACCACAGTGATGTTCCGTACCTTTTCATTTGAACACCCCTAATATTTGCAGATTTTAGCAGCTAATAAGTATGTATTTTGAGATTTTGTTAGATTCTATACTTTATGGAATTAAACATTTCAAACTGATTTATATATTTCAATAAAATGGTTTCAGGTTATGAAATTTACTATTCACATTTCAATTTCTTCATGCAATTTTTTTTGCTTAATTACCCTGAATAAAGATTACTAAATCCATAAAGTTCTTTCTCGCTAATAATCAAACCTTAATTCAAACAATTGGTTCTGTACTAGTTAATTTTGCTTTATTCTAGGTTTTTATATTTCCAGAATCTTCATATTTAATAAATATCTATAATTTTATGAATATTTTTTAAAATTGAGACTGTTCATTTTTTTACATTCTGAATTACCATATTTATATATTTATTTTTTTACTTCATTAGAATTTTGTTTTTCCACAATGCATATGCTGTAAGAATATTTTTATAATTTATAATAATTAAATATACAGAATTATTTTTATGAATGATCATGCACATAAAACATTTACCTATGAATATTTTATTAATTATTTGTATAATTCACACAAAAAATAATAATCGATATTAAGTTAAATTTATATTAACACTCGGGAATTTATTTATAAAACTCGTGTTCACTCTCGTCCTTCTTGATATTGTTTTTGTAGCCCTTTTCGAAATCTTTCGGCAATACAATATACCTGTTTTCTCGCACAGCGTGCATACCTGCCTCCTGACAAATTGCATTAATGTCAGCTCCAGAAATGCGATCTGGGCGGGCTACAAAATCTTCCAGGTCAACCTAAAAAATCAACAATATTAAGACATTTGACACAAATTACAAAATAAACTAAAATACATCAAAATATTTTTATCATATTCGAGATGTTTTAAAGTAAAAGTTTAACATATTAGAAGCCACCATAGTAGTAGAAGTGATAGTAGGTTATGTCATCTATTAAACTAAAACTTTTTGCCCATTATTTTGTGAAGCATTTAATGATAAATAAATTAGTAATTTAAAACATTTGATTTCACAAACTCTACATGTTCTAAATTTAGCTTTAACCCTTTCACCTACAATGACTTGTGTCTAAGAATTTAAGAAAATTACAGTAAATGCAAGCATATAATCGTGGTCTGCATCATGTGTACACTCGGACGGGACAAAGTAGGTCAAAGGGTTAAATTTAATAGTTATTTTAACACCTTCCTTTCCAAATAGTCGTGAGATCAAAACTGATTAAAGAAGTTCAATAAACATGCAAATAGAAATTATAAAACATGTAAAAACCAAATATTTTGAATTAGTAATTTACCTATGAACTTCAGTTCAAATGTGGCCACTCAAGGAGTGAGTAGTTACCAATTGATTTAGCTATTATATAATATTATTATAGTATAAAAAAAATATCAATTTCTTGCAAGAAAATAAAAATAAACAAATTGATAATATTATTAAGATATTATTTTCTAGATACATTTATATTTTTTTTAACACTTTCACCGCCAAGCGATCTTGTATGTATATTGAATTTAGGCGACTATGACCGCCGGCGGTACATGTGGCGGTTAACGTGTTAAATGTACCAAAGCACAAATGCTGATTCAAATCAAATCAAAAACAAATTTGATTACAAGAAAATTTATTCATACCTCTTCAGATAAATTCATTTTTGAAGTTATAGTGCTGAATATGAGACGTTTTTGTCTTCTATCTGGTAAGGGAAACTCAATTTTTCTGTCTAAACGGCCAGGACGCAACAGAGCAGGATCCAGTGTGTCAGCACGATTGGTGGCCATAATTACCTAAATTATGATATTAATTAAATTTTCCATTAAACACATTTTTTAATACTAATTCATTTTACTTTTGAAGAATTTAATATATCCAAAAAAATATGACTATAATTTTAATTAATTCAGTATACCTTAACATTAGTGGTTTGATCGAAACCATCCATTTGGTTAAGCAGTTCCAGCAGAATTCTCTGCACTTCGCGATCAGCTCCCGTTTGAGCATCAAAACGTTTTGTGGCAATAGCATCAATCTCATCAATAAAGATAATAGCAGGAGAGTTTTCCTTTGCTAGTCTGAACACATCTCTTACCATCCTGGGACCTTCACCTAAGTACTTTTGCACGAATTCTGATCCCACTACTCTGATAAAGGCAGCTTGAAATTATAAAAATTAAGATTAGTAAAATTATAATAAAACAGAAGTTGAATTATATACTTTAAGAGTAAATTAATTTTAAAAAAATTTATATATGTACATATTATTGTTGCTAATATAAATTTTATATAATTATTAATTTGTTAATTCTAATTGTTATGTACACTGTAAACACATCATTTTAAACAAAAACCTGTATTTATCGTTAGTTATCCAGATGTATGTATATGTGTTTTATTTTCTAAATATTACGATACTGAAATGATGTGCAGACATTTCAAAATTTACAAAAAAAATCGATTTAACAGTGCATAGTGACTAAGATGACAGAAACATAAAAGTTGAATGAAATTCATTGTTACCTTATAATTATAACTTCTACAATAAAGACAAACGTAATTCATCCTAGAAATATTTTTTAAATTTTTTTGAAAAACAAAAACTTTATTGCTAATAAACTTACAGTACTGTTACTGGAATACAATAACATTTATTGATACCTAAATAAGGTAAAAAACAATTGTAAAACATAAGAAAATTTCAATTTATATTTTGAACATATTGTTTGAATTTAATATAATTATAAAATATAAACATGTATTAAGCACTTGTGTCACACACGTCAATGTTACCGTATGTTATATTATTAATCGTAGCGCAAGTGGTGAATTATATTTTTTCATATTGGATGTAATTTAATATAATTAAAATTAAACATATATAATAATTTTGATAGACAAAATATATTAAATTTACACACTAACCTGTTGTATGATGTGCAACTGCTTTAGCCAACATAGTCTTTCCACATCCAGGTGGGCCATACATCAAAACGCCTCTTGGCGGATCAATACCAATCTGTTTGTAAAGCTCAAAGTGTGTCAAAGGCAATTCTACTGCCTCCCTAATCTCCTGCTTTTGCATGTCCATACCTCCGATATCAGCATACGCAACATCAGGTTTCTCATCAGCTTGCAACATACTAATCGAGGAATCCGCCTCCGGTGGTAATACGTCCACCAATGCATTACTGTGCTTGTGTAGGGCAACACTTGCGGATGGCTTTAACAGTTCTCTATCGATAGTCGACAAAATTCTAACGTAATAATTGGATCCCGTGGTCGACCCTACAATTCCAGTATTTTGATCCACGGCCTCTAAAAACTGCCCAATTACTAGTGGCACAGACTGTATACGCTTGACCTCCTCTTGCGCATGCAAATACTCTTTCTTTAAATTCCTCTGCTCATCCTTTATGTATTCCTCTTGAACTTCGAGAAACTCGAGCATTTGCTGCAACTTCTTGTACTTTGTGTACAAGTCCTCCATGTCCATATCTTGCAAGATTTGCTTGTGCTCGGCTGGGCTGCCCTCTTCCTTTAATTTTCCCATTACATTAGATTACAACGTCAAACGGTATAAACAATTGAAGGTTTGTTTTTCTAGGTTAGCTATCGGTAATATATTTCAAACTCGATTATGTGATAAACTTGGTTGCTAATTTAAAGTTAGTTTTGAATATAAATAAATCACTTACTTTCTCCGGGATGATACACTCCATGGTTTCCATTTTATCTGATGACTTGTGTGTTTTCAATTTGGTCTGAATCCGGTTTTGACAATGACAGAATTACTTTGTTAAATTTGGTCTTGTGTTAATTCCGCTACCAACCGTCAGATTTCGCTGTATTGTATATTTATATTATAATTATTTTCTTTTAGTATATATTATATTAATAACTTTTACATTCATTTAAATTTGAATTGTCTATATTAATTTAAAATTATTTGCAAAGTATATTTTAGAGTGACTAACTATAAATCGTTGATAACTCTAACCATAAAGTAAATTAAAATACTTTTCATCTCTATTTTCTATATTAATATTTTTAGCACTCAAATCAAGTTAGTCTGTGTACACAGAATGTATTTTTAATTAGAAGGTTAAAAAATACATTACATAAAAATATTTCACCATGGGTTTAAGTTTGAATTTAATTAATCGAATGTATTTCTATTTTCTATGGTACATTATTTGACAACCTAACGTTACATGAGTGTTGAGTCATCACAGTACGAGATGGCGTGGTGGCTCGTTTCTTATTTTTCAAAATCAAAACCTCTCTCACAACTTAACATAAATATACAAATATGTTTGGAAAACCTAAATCAAGTAAAGCATCTATAGTCTGTTTTTTTTTAATAAGAGAGACAAATGGGGTAAGCCTCAATTACAATGGCCACATTTTCTTAACAATAAATTTAGCGGCAATTTTAAATTTGATGTTATTATACATAAATGCACTAGATTACTTTTATGTAAGTTATAGTCTTATTTATACATTATATAGTTATACAACTGAAATTTATTAAAAATTAATTATATGGATAAACTGATAAATGGCTGTTTAAAATATTGTGGCAGTTATAATTATTAATTTTACACTGTGTGAACACGGCCGACAAAGAACCAATTACAGGCATTTATTTTAGCGGGACTTTTTGAATTTAGTCTCCAATCTTAAAAAACAGATAGTGTTTCTCAACTTCGTCTAGTAGATCGAAGTAATAATAATGTAAATCTGACTACGCTAAAATATATCCTTGAAGGGAAAAATAAATGATTATAATGTTTACCAAAATTATTATCCCTTAAAGGTAAGTTTTATTTTTTTACAACACACATTCTTATAATGGGAGTTAATCACAATATATTGATGCAATTTTCATAATAAAACAACATATAGAAAGGTCAATAGAGTCGGATGAAAAAATATATATGCGCTTTATAGACATCAAGAAAACTGCAGAGGAGACGAACTCTTTGGCATCCTGGTTACGCTAGATATTAAAAAAGCCTTTAACACTGCCCCTTGGGACAGGATTGTCCAGGCTATGGAAAGGAAGAGATACCCCCCGTATCTAATCAGGGTAATCCAGGCCTACCTTACCAATAGGACGATCGCGGTAGGCAAGACAGGGTAGATCGACATGACCTGTGGTGTCTCTCAGGGCTCAATCATAGGACCCTATGATGTGGAACATCTTCTACGACTCCGTACTGGAACGGGCACTAAAACAAGGAAGGGAACCTATAGCCTTCGCCGACGGGAAGAGTAGGGAGGCCACCGAGGCAAAGGCCAACAGGGCATTGAGGATAGTGTCTAGGTGGGTGCGTGAGAACAGGTTGAGCCTAGCAACGGGAAAGACGGAGGTGGTGATACTGCAGGGCAGGAACACCATGTGAGAGTTAGCAGTTGATGTAGAGGGTGTAACCATCCAGGCCTCGAAGGCCGTTAAATACCTCGGCGTTTGGATGGGCAGGAATTTGAGTATGAGGGACCATATCCTAGAGACGACAGCTATGGCGGAGAGAGCAGTAAACGCCTTCAACCGCAGTATGCCGAACATCGGAGAGCCGAGGACAGCGACAAGGCGTCTTATATGCTCGACGGCGCAGTCGAGCGGAGGAGAGGACAAACAGGAAAGGTCAGAACAACGGAATGACCAAAACTGAGGAAAAAGACAGAATGCTGCGGAAATCGCAAACGAGGTGGGAAGAGAATGATGGAAAAGGAGAACACACGAAAAGGCTGATACCCGATGTACGGAAGTGGGTGGAGAGAGGTCACGGTGAACTATCGTACGCTCTCACCCAATTGCTGACCGGACATGGCTGCTTCAACAAATACCTCAAGCGGTTTAAAAAAGAGACAGCGAAGTATGTACATACTGTGACGAAGAGGACGATGCTGAGCACACGTATACTAAATGCTCCAGATGGAAAGAGGAAAGAGATGAGGCGGAGAGGGAAGTGGGGAAGCTGGGCAGTTGCAAGAGGATAGTGGAGGTGATGCTGGACAGCGAGGAAGCATGGGGAATTGTCCGTTACATGGTGGACAAGATTACCATGAAAAAGGAGGAGGAAGAAAGGAAGGAGCAAGAAAGACAAAGGGGCGATTGAAGAACAAAGAGGAGAGGAGGCCAGGAAACATAACATCTTGCGGCATTAATTATCAAATGCCGCAGCCTACTACTCCGAAGAAATGCCAAGAGGCGGTTCCGGAGTAGTTTGAGAAGGCTGAAGGGGATTTTTAGTGGGTGTGGCGGCGTGGTGTCTGATGCTACGATAGCATGCAGATTTTCCCCCTTCTCTAAAAAAAAAGACATCAAGAAAGCATTTGATTCTATAACACGAGAGGACATATGGATAGTACTGACTAAGAAAGATATACAAAAAGCACAATAAATAATATCAAAACTCTATACAAAACAATGAAGAACAATGTAAGAACAGGCAACAGAATATCAGCAGAGTTTATCAAAAAGCAAGCATTAAGGTACAATGAGTACCTATTTATCTATCATATTAATGGTCGAAATAATATAAAAAATGAAATACAAAGATGAGGAAAACAAATTGGGAATTCCTCAACTAAAAAGAGTAATACTTGGGATTTAGCGTTTGCTTATGACCTTATATTAATAGCCAAAAACGAGGAGGATCTAAAATACAATTTAAATGTCTAGAATGAAAAAATGGAAATTGATAATAAACAAAGAAAAAACAAAAGCAATAATAGCTAAAAATCGGAAATTAAGATAGAAAATGAGAAAATTGCACAAGTTGTTCACTGCATAATCTTGCTCTTGATTCCAAGTCCATTCTGTATCTTTTTTTTAGCAACACCCGCATTGGTTCTCTTAATTCTGACATGTTTGGTATAAACTTATTCAGATATGTTACCACGCCCAATAACCGTTGTAGCTCTGTTTTATTTTGAGGGGTTTTTAAGTTTTTAATGACGAATACTTTTTGGTCATCTATATATATAATATATGACATAGAAATTTTACTTGTGTAAACCCAGCTTCTTTTAGTATTTTTAATGCTTGGTTAGTAATTTTATTTAATTTTTCTAAAGTTGGTGCATGTATCAAGATATCATCCATTGAGCATTCAGTATTTTGGCAGGTTTTTAATAAATTACTCATTATTTCTTGAAACAATTCCAAGCAGCGGTCAACCCAAATGGTAACCTGTTGCATACATATCTTTCCCATGGTATTGCAAATGCTAAGTACTTTCACTTACCTTAATTTGCCAAAATCCACTCTTGCAATCCAACAGTCTGAAAAATTTTGATCCACTTGCATTGGCGGCTATTTCTTCCATAGTTTTCAAAGGATATTGTCTTTGTCTAATATTTTTGTTGAGATCTGTTGAATCCATACAGATTCGTATCTCATTACTTTTTTCTTATGATTACTAAAGGAGAGACTGCTTGGGTTGGCTCTGTAATTGGAGTAATTACTTGCATTTTTACCATTTCCTTTAGTTTTCTTTTCACTTCATACTTTATTGAATGTGGAATTCTTCTTGCAGGCCTTATTTCGAATTTTTGATTGTCTATGAATTCTATGTCCTATTTAAAATCTTTCAAACATCCTAACCCTTTAAATAATTCTTGGTATCCTTCTTGAACCATTAAAATTCTACAAATCAGTCCCAAGTTTTCACATGTTTTTCTACCTAATATGGTTGGAACATTTTTATTTACTACTTTAAAATTTATAACAGTTTTCATATTTATTACTCTGCACCGAAGATTAATTTCTCCTAACACTGGAATTTTATCATCGGAAAAACTAGTTAGTCTCTTCATTTTTGATTAATTTAAGTTAATGTTTAATTTTTCTACAATTTCTTTTGATATCACATTGCATTGTGTACCTATATCTAATTTTGCATTTATCTCTTCAGATTTTACTTTAATTACTTCACTCCAGTCTTTCTCTTGGGTGTTTATTTTTGTAACATATAACACTTCTTCTTCAGTGTCACTTTTCTCATTGTTATCAACTGTCTTGATTTTGTTTTAATATTTTTATACTTGTTTACTTTTGGACCAACAGTATTTTTGAAAATGCTCTTTCTTGTTACATTTTTGACACTTTTCATTAAATGTTGAACAATTTTTTGCTGTATGTTCTGTTCCACACTGTTTGCATTTATACTTTATATTTTTATTTGATTTTACTATATTTATTTGATCGCTCTACATATTGAGATAGCTTTTTCCACAGTTAATACATCTTCGGTCAATAATTTTTCTCTAACCTGATCAGACTTTACTCCAAAAACTATTTTATCTTTAAGTAAACACTCTTCTAAAATGTTAAAGTCAACCATTTTTGATTGTGTTGTTATTATTTTTAAAAATTCATCGAAGTTCTCAGCTTCTTGCCTTAATACACTTCTGACACATATAACATGTAAATGTCTTTCCGGTTTGGCCAACAAATATACCAACTGATATAATTTTTAATCGATCCTGTAAGTGGATTCATTAAATACTAAGTAAATTATAAGGTTGTTATATTCGTATTTTTGTGTAGTAGAACTTTTCAAGATATCAAACATTAAGAGCCAAAATAATTTTTAAATGAACTAGTCTCTTAAGTAGTATTTTCAATTTTTTATGAGGTGTGCCAATAAAAACATAATTTAGTTTTTATGTTGTGCATTCACTGTTTTTCATACTTATCATGAATTAATGCTGAATATCAACTGAAATGATGTGTTATATTAGTAGAATCAATAATAATTATTGATTAATAAAGTTAGATTGAATATAATATTCAATTCGTTTATATAGTTTATTCATTTAATAACCCAATAGGCAGTTATTGTTCAATTACAGGGAAAACATATAAACGTATAAAATACATAAAATATACAGTATAAAAGTACATAAAATATAAAATATATAGTATAAAATACAACAATTTAAGGTAATTAAATACAATGTATGTAATTACAAGAATAGAACGGTTTAGTTTATATAATATTTAAAACACACAAAGCGACTGCCTATATTAATAATTAAAATCGTTAGCAATAAGAAAAATAACTTATTGGATTAAATTAAGCTGTTTTAAATCTGCATTTAATATACTGGTATTGCCAGATGTCTAGATCTATGCTCCAACTGATTTGATTATATAGGCGAGACATATTATTTATTGGCGAGTTAACACCTATAGTCTGTTCGTTGGATCTTTGGTCGTACGTCACAAATTATCGCTTCGAGAAACGACGCAAAAACATTCAGTCTGATAAAGTAAACCAAATGCGTTAGAAAAAGAACGCACTGTAAAACGTTCGTCGTTTTTTGAAGCGATAGTTTGTGACGTACGACCAAAGATCCAACGAACAGAGTATACATTAGTTCGACTACGGTTAAATTTAAATGTTATTTGGTTACAACTATTATTGATTCTTGGTACCTGTATATTTAGTTTTGACAGTGTAGTCATATCAATATGAGAGTGAGTAAGATTTTATGAATATTTTTAATTATGATGATATTTCTACACGTTTCAATGCTGTTTGCCACAAATTCGACTTAACCGAAAACTTATGGATATAGACTAGTTGGTTGTGTTAAATCATAATATTTTGATCTTAAGAATCCATAGTTAAGCAATTTCCTCACATTAACAAACACCTTGTTTATCTGAAATTATACAATGGAGTATATAAAGTTGCCTACCATAAACGTCTAAATTTTTAATTAAATTTTATTAAGCAAAGAAGTGGTTTAATTAAGGCTATAATTGAACGTACAAAGATATCAGTAAGTTAATTCCATCGGTTATTTGATCTCCATACCAAAAAATAATACGTCGAGTAATATGTTCAAGTTATTATTGGTTTATATGAGTAGTAGTAGTGTTAGGCTATCGACCACGTGGTCCTTCCGCCATGTGTTTTTTATGTGTGTGTAAATGAGCTTGTTACTTTAAAGGATCGCCCTAGCTGTTGGTTTATATGATTTAAATGCTTTAAAATAAATTATTCATATATAAATATTACAAATAAGAACATGAAGATAATACGTTTAAAATTACAATATTAGCTGGTCTATAAATATACATCTACTAATTAATTATTGTTGATAGATTTTTATTGCTTTTTTATGTTTGTTTTATGACTAAATTAGATTTTTTAGATACACATTATAATTAAATAATTACTTAAAAATCTTTGTGTAAAAAATGCTTGTAACTAGAGTTCAGTATTTAAATGTAAACGTTATTTTCTTGATCGTCAATAAATTAATCAATCATTTAAAATTAAAATATTTAATAACCTTATACAACACAATTATTACCAAATTTAGGAGCTCTAGATAAATTAGAATTCATTAACTCATGTAGTAGTAGTTGTTGTAGTATGGTTATCGACCACGTGGTTATTCCGCCATGTTATTTATGTATGTGTAAATGAGCTTGTTACTTTAAAGGATCGGCTTCGTCACTCAAAGTACCATTAAATATATCCCAATAGCCGATAACCATCCCAATGTGGACCCGGGCTAACAATGATGCACTTTTGCAACTATGTACTAGTTTTTACTGATCTATTTATGCGTAAAATTTTAAATATTTTTCAGTTTAGAAATAAAACTATTACGCCTCTCCAATATTTCGCTCTTTAATAGGTCTTTATAAATATTTATTAAAATTTAATGAGATACAATGTATTAACGAGTGGCGATTATTTACAGATTTTGCCTTAATATAGTGAAGAATATTTTCTACAACGTTATACCTTTAAACTTTGTTGGAAGAGCACGTTAAGACCTCGACTTTGCGTCCAGGCCTTGTCAGGGAATTGTATTACGTGATGATGACGTAAGGATCGTGAGTGTTGAAAAAATAATCGATAATTTACTTGAAATCGAGTATTTCACCCATGTCGGTTAAATGAAATTGATGAATAACTTCTTTTAGCACTGGTTTGCTATAAACATAAGTTAAAAAGTAACGAGTATACTAAATTAAAATCTAATTTAATAAAAATCCTGACTCTCAGAATACATTTATCTTGTTGACTGTATAAATTATATTTATCAAACGAAAAAACACGTATTCAGAACTTGCGATAGCGAGAGGGCAGCATAGTTTGTTCGGGTCAGAAATTGGTTGGGTGACCAGTACCATTCCCCATTGGGACACAATTAATGGCGCTTTGGAGAGTCGAGGCGATCCTTAAAAATAACAAATCCAGAAACAACACGGTGGAATGACCACGTGGTCGATAGCGATTTTGAAAATATCTAATTTACATTAAGTAATACCTGTTGCAAACAACATTTTGCTATCATTAGTCATCGTTGTTATCGGATATAAGTAATATAATTTATATATAACGTTCGATAACAGCGATGACTAATTGTGGAAAAATTATGTTTGTTACTCGTAATTCTAATATCATAAATAACAACGATTGACTTGCAATTGCGCGGTAATTAATAATCATTAGTGTGCATTGATTACAAAAAATAGTTTTACGCAGTTTCAAAAGTGATAATGAATTATTGATTACTGGCCATTTCAACTTTGATTATATCAAAACCCAAATTGGAGAGAATGGTTAGTGCCGTCGACGTTACCATGTTGTTTATTATAAAGTCGAATCGACTCGACTCGGTCGTATTCAACATTTCACTTCCTGAACGTGTTTATCAGTGCGTTATGTATGTATGTATATAAGAATGGTGAAATGTCCTCGAACGAACGAACGTTACGATACTCCTTATCGGGTTTTGTGTGGACTATATACAGCGTTATGATAAAGTATCATCCGAATTTCTCGAAAAATATGATAGCGACTAGAAATCGACAGGACAGAATTTTGTTTATGCAGAGAAATTTACTCTTGACTGAAATAAATGTAAATACATATCACCAATACTTTAATCCAAAGTGTTTTTGTATAAATAATTGCTACTAGCTACTATAAATTAGTTAATTTGTACTTGCAACTAGAAAGAAATTATAAAAATGTACGTCTAGCAAAATCAGAATTAATTGCGAAGAACGAGTTTTAATTTAAGTGAAGATTGCTTTAAAATTTGTACGGCATATTTAACTCGTTTATAAACTTTTTAGGTTTTTTATACCTATTCAAGGACAGCGACATTGACGGAATAACTAATGATTTGACATATTTTATTGAATCCCATCAAAATATGAATTCCATATCGTTATTCTTAAACACATTTTTCAATTCTATATTAAATAACACGCCGAAATGCATCTAAAAAAATCCTACAAATATCTACTGCCCCCTATATCCCTATACTAATAAATATAAGCGATAATTATACAGAGATTTTAGACAGACTGAAGACGTTACATTAAAATAGAAATTTAATCAAATGACCAAGGAATAATTCAATATAAAAGTGATTTTTGGGTTGAATCATGCGAAACCATTAATGAGTTGCACGGCAAAAATGACTGTCAAGGAATAAAAAAATTAAATAAATATTGCAAAACTGGTTTCATTCAGAAAATCCAATTCAAACGACAACGGACGAATCAAAAATCACAGAGATTTTTGCATAAAATATTCAACAATCTTATAAAATAACGCAAAACGACGATTATAAGAAAATACCAAATTGACAAATCGTTTGAAGATTTTAAAAACTTCCAAATTCCACTCATCCCGCACGACGAAATCAATGGGGATGTCTATCACGACATTTTAAACCGTGGTAAAAATACAACTCCAGGTTATGATGGCATTCCCAAGGCTGATCCTGAAATCCCTCTCCTTAAATCATCAAAATATTCAATCATATATAAGTTAATATAATTATGATAATTTAGCAAATTTGCCCCACATTAATTCTATTGGAATATACGCGCATAGATTCCTATAAACAATATCATAACACGATAAAAAATTATCAATAAGAAGAAACGAATGTTTATAATTAACATCAATATAAATAACCAAAACAAAGGGTGCAAGGGAGTGCAATTATTGAGATTTTCAGAAAATGTTTAATTAAACTACCACCGAATTGAAAGTCTATTTTTTAAGCTCATCTTACTAATCTTAGTCTATTGAATGATAAAATTCAAATAAACGAAACTTAAATATAGAAATAATTGCGCCCATTCGAATGAGATCATTGCAAAATTGAAGTAGGTGGAAAATATATTCTATTATAAAATGGCAAAATTATGTAAACACATGCGCCATTCGTTATCGCCATATGTATATAATTACAAAAGAATTTCTAACGTAAATGACTTTCAAGTTAATACGTATTATCAGAGTGCTAAGAATACATATCATTTAATCGTCAAGTTGTTATGAAAAATATTAAATGCGTCATTGTTTAAATGATACATTCAAATAAAATATATTCATATTTTAAGTATATTTGCAGCTGTCACTACGTGGTAATCTTAATTAAAATATAAATTAAAAACACTTAATATTTTCCTCATTTGTATTTAATTACTTTTATAATTAACCAATGACAAATTTTCCACTCATAAATATGAATTTAATGATGAAAATAATCAGGCTATTTTAATAATCAATACTTTCTGTTCATAATTACTATTTGTTGTGCTCGAAATACAATTTTTAATGTATTAATTGCACTTAAACGAAAACCTGATAATATTTTATCGCCTTTAAGAAACTCGTCGAATCTTAGTTTTAGATACATTCATTGAAATTCTCCAAAAAATACAACTACAATTAATAAATTAATTGCAAAGATTATAAAAAAAGGTTGGTAAATAATTAAATAAGTAAGGTATTCAAAACAATAAAATCAATATACAAAACTATAAATTTATTTATCAAATGCAAACTTAGTCTGGATGGTTGAAAGTTTTCCATTTGGATTGTGGAGGAGAATGACGCCACTAGATAATAGACCTCGCCGTTTATTTTGAATCGCCCGCCTTAATTTCTTGAATGCTGCACAATATATCAATTACTAAGACCTGTGTAAAACATGTAAAATGTTAATAGCACCAATAAACATTATTATTATTATTATTATTAATATTATTATAGATATGTTGGGCTGGCAAATAAGTAATTTTAGTAATTGCGCATATATAGCCTTACTTTATTTTTAAGAATGACCTGTGAATGGTGAACTTTGCTCGATATCATTTGATATCAGTAACATTGACGTTTCTTTAGAAGCTGGTGAATCGTGATTTTGTTGCTCTTGGACATTTTTAAAATGGAGGGAAGAAACGAACATTTTCGGCATATTTTACTTTTTTATTTTCGTAAAGGAAAGAAAGATGCTCAAGCTCACTATGTGACGTTTATTGTGACGATTGCTTAGTGGAGCGCATGTACCAGAATTGGTTTAAAAATTCCGTTCTGAAGATTTTGCTCTTAAAGACGAACAACGTTTTGGTTGGCCCACCGAACTTGATGACGACAAAATCAAAACCATAGCAGAGAGGTTAAGTGTTAGAAACACATTTAAAACCACTTAGGCTATTAGAAAGCTCAATATTTGGGTACCGCATGAATAGAAAGAGGTTCACTTAACACAGCGAATCAATATTTGCGCCATGCACCGTATACGTAATGAAACCTATACCTTTCTGAAAAGAATCATCACTAGTGTCGAAAAGTGGGTACAGCATTACCCGAAAGCGATCATGGTGTAAGAAAAACAAACCAACTCAAAGCGCATCGAAAGCTACTATCTTTTTCATTTCTTCTTGTTCACGTCTGTAGCTTATCACCAAAAATTAATAAAGTTGCAAAAGTGGCATGTAGTTCTTTGTTACTCTTTCTCCACTCGGTATCACCCTAATAACTTTTTGGCGGCGTATTGATTCCGCCGCTTAAATTAAATCTTACCAATTACCGTATCACATTATAATTGCAATATATCCAATCAAATTGATTGATTGAGTTACGTGAAGATCAAATTAATTTAACGATTAAAGCACTAATAACCTTTCTTCGCACTTTTATATGAATTACCAAATGTACATTTCTGACACAAAGTGACCATTATCAATGGATTAGCACGGCTAATTCATATAAAAGTGTGAAGAAAGGTTATGATTTTTCTAATCATATTTTTTTAAACCCATGATTTACAAATGCAATTTCGTTAAAACTACTTCAAAAAAAGAAAAAACCCGTTCAGAATTATAATAATTAACGACCATAATGTGTCAAGGTTCATATGGGACATATTATTTTATTCAAAACATACATGTTATTGAATAACTAATGATTTTAATTAAAGTAATCGACGTATTGGCTACCGGCCAATATTTCAGAATATTTTGCTTGACGTGTACTTAATCACACAGTAATGTAGCTCTGTGTGTTAGATAAATTAGATAAGCGATTTCTAAGAAATATGGGATAAACGTAGTTAATTACATTATAAAAACTGTACAACAAAATTTAGTGACTTAGTTTTAAACAAAATCTGTTATATTAAAAATCTTCAGGAAATTAATTTCTAGTTGCATATACTTCCAATATGTATGAAAATATTAAGAGAAATTGCATCTCATTCCAAGCAATTACTAACGCATTTCGAAGTACTTCTTGAGTTTGAGGGGGATGCTGCAAATTAAGTCTTCGGCCCATGCTCAATTGAAATTAAATCCGGTGACCTGGGTGGCCAGTTGAGCGGTTAGGCGCAAATCCATGTTGGTTACTACACACTAGATGTTTTGGAACCCAACCTAACTGATTTGCCACCAATTTGTCGAGCATCTTTGGAATAACGGATTATATTAGGAACTAGATGCCTAGGGCCCGATTTATGGATCGGAATGATGAAGCTCCTTATCCATTCAGTTGGCACTGTACCAAGTGATAAGGACCGAGAAAATAGCTTGTAAATTGGATAACACAGTGAATATACATAACTCTCCAGAAAGTAGCTAGATATTTGATCGGGTCCGTGGGCGAATGACGGTTTTAAGCTAATGATAGCAGTAAATACTTCTCCAAGAGAAATTGTTAGGTGATTATCCAGAATACGACTTCAGCATGAACGTAATTTAGGATGACCAGTTGATGAGGTGTAAACTGACGAGAAAAATTATATTTGGATAAACATTTTGAGTTGTTTAGCATACTGCTAAAGTAATTTTGGGTCCAAATGAAGTGAAGACTCAATATGTGATAAGTGATTATTACAACAGGTTTCACAAAATTGTTTGCACTTATCGCGAAAATTTGAGAATAAACAATAATGACTTTGTAAACCAGATCTTTTGTATTTTGCGTGAGCCTATTTTCAAACAGATTAATTCTGAATTCTAAATTCTGTGGCGGTGAAAAGGGATTACGAGTTGGGATCTATTAGAATCAATGTCATGAACTAATTAGGCAGTATCGTCTGCACGTAGGAGTGGGCAGGATGAAGGGTTGATGTATTGTGGATCAGGGTTATAGATGTCATAAACGTAAATGTTATACAGGATTGTTGATTGAGGAAATCCTTGGGGAACACCTTGTTGAGGAATAAAGGGGCGTGATAGGGTATTTCGGATTTTAACTTGTAGGAGTCAATTAGATAAAAAGCTGTCAATTAGATAAAAAGCTGTCAATTAAGTTGAGGAGATAAGGCGGGATTTTTAGGGAATTGCATTTAAACAGCAAACCTCGATGTCAAACTGAGTCGAAACCTTTTTGTATATCTAGGAAGACTATTGCGGATTTTTGGCGTTAGAGGTGTGCTGTTTGACAGTTAGAGGTAAGATTTGAAAGTGGTAGGGAGGTGGAACGGTGTTCAGGGAAATTGGAAAGGTGGGACGTGGTGGGATATAAGGAGCATTAATTTGCTTTTAACAATGTTTTTGAAAATTTTATCCAAGACTAGAAGAAGGGTAATTGGGCGAAAACTTGACACGTCTGATGTATCTTGACCAATTTTAAGAATGCATCTGATAATACCCTACTTCCACTCCTTGGGTACAGTTTGGGACTTGTATATGTGCTTGAATATCTTTAGGGTATGTTTATGGATGTTATCAGGGAGAGATTTAGGGATTGCTCTAGGAACGTTGTCATAATCAGGGGCCGGGTTTTTACCTTTTTGTGGATTAAGATATTCTTCCTCTTTTATATCATCCTCGGGTGTATCGGATGTGGTGGTATTTTTAAAATACCAAGTGTTTACATTGTTGAAAAAGTCATTGTCAAATACGTCATTAACTGCCATAGTGTAGCTACTGTCAAAATGGTCTGGAAAAGCATTAGCTATCAATTGCTCGTCCGTAATTGGTGATTTTTAAATTAGGTCATGTATTTTCTGTAACAAGTCTGTTTTTCTGTATTTGGTCAATTTTTTAATTTAGTGCATTAAATTTCTGTTTTAATCTATCTATCTAACAAACGTATGTCTCGGTATAGTTGTCTTTTGTATTTAATTAATCTCAGTATGAAGTTTGGGAGGGGATATTTGTATTATTTTCTTATATATGTTGGTATGTGTTTTTTAACAGAGTCTGATAATGTCTTGAGGAATAAGGAAATAGAGGATAGGTTAACTTGCGGATGCGCTGAAATGACGTCATTAAGTCTTTGGTCACTTTGTCAATGTCGCAGTCTTTATGTTTATATATAACTTTTGGGGGGTCTGGGATAGGAGGTTGTTGTAGTATTGAAAATTGAATGGATAATAAATCTTGTTCATATGATATTTTCCAATAAATGTAGCGTGCTATGAAAAAAAAATCGAAACAATCAAATGTAATTTGTTGTAAAACATAGACTAATAACAAATGGTTGACATTACTTTACTAATAAGCAGTTCAGATGTCAATATCGAAGAAATCGTGGACAAGTATTGTTAATTTCAACAAGTTCTCTACACGGTATACTCACAAAAAATATGTGCCTCCATGATTACAAAATTCGATTAACACAATAACTGAAGCCTAATGACCATGTATAGTAAAAAGACTTCGTTGAGTAGATTATTGAATATAAACAAGTAGATCTAATAATCTTCTAATAATCTTTATTTAACGGGTAACCCCTTTTATCATA
The DNA here is from genome assembly GCA_963969525.1 of Ontholestes murinus. Classification (NCBI taxonomy): domain Eukaryota; kingdom Metazoa; phylum Arthropoda; class Insecta; order Coleoptera; family Staphylinidae; genus Ontholestes; species Ontholestes murinus. The sequence goes on from OZ018395.1 coordinate 46,273,807, forward strand.
CAAAATACAATGGAGAAATAAACATTACAAATTAACTAATAACTAATATTTAAATACAAATTAATGAACGCAAAATAATACACATGGTTGATAATAAGCGCAAGCTAACTAAGTTCTTATTCATATCATATTTGAATTTATTGAAAATGGTATCAAAAATACTAAACCAAGAGAATTGGCTAAAATAATTTACATGTCTAATATGAATAATTTGTGAGACATGTCTGAATCCTGAACAATGGTACAGCGCGCAGCCTACGACTAGAGCTACTTGAATAACAGTCTAAGTACCCTAATAATGGCTCGCAATCTATAATATAATTAATAAGTTTATGAATGAAATATACATCCAAATTAATTCGTCGAGACTCCAACGACCGGATTTACAAACAAGACATTATAAAATCGTAGTCCCCTTGTTATTCCCATCTTGAATTCAACAAACCGCATTTTTTTTTGTATTCGTTCGATCTTATCACAGTTAGACTTAGTGTAAGGTGACCACACGACTGAAGCATATTCCAAATGGCATCTAACAAATGCATAATACAATATTTTTAAACAATCAATATTTAAATTTTTGCGATGTGCCAAATGAATCCCCAATTACGAAACGCTTTCTGAATAATATTTGATATATGCAAATTAAATGTTAAACGACTATCGAAAGTAACAACAAGATCCTTGACTATATCCCTAGTGTCAAGATCATTAAGATTAATATTATAGGTATAATTTATAACTGATTTAGATCTTGAAAAACTTACCGAAAAACACTTTTTGACATTTAATTTTAATTTGTTGATGTCACACCAGGTACAAATACGATTCAAATCATCCTGCAAATCAACACAATCACTAATAGACTCAATTGCTTTATATAATTTAAGGTCATCCGCGTACATAAGTAAATTGCTATGCCTCACAACATTATGAATATCATTAGTAAAAAGACCGCAGTGTGATCCCTGAGGAACACCAGACGAAACAACTATACTTTCAGACACGAAATGACCCAATTTCACTTGCTGAGAACGTCTAAAAATGACTTTATCCAACTGAGTGTAGTATTTTTGAAACCAAGTTGTTCCAGTTTAACCAATAATGTAGAATGCTGAACTTTGTCAAACGCTTTAGAGAAGTCAGTGTATATACTGTCAACTTGCATTCTTTTATCCAAAGCGTTTGACAAAAATTGCTGATATTCTACTAGACTTCAGACAGTGTGAGGGCTAGCGATGTGTCGTTGGCGGTTATTATGTTGGAATCCATCCTTAATTGTACTGCGCTGTCATCTACGTATACTGAAGAAAAGAAGTTTGAAAACATCTGCACTATTTCCTCACCATTCTCAGCTTGCTCGGACTCATTTTTTAGTATTGTATGAATACTTTCATTTGATTTAAATTCCCTTACATAGTTCCAAAACAATTTTGGATTAGCTTTTATGCTGCATTGAACGCGATCGATGTATGCAATTGACGTGACAAATTCTTACACTGGCACCTTAACGTTAAAAATTGATTTCAGAGTAATTCAGAGAATCATAATCACCTTTTCGAAAAAGATATATTTTTTCTTTGGAAATAAAGTATACGCACGATGGTGATCACTTTCTGCCAATAGTAAATCATCTGCCAAAGAAACAGTACATTTGCCATAGTACTAAATACTAAGTCCAAAAACACGAATTTGAAATATAGTTGCATTGTTTAAATAAAGTAAAATTATAAGTGGTTAGCAAAAGCTCAGATTTGACGTTATTGGGATTGATTGATGTTAAGATAACCCCTTTGTCATTCCACTTCAATGAAGGCAAATTATAATCGCCACAGATTATGAATTTATGGTCCACCAAATATTCCATACAATTTTCCAGATAAGAGCAGTGTTCCTCGTATATGCAAGCAGGAGAATTTGGCGGAATATAAACAGCGCCTACAATATATTTTATGTTATTAACTGAAAGTGTTACGAACAAATGCTCAATATTATTGTTGAACTCAAGTAGGGAAGATTTTTCAAGCAAAATCATCATAAGCAATGAAGCACCTTTTCAACTTGATGGCCTAAATTGCAGTGTTTGAGGTTCAGAGCATCCACGTGTGATTGTCTTTTTGGTACGGGTTTTGGGCTGAAGGCACTATTGGACTATACTTTTTTAAACTGAGGCTGGTTAAGTAGCGACTGTTACTAGTGCCCGGTGTCGCGAAATGATAACACAGTTCTGTCTGCCAAAATTGGATAGTATTGATGTGGCCAATGTGTGATTTCAAGAAGAAGGTGCCACATGCCATACAGTTTCGGTGAACAAAATGGCACCCTGGAACGTGTAACTTAAACACTTTTTGATTTCTTTTTACGGGGTTATTTGAAGTTAAAGGTCTGTGTCGACAAATGCATTACTTGAGACAATTAAACGCTGCATCAATAAAATTCAGCAACATTTATGCAGAATGGCCATGGAAACATTCGAAAAAATTTTGCGTATATGTGAGCAAAGTCAGGGAGGTAATTTGGCCGATTCCATAAATTACCTTATCCTTATGATTCAATAAAAAATAACGACAATCCAGTTCTATTCGATTCAAATTTCGCTTTAATTTTGAGACACCCAGTATAAGGTAGTTAATCCGAATTTTTCCGATTTAGAAGTCCCATATGAAAATGAACTCCTCGTCTTTTAATTTTATATTACTGTAATAGGAACTAAATGCATAAACCAAAAGAAAAAAGTTTGACTTCAATTTATGTAGTGTTAAAAAATCCAAACCAACCATATTAAAAACTTAAGACTTTCCTCTTTTATTTCTAGCAGTACCTTTAAAAAGCCTTCCAAAAATACTAGTAGAGTATTGCTAATAGTATGTATGGCTATCGCATATGTGGTCCTTCGACCGTATGTTGTTTTGTAAGTAAGCTTGATATTTTCAAAGTCGTCCCTTCTTCTATCATCTTAAAGTGTTATCCTAATGGAGAATAGTACCGGCCAGCCATCTAAGAGTATTGCTATTGACACAATAAATAATGTTATTTTCATTATCTCTCAGAAATTTTTACTTCATTTAATATTTTTTAACTGTACTGTATTAAATATGACTCCATACACATGTTCTCTAGAAATGTTTCGAAATAAACTCGGAAAGACATTAGAATTTACGAGTAAGTGTGGTAACAGCACGCATGCCGACTGGGTGCAGCACGAGTGTGCCGAGGTCCCGGTCAGCCAGCCGTAACAAAACACGATCGCTGTAAATAAAATAATAATACCTCGTTTTTTTTAAGAACAAATATAATTTATTGATATAAAGATACACATTATAGCTACAAGTATAAATATACAGGTATTGGGCGGGGCATAGTTGTTTCAATAATTCTTTTTTTTTCAATTATAATCATCCCTTAACTTCATATAGCTATACATATATAGTAAATATGTGCTGAGCACATTTGGTCACCTACGGAAATAATATTGCAGTAGTAGTAAATAGTAGTAAATAATAATATAAATAATAAGTTACATATAAATTACAATAAAAAAAAGAAATAGATAAGAAGAAAAGAAATAACTACATAACATAAACGTGTTGAAATGAGACACACAAAAAAAAGAGAAAAATTAAATAATGATTTAAATTACTATAACAAAAATCGAATTCTTTTTCATTGGTCATCTGAGCGTGTGTTTGTATGTATATATATGTGGATGCGTGTGTGAGAGAGATATAAGGGGGAAAATTGGAAAATATATGTAAGTGTGTGTGTAAAATAAATTAAATTGTTCGCGCGCGCGGAATGTTGTTGAAAGGAATATATATGTACCACAAAGTGCCAACCAGTTAATATTATTGTGAATTGCACCTTATTATTTGAAAAACATAAATGTGATTCAACATTAAACCCTCAGATAATTATAAATATTTACAATATTTAATTTTTTTTGGTTGAAAATAAATATATTAAAAAAAATAATAATAATAATTAAAACACTCGATTCTTTTGATAAAAAATAAATGAATTTTAACGTGAAATTTGCTTTTGTATATTTATAATGTATAAGTTTTCCGAAAACTAATTTAAATAAATATTAAATCATTCGACTGATTTATGTAAATATATTTAAAAAAAACTACAACTGTTAATTTTGGCTTTTATCTAGCAAGTGATATTAGTTTTTTTCGATTGTAATTCAAACGATATGTACACTTACTAAATTATTATCATTAAATATAGTAAGTTATGTATTTATTTACTCGATACATTTCCGATGTAATTGAATTGAATTTTTTTAAATATTACTACTTTATTTAGCAATTTTTAATATGGTAAAACTCGTTATCCGGCGAACATTAATAATGTAAAGTAAATAAAAAAAACAAATTAAATAAATAATCATAATAAATTATTGTTACATTACGGTATGTTCAACCACCACGTGTTTAATTGAATAGTTATTGTTGCGGTAATTAAAGGTTAGGCCGATGACGTTATGCTAATGCTGTATAGCAGGCTAGTAATTATAGATAAAGAATAAAGGTATGTATGTTTGACCCAAAATATCTTTTACATCGGAAATGCTTATTAAAAAAAATATCAATTGAAAATTTGTTTCCATTCGAAAATGAAATATGAAAATATAAATTTTCCCATACAATAAATACACTTAACTGGTACACTTTGTAAACCATATATATAAAAAAAAAGAATAAAATAAGAAATAAATCGAGACCAATGAATACTTGAGAACTTAAAAACTAAAGTTGCACATTTCATTTCATTTCACTTATAACAACATCCGTAATAAAAAAACACGCTTTTTCTCCTTAGCAACTAAATAGATTTTATATAATATATATATTTAAAAAAATCACACAATATCGAAATCACTCTGCGTCGTTGCAGAATTAATAATAATTATAATATATAATAATAATAATATAAATAAACACTGTGGGAATTAAATAAATCGTCTTGAGTAAATGGTGATTTTTTGATTTTTTTTCTGAGAGAAAAAAAAATGCGCACTACAAGATCTCGCCCAGGGTTATCAGCGGCGCGGAGAGTCGGTTGAAGACGGGCAGTCTTTGGTCCTCGACTCCCGGCGAATGGAGTTCAGGCTCGGAGCTGAAGAAGGAGCCCATGGAGGAGGTGGGTGACTGGCTGAGGCTGCACGGTGGGCTGGAGGAGTCTAGGGAGAGGGCGGGACTGAGCGCGGAGGGTCGCGGGCGCGACGTCCTCGTGGTGGTGGCCGCGATGAGGCCGGCCGGCGCGGTTCTATTCTGTTGGATAACCTCCTCTTGGTTATGCACGAAGTGACACCGCGGTCCGTACGGGCAGAAGCCGACCGTGTGGTAGGTGCGGCAGAGCTCCGTCTTGTACTTGGGGTGCCTGGCCAGGTTGCGGAGTTCGGCCATGCCGTGCGCGAACTGACACTTGTCACCGTATTTACACACGCCGAACTCCTCGTAGGGCCGGCACAGTTCCGTCTTGTACCTGGAGGTGTTGACCGCCGTCGCGGACACCTGGGAGGCGGGCGCCGGGGCCGACTGGGTCCTCTCCAGTCTCCTGTGCTGTTGCGTGAGGTTGCCTAGCAGGGAGTTTACCAGGCAGGCCGTCGTCGACGCGCTGCCGGGGGTCGAAGCCATCCGGGTCAGGGTGTACCTGACGGCGGCCGCTGATCCTACGGCTAGGTGCGACCCGGGAGACGTCTCCGGACTCGGAACACCGTTATTCTGTAACAAACAAATGCGACTATGTAGAAATTTTAATTGTAATACTCTCTAAAGTAATAGTAGTAGTAGGCTATCGACGGCGTGGTCATTTTGCCGCGTTATTTGGCTTGTTAGTTAAAAATATCGACCCCGTCACTCTAAAGCGCCATTAACTGTATTCCAATGGCGAATGGTACCGGTCACTCGTCCATTGCTCATGTGAACCATTGATGCTGCACTCTCCATATCTCTAGTTTGGTAACAACCGTATACGGTGCCCACCACAGACGTTTTAACTACATTTTATAAAAACAGTTTTTTTTACACAAATCAGCAAAGATTTATTTTAATTTAACTTCACTATTACTGATAATTACATTTGGTAATTTAGTTTTGCGAAAACATTAGATTTAACAGTTGACAGGGAATGAAGCATCAAAACCTTCCTATTTCGCTATTGTGATCAAAAATACAAAGTCTATGTTGGTTTATCAGAAATTATTAAATGTCAAACAAACCTTCAAAGCAATAAAAAACGCTACATTAACGGTTATAGATTCGGAGAGCAATAAGGTATTAATCTCTTATAAAAAAAGTGGTCTTATTAGTCAAGATACTATTTACTTATGTTCCTACTAAATGATTACGTCAAAATTATGTTTATGGTATAAAGCAATTTTAAGATCCCAACCTCTTTCCAGATAAGATTTTCTTAGAAAGTACTACCTATTTTACTGTTCGTATTTTTTCTCATTGTACAATTTCAGTACAAGACCACAGAAGGTTATAATTACAAATTTCTAGTTTTTACCATTTTTGATGATTTTAATTACTTTTGGGACGAGGATCTAGCCAAAAGCTTGTTAAGCAAATCTCACTGAGCAGATTCACACTGACCAAGACGCATCTTTCTTTATACTGCTACTCTATTATAATGTCAAAATGATTTATACTGTATTTCCAACTAAAAGATTAGTTAAGCCTTTATTAGGAAAAAGTTTTTAAATCTTACTACCTATAAATATTTTTTCTCTTCCAAGTTTAGAAAATGTTAACCAATTTAAGAAAAGTATATAGATCAGAGAAAATACGAGACCTATACCATGCAATTAGTACTTCGGATTAACTAATTACCAGCATTAGACAACATTATTGACAAATAGTTAATCGTTGGCCGGCTGTATTGACCAATAGTTAAGTAACACCATTTGTCAACCAAATAAATATCGAATCTGTAAGTAGATAATTAGAATTAATATTATCTAATCAAACACAAATTGCTGGCGTACATTTTATTTTAATGACTACTTATGCAATAAAATTAGTAGTTTTGACGGACGTAATGGTAAGTAGTAAATATTTGTTACAGCCCGATATAAATCAAATCCCTTTCTCGATAAGTTGTGGAAGAAAAAACACTCACCCTCGATTCTACCTCCCTTAATTATCATCATCATCAACGCTAGCGACAAAACAACAACAACAACACTTTCTTTCTTTTCATCTCCGAACACAATCGGTAAAAGTCCGTTCCACAATCCTACTTTCACGCGCAGTGACAACCACACACTAGACTCAACCAATGTGAAAGCTAACATCTAGTGGGAGTCCGTCGTTCCGACTTCCTCTCCATCTCACTCCCTCTCTTTCTCTCTTCAGCATTTCTCTTTTCGCCGCCGATGCAAATCCAACGGATCAAGATCTGTTCTGTTTTAACCGATGGATGCATCGCCCCCAATTGCGACAACAATTGTCACAAGACCGATATGACGTAATCAAATTTTATAGCATTAGAATTGTTCAAATTAAGTATCTTTACATCAATGGAATTGTTTATAAAACAAAGGAACTAAAAACCTTTCTTTGCATGTTTATTTCAATCCTGATTTATATTTCGAACAAAAAGTGACCATTTGTCAATTTATCAAGGAGGATGTTCTTTCACTTTCAAAAGGTTAACGTAGGCACTTAAATTTTAGTCTTGATTTGAAAATGTTTTACTCGGTTGAAAGGAAAGCCATTACAGCAGTTTGATTCGATGAATTACTTGAAGATAATCTTTAATTTATGAAAAAAAGCACTTTTAATTAAATCCAGATATTTATTTTGGACAGTGGCACAAAGGATTTAAATACAATTTTGAAGAAAGGTTTTTAGTGCTTTCTATAAATACAGATCATTTTGACATAACTCATCGAATCTAATTACTTCAATGAACTAATTTTGATTTTTTTTTCTCCCAGTAGACCGTTGGTTAAATAGAATGAAATTTGTTTTTGAGTTATTGTTTTATTGTTGAAACACTGCAAAAAATCGTTTCATCACGAAGATGAACAATGTTTGATAAACTAGTTTCGAATTCTTGACCTTCCAGTATTGTCAATAGTTTTTAACTAATGAAGTACTACGTAAACATTCAAATTTGGTTAATTGTTTGTCATAGTTATTTATACCTAGAGATACCACTGGGCATTAACAATAGATCCGTTAGATCTATATAGCCTAATACACCTCACAAGTACCCCTTTTAACTATTTAACCTACCACTGGGCATTGAAAACATCGGAAGAATCAGGATGAATGATGAATAAAGTAATGCAAAGTTTTTAAAATGCAAATTTGAAATCATTATACTTTAATTATTGAGCCTAGGATCTAAATACGACGAATTATTAATCTAACTTTTATTTCTTCATAATTCGCGCCGCAATTCTTTAACCAATTGTTTTAGGCAAAGTTAATTTTTTAGATTATCAATTCATATTTTTATAGAGCTTGGAAGAATATTAGTGTAAACTTTGTATGTAGCTAAAATATATAAAAGTAACTGTGGGGACTTTACTACGTGTTTTCTCCCATGATAACCAGTTATTATCAAACAGTTAACAAATTCATACAATCTATTCTACATTACCATTTGATATTTAAGCAACAGAAATACAAAATATAAATTAAGTGGATTATTAATTTCTTATAAGTTATTGTAAATGTATCTTATTATCTTATTTTGTATATTTTTTTTGTAGGACTTGTAAAGTAAATAAACTAAACTATACAGTTTTCTTCATATATATGTAATAATGTTTGTAATTGTAAATTAAGTACATTAATTAAAGTTGAATTTTTTGTTTCTTAACGTCTTAATGAATAAAATTAAACTACATAATTTCCTTCGATATCCAAGCCTGTTCTCTTACGCCAAATATTACTCAAGATGAAGTAAGGAAAAAAAAATGAGACACACACATATACATATATACATACATAAGCAAAGCCGGTTCTGCAGGCCTTAGTCCTTGAATACTAATACGAACCCGTCGTCGTCTACCTGAGACCTGAGACGCAGGTAGAATACGAAGGTGGGTACCTGCTGCTGTAACCATACTCTCCTCTATACACAAAAGATGATGAAAGGGAAGGGAAAAAAAGATAAATAAACCCCCCACAACGTGCGGGTCGGACACGGATTTTGTGAGTTGTAAAATTTTAACCTTGGAACGGGTACGCCAAGTGTGTAGAGATATTTCGACAGTAAAGTAGTAAATATTTACATTGTGACTAACTCCTTCGGTCGTAATTAATGGCGCGAAATAAGCGTAGATACGCACTGAATTTAAAAAAAAACTTCCACGGCCGAAGAAGGATGATTATGATGGTGATTCATTCGTTGGTTAACTGGGAAGGAATTAATGGATGTAATTACTCATCGATACTGGTGATGATAAGATTTTTGAACGGAAATGTACCGCTACTATTATTAAAAACGTTTTCTTTGAATATACACAAGAAACAGATGTCACTTGAGAGTTCCAAAATTAAAATTTCTTTTCTGATGCAAAAAATATTTGGATCTAAATATTTATATATGTTAAGCTGACATAAACTGCAAAAAGAATACAATAAATATAAAATATTCGGAATGTCCCTCAAAATCAAGGTGGATGGAATTAGTAAAGATGTTACCTTCTTATTTCGAACAATTTTACATACAGAAAGGCAAACTTTGTATAATTTAAACTGTAATCAAATAAACTTTTAAAATTCTCATCAAACCTACGTACTAGTAGTTTTAGGAGAAATAGAACATATGTAAAATTATGGAAATGTGATTAAATCAGTGAGATTAGTAGTAGCTTTAAAGATCTAAAAAACGAGTGAAAAACGGGTTAAATTTGGAAAAATTAATATGAAAAAAAAAATTAAAAAAACACCATTTATAATAAACAATATTTTCACTACTGGGAATAAAAGTTTTTAAAAAAAAGGTGAATTTCAACAAATAACAGCTTCGCTATTTAATACCCATATAAATGAAGAATATTTTTTTGCAAATTCATTAAACTGAATGACCAGGACAAGTTTCTTATTTTTTTATTCGATTTTTAGAAAATATAATGACGGTTTAATGAGAACTGAACATTTGGAAGGTGGTGTTAACAACCTAATTTGGGAAAATATCTTGGAGAAGACGATAAGTAGCCAAGATTTTGATTTAGTAATACAGCTTCTTGGGAAGTTCGGAAGTTAAACCTGGTGCTGAAAGTATGAACCAATAGATGACCATGATGATTCCAAAAAGAAAACAAAATATATTAAAACAAGGGACGTAAATTTTAGAGTATATATTAAAACTAGAAAAATACAAACAATAAAGAATCAAATTTTAATTTAAAATCATTTTGTTGATACATTATAGAGAATGGTAAGAGAACAATAAGAACTAAACAATAATTCCAAACTAAAAACATCCAACACTTTTCTTTGATATACAAGATGAATCTTATTGTTTTGTAAGGAACCTTTTTATATCGCCACATTCTTTTGTTTTCCTTTCTAACAAAATATTTAACGTCTGTAACTCCAGCATACTTAAAATTCCTAAACTTCCTTCTGTTCACATTTATTATTGCATCGAAGTACAAAGCATTCCGAAATTAATATTAAAAATATGATCGAATATTGTGTAACACTGCATATTTATTGTTTATATAATAAGTAAAACACTTTCAAAAGTGCACGAGTATGGATTTACCATAATTTTCGGTCATGTGGCAATTTGTTGACCATTCTTTGTATGCAATGTTGTGCAGAAAGAGTCAAAATATTTTTGAAGTAAATAATTCATTTATTCGTAATTACTTTTGATTGATAAAGAACGATCTAATGGTTCTTAAGAGATAGTCACCAAGGTATTAAGTTATCAAAAAAGTACCTCTCATTGAAAACATATCAACATAATTGTTTGAAATTTATATTTAATGTATTGATTTATCCTTAAGAAACGAAAAGCCTATTCATTATTGGAACAAAGAATGGATTCATGATTGGATTCATTAAATTTGGTTGATTAAGAACCATTTGATCTTATGAATTGGCCACTAAGGTATTAGTTTACTAAAAACTTTCCATCTTTGCTAAAAATTATATTTAATGTATTGATTGATCTGTAGAGGTTATTGCAGATCAAATCAAACATTTCAGATAATTCCAGTACAAGAAGCTAACTTTTATTGATATAGATTTATTATATTTAGATATATATGTCAAATGTATTTTATAGATAATTTATCGTAAACATTATTTATATTTTAATTACACGGTTTTGGATAAAGCAGTGTTGGATAAAATACCAACAATCATCCAAAATACTGATGATGATAATTTAAAAGTACTTTAATAAACCACTCATGCGTAAGACGAAAATATAATAAATAATTATAAAAATAAAATAACTGACTGATCATAAAGATCGTTACTACGCAGAAATTTATGAAAAACACTAAACTACAACACTTAGTATGTTTTTTTCCACTTTTGCGTCAAAAATAGTGTTTTGGTTTAGTGTTAACCGATGAATAAATATTCTTCTTCTCAAATCACAAATATATGTTAATTGTGGTGCCTAATAGAAATAATAAAGCAGTAAAAGATACAGTCACCGAGGCATACTTTTACCAGATTAGGGGAAACTTTCCGTTTGATTTAGGCGGACAGTGATGCACAAAAGGATAAAGCAAAAAGGGACCGAATGTACCTGCCCAAGAGCAGGTAGAGAAAAAGGGATATTTTGGATAGAGAACGAGAAGTGCAGGTTATAACTATAGGAATTACAACATGTAGAAAGTTTTGAAAGATCATTGCAGATGGTAATTTAGTAATATATCTAGAATGGTTTGATTTGACCAACCATTCTAGGTGAACATGTAAAAAACTGTAGAAATATATTTCTCGAGTTACGTGAAAAATATTATAGTAAAATTGTATTGAAATACTAATACTGTCTTCACAAATTTGTAAAGAAAGTGTTTCAATACAATTTTAATGTAAAAAACTTTTGTATAGTCACAACAGATGGTAATTCTATAATTTACATAGAACCAAACATTCTAGTTGAAGATGTAGAAAACTTTTGAATGATCATTGCAGTCTCCAATTTATAATTTACCAAGAATGATTGGTTAACTCAGACAATTTTAGGTGGATTATCGAATTACCATCAAATGTTTTCTATTTGCTGCAATTCCTAGTTATAAAGTTTGCTACCTTAGAATTCTTGAATAACGAGAGACCAATAAAATAATATATGACACCGCTACTGCCGTTAACCTTTTGTATGAATAAATCTCTCAGTAAGTTGTGAAAACGCGCAACGTTTACGTCGTCTTGAGAAACTTTCATTTTTATATTTATACACCGCGGAGTGTAGATTTTCACTTTTGACCATCGCGGAGTAGTCAGCGCCCACGCATGCACTTAAATGTTGGCGAATTGTACAAATGAATGTATACCACGCACATATGATCTTTAGTTTAACATTTTTAGAGAGAGAAAAAAAAGTAAAAGTCTAATGAAAACTTAAAGAGAAATTGAATAGAAATATCAAAAAAATCTAATATTAAAGATGTATTAAAGTCCTTTACTAATAATTAGAAAAACACGAAAATATTTCGTAAATCTACAACTGAGTCTTATTAAGACTACAAAAACAAATCACTTTTGAAACAACTACTTCTCTGGCTAATACTTCGACAGACAATGAATAATACTAAAGTAAATTTGCGTTGTATAAAATTAACTAATAATTCAAAATAAATAAACAATTAACTTTGTTGATATCACTGATACCAACAAAGTTAATTGTTTATTTATTTTGAATTATCAAAATGTATCAAGAAGCGAAAGCCTCCACAATTACTTATTTAACTAATAATTATATTAAGAGACCAATTGAAGAGAAATATCAAAAAATGTAAAATAAGGAAATATATTAAAATTAAATAAATATAAGTAGATTCCCAAAACAAATGATGAAGATGCAAATTATCCACTTTAGCTATCATCCTTCTCCAGAGTTGGCCATATGGACTATTAAAAATATAAAGAGGTAAATATTTTATGTTTTTAAAGTATAGCTCCATCTTTATATCTAGATAAATTTTTAAGCACAAAACGTATTTTATCTTTAGTTGGTAATTTCGACATATTATTTAAAATAGTAACATTTTCCAGCATAATTAGTGTAACACAAATTTTAAACAGATGCCTTTGATAATATATGAATAATATAAGAAGCCTCTACTTTAATATCCAAAACATGGGCAAAATATATTGTTAAAGCTTCTACTCTTAATAATACAATTGGAAGATTAATCACCAAACTAGTGCATACACATTTTTGTAAACTAATTGTGTAAAATCAATACAGAAATACAGAACGCAAGTCAGAATAAATAATTTTCTGCACAATTGGTATTACAGAAAAAAATATTTGTGTGCACAATGCAGTACGCACGACGGAATAATAATTTACATTAGTTCACAGTGGTTTTCCACACAGTCGTATTATTTCCTCAAATTGATAGCGTTATCGTTTTACCATTAAAAATGTTTTAGTAATTTTAATGCACATTGAAAAACAACCTTACGATATTCAATAAGTTGGATTTCATATTTTAAATATACTTTTACTTAATAGTTCTAAAAATTTCGATAAGTATTTTAAATTAATAGGAAATTTATTTTAGAAACTATTACACGAAATTATATTTTATTTTATTGTTTAAAATCTTGGTGCTGATTTTATAAAATAAAACAATTATATTAATGGTTTCCTTACACGATAAATTAATTTCTCAAAAAAAATTGTATTAATTAGATTGCTGATTAAAACACTTTGTATGATTTCATCCGTTTAATTATAGAGGCGTTCACTTTGTGTTAGATCTTGAAAACAATGAAGAAGGAGGCACGATGACTTTGTTTTACCAGTTTACTTTGTTTAAAAATTACACGTGACTATAGTTTTGACTAACAGCTAGTCATTATCAAACATAAAACTTTATAATTTAAAAATACGAAAACATTTCGTGAATCTACAATCTACAATGTGGATTTGCGAAATGTTTTCGTATTTTTAAATTATTAGTTAATTTTCTACAACGAACTGAAGGATTTTAATATATTATATAAAAATTAATGTTTAATAAAGTGTTAATAGTCATCGTGTTTCCATTATATTTCATTACTTTATTGTGCGATATATTTAAATATTTATAATAACCAAAATGTCTCTTATTTATTTCTCTTGTTATAGTAAATTTAATCTGATACAATACGTATACAATTTATTGTTAGATGTTAAACATGATGAATTCGCCACACTGGTTTCCAGCATTATAGTAACAATCGCAAGAATTGCTGGCTCACGGAGAAATTGAAAACCGCGAAACTTTCCATTTTCAAGCTGGTTAGACGTATGGATTTCACTCTTCGGCAATTACAAAAAGAGACGCATGTTTTCAAATTGTTATTCGACAATTATAATTAGTAGAGCAATAAATAGGAGGAACAAAAACGTTTACAATGCTTTAAAAACTTTATAGGAAACCTACAGAAAATATAATTTAATAGTTTATATAAAAATTACAATTTAATTATTGAAACCATATATATATGTAGATAATAAGAGTAATTGTAGTTTCGATTAATTTGAAATATAAATGAAAGCCTTATTTTATCTAATCCTACGTCATTGATAAAGATGAAATTATTTTTTTAATTTATATATATATTCAACAATAAACTGGATGAAGACAAATTAAACTGCTCACTCTCCTAGTGAACACAAATAATTTTGTCAAAAATAATTGGATAACATAAAAAGTAGAATTAATGAGCAGAAATCCAAAAACTAGTAGAAATAAACTAAAAACACTTCATTGGGAATATTAACAAGCGTAATTTACAAAATTGTAATCAACTTTAACATGTAAAACAGCAGTTTACTAAGAAATAAATCAAATTAAGAAAATACTACAATAATAACGACTTTTAAAACACATAGTTTCTTGTATGAATATTCAACATTAAACTGGACGAAGACGAAATAAACTACTCTCCTACGGAACACAATAATTTTGACAATTGACATTAATAATAATGAAAATTCTTAAAAATCCAATTAATGGACACATATTCAAAAACTAGTAGAAATAAACTAAGAACACATTTCATTGGGAATATTAACAAGGCTAATTAAAAAAATTGTAATCATGTTTAACATGTAAAATAGCAGTATAGTAAGAAATAAATAAATTAAACAAACAAAAATTACTACAATAATAAAGACTTCATATCAATTTTCATTGTTTAACTCATCGTTTCTTACGTATTTTTAAAAGTTAATTCAGTGAACATATCGTTGAGTAACAGTATATTTAATATCATGAACTATAAGATACAAATTCAGCCCAAAATATTTCTTAGAAGAAAAGTTAGTGTACATGATTATTAACAGCATGCATAATTATTAAATTTTATTGTATCCTGATAGATGATTATATAGAAATAAAGGTGTTTTTTTATGTTTAGAACTAAAATACATAATAACTTTTGAACCTTAAAAACGCGATAATGCAAATTATTAAAGATTATTCGTCTTTTTCCAAGGGTAGAAAAAGAAAATTGAAGTCATAACGTACATCTTGAATCCTGAATAAACACGTATGGTAACTGCTACTTCAATGTGTTTTACTTTTCTTGCAGCAGTTGTTACCAAAATGTGATTTACTTTTTGTGCAGGAGTTGTTACCAATTTTTTAATATTTTTTGTAGACAATACTAAGGAGGATAAACAAATTCTTAATAGTGTAAGGATTGGTTTGAAAAAAACAATAAACTCAAAAAACTTACTTTAACAATAGTAATTTGACTATTTTCCTAGTATTGTAGTATCAACAAGAATAGCCACTGAATTTTTATTATAAACAAAAAAGATCATACAAAAAGTTAACGAATACTCAAATAAATGGACATTTTTTTGTTAGACTGTAAGGTGGTACTACATAACAAAATACTTGAAATACTCTAAAATAATGCTGCATTTATACAAGAAAGAGTAATATCAAAACACTCTTAAAAAACACCAACATTGGGAAAACTTTTCGATACTTTTTTTCATGTTTATATTCGTATATAGTATAATATAGGGGTATATTTACCAGTATTTTGAAGTACTGATTAAGTAGAAGACTTGAAGACAATTTTGACACAATATACATCATTAACAAGTAATATCAAAACCCTAAAAGATGAAATTAAAGAAAAAGAGTAAAGGCTGACGATATTACGATTATTGTTTTATTAAAGCAGAATTCATTATTTTATACAACAATTTCGCTCGTAAAATCCTTTCATGATCTCAATTTTTACTCTTCAATAGCTTGTACGAATTTAAGAGAGATAAACATCTTTATTGCAAATAACTATAAAACACGAAAACATTTCGTAAATCTACAACAAATGAGTCTTATTAAGAGTACAAAACAAATCACTTATTGAAACAACTACTTTTCTGGCTGGTAGTCTAAATAAAACTCATTTCTTGTAGATTTACGAAAGGTTTTCGCGTTTTTTTCTAATTATTAGTTAATTTTCTACACCGTAAAGGATTATTATTATCATCTTTATTCCAGTTAGTATTACATTGATGTTTCAGCCTGCAGCGAATTTAATTTAGCAGGTATTATCTGATTTGGCATTTTTGAAACTATCGATTTAGTTAATGCATATATTATTACTCATTCATCTTTCATGTATTGTAATTTCTACACTCTTGATGGAACGAGATATATAAATTCGATGGGGTAACACTTGTTGAGTTCCATAATATTTTTTATTTTCAGTTGCCTGACACGTGTTTCGATCATTCCTGATCATTTTCAAAATACAAAACTAATTGAATTAGGCAACTGAAAATAAAAATATTATGGAACTTAACAAGTGTTTTACCCCATCGAATTGAAATTTTCGACATAAAAGAAATGGAAAAGAAAGCTCTAAATAAATCAATATTTCTGAGCGTAATTTCTCTTTAAAATTTAAGATGAATGTAATTCTATTTAAAATTTAAGAATGAAATTCTACTTAAAATTTAAGATGAATGCAATTCTATTTTAAATTTAAGTTGAATGTGATTCTATTTAAAATGTAAGAATAGCGTATAAAGTTATTTAAAAAGAAATGTAACCTTAACCTCGCCTTGGTAGCGCACTTGTCTCTGTAGCAGGTAGAAAAGGGCCTCTTTATTACCCCAGTCCCACACTACCCAAGCACCCCTCATAAAATTCGTTTCCACTAATGTACCATGTATTTAAATGCCTATATAAAAAATTAATCCAAACATTAGAATAATACATTCAGGAAGTAAACCAATTTGAATTTGAAAATAGTATTTCCATTTGCAAATAATGTTTTTTTAGAAAAGATGCCTAAAAATTAGAAATCATTAGAAATTTAATATCTTTCTTAAGTAAGAGAATTTATTTTAAAGAAGTAAACTAACACAAAATATTAACAATGAAATACTATTATTCTTAATATTTGGACTGGACTATTTTAAACTTTTTTTACAATTAAATGCGCTTCTGAATCTGCATTAATATTTCATACAAGGCTGAAAGACCTACGATCGATAGCCTTTTAGAAAGAGAAAAAGAAAATGGCGAAGAATCACAAAAATTGTTATAATTATATGTAACTACTATTTTTAATAAAGATGTTTTCTCTCTATATCATACAATTTGAATATTCGTCAAGCAGTAATATAAAAGTTTCTGTTGAATGAAATTATTTTGAGAGCTTTTATTTTATAACTTTACCATATACGTCTCTATTTTACAGTATTATTATTACATCGATATGGCTGTTTTATTGGATTCTGCAGCTTTATTCACCTCCTTAATTTCACAAGTTAAAATTGAAGAAGGAAATCCTTCAAAAATAAATCCTGCCTTTCAAAATCCTAAATAATTGTGAAACCAACCAAGTGCGTTTCTATAAACAACCCTTAAACAATACTTGTTCTGCGCTACTCTCTTCATGGAACCAAATTTTCAAATTGGTAGAAGTAAAACTCTTGTTATGCTCCATTTCTTTATTTTCAGATAAAAGATTAAAAGTTTTAACTTTGATAATGATCCGTAAGGATTGAAATACGTCTCGGTATCTGAAAATAAAGAAATGGAGCATAACAAGAATTTTACTTCACTTCTCCCAATTAAATATAAAGTAAGTTCAGAGTTGTAACTAATAAATAAATTTCTTTATCTTCTACTAAGTCTATTTAGGTCTTTCTCTCTAATATACTTCTATTTACTATAATTAAAATTTGAACCTGACTTAGCCAATAATAGTAAGTGTATTAAACATGTTACATATTTATAATTGGGAAGTAACAAATTGCTTGATTAAAATATTAAAAGATATGATTAGCAAATAAAAATAGATAATCAAATTGTAACTGTAAAGATTTGTATCAGTCCTTAAAAAAACATTATGGAAGTTGTGGAAATAATGACATTGGGCTATGACTTCATCAGTGGCAAAATAAAGTTAAAGAGGAACTAAAATTAGCGAAAACAAAATTAATTACTTAATTGAATAATGCGTAATTTTTGATAGAATAGCATTTTAACCAAAATGCTACAGAAAGAACTCTTAATCGTGGTTGCCAAAAAAAGTGGCGAAAACGAAATAAATTATAAACATACACGGAATTTGTATAATTTGTAAATATCACAATAGTATTTTAACCTGTAAATATAATAAACAAAGAAATACAGAAAGTAAACTTATTGTATTGAGGTCGTCAAATTGTGCATCGAATTCAAACTTTCAATTTCTAAATACACGAATCTCACTTAGCGAATTTTATTAGTCAATTCTTTCGTCCAAACAAATTAGTATTTATTATTCATAGTAATAGTAAATTGTTTGAATGTCTAATAAAGCACTAAAAACCATTTTTTTAATTAAAACATTGACAATTGTCATTTTGTGATTAATAAATAAAATAGTGAAGTAAGAAATACAACTCACAAATTCATATTGTCACTTTGTGTCCGAAATATAAATATTTGATGTTTCAAATAAACTGTGTGAAGAAAGGTTTTTAGTGCTTTATTTTATAATCAAGTATTATTCTTCTTCGCCATTTCAGCAATGATATATATGAAATGCACTCTTTGTAAAAAACAAATAAAAATGGCATGTGTTAAATACATTAATAAATATAAAACTAACATGATTTTTATATAATTAATATTATTTTTTAATAACTGCGAATTCAAATAAAGTGATTACAGTGCTATGAAAAAAATAATTTTATGAATCTCTTAGTAGAGAATGTTTCATTATCTATATTTTAACAGTTTGCATAAAGGGCGCAAAAAATTGGTGAAGAAACTGTGATTAGCTAGTAGATGATATAAAACCATAAAACAAGTCGAGATTTTGTAAGAAATTATTAATTGATAAAAATTTGCTCAGAGCTATGCTGACATAACAGTCAAAAAAGTCTGTACTAAAAAAAGATGTCGAAGAAAACCCTCAACAACGTGGAAGAGTTTAAATTTTTGATGATTTTGTAATCAATTTATTATTTCCAAGAAAAGAGGCATGAGATAATTAAATATAATACTAAATTATTGTATAAATAATAAAAACTAAATAGTAAAAAAAACACTTAAAACACCGATAATCATAGTATGAAGAAAAGATAATGTATTTAATAAATATAAAAATAACAAGATATATTAATATTAATTTTCACTAACAGCGACTTCAAAATGTTTAATCAATCATAAGGTTATAAATAATTATGGTGACATTTTAAAAAACCTGGCATCAAATATTATACTGAAAAAAATCTTGTTTACCACATCAAGTTTCTCATGAAGAACTAAAATCATTATAATAATAAAATATATAAACTACACAAAAATGCTTACCAAGGAGTTGTAAATTAAATAAAACCATAAACCACGCCAGAATTTAAATAAAAACTGTTTTTGAATATAAATACGTGTTTGTAAATATAAACCTGCTTGTAGCATGAAAATATAAGCTGGAAATGTTTTTTCTGTAAATTTGTAGTACACAATAATATTAGAGCAAACATGTTGGGATTTTGTGATACATATTTCTAAATGAAATAATTTTCTTATATTGTTATTAAATTAATAATAGATTACAAAAAAGAAACTTGATTAATGACTTGAGAGAGTAGTGTTGTAAAATCATTAATAATACCGTAGTAAAAACATAGAAAATCGTGTTTTATTTAATTCTACATTTGAAAACCGAAAAGTGATTATTCGCCTATACAACGCCGAAATTACCATAATTGTAGGAAGAACAATATAAAACTGGTAATAAGCAAAAACGTAAAAATACTTATCTAGAAAACACTTACAAATTACAAAGCTGTACGAAGAACAATAATAAAACTGTGGTAAGTAGTGAAAAATGTAAAAATTCTTACGCACTTGTAAAGTGTTTTAATCAACCAAGATAATAGATAAATCTGGTATTAAAAAATTTCATTTTGAAAACCTGGCATAAAATACTGCAGAAACCTTTTATTCTTATTAAATATATGAAGTTCTCATAAAATATATCAAAAATGCCATTTACCTTTCGGTGTAGGCGAATATTGGAATGAAAAACTACATACAAATAATAAAGAATAATTTAATCAGTTTTGAGTAAGTGGCGACTGTTTTTCTATTCTTTTTCCCTTGTTACAAACTGCAAATTTAAAATTAAAACAATGACTACACTGTGGGGATTTTTTATGTAATCTAGTGATGAACAATTTTGCAACGACTGTAAATGGGAAGAAAACAATAAATTATTTTTGTATATACCACAAACATACGTTGTTTATTCATAAAAACTTGCTTATAACATGAAAATATAAGTTGGAAACGTTTTTTTTCCTTATTAAAATAGATGTTTGGTACAACAGTAACATTGCTATTACAATCACGATTGAATTTTGTGAGAATTTAAATGAAATAACGTTTTATTATTCAATTAATAATAGATTTCAAAAATGGAAATATCAGAACAAATTATTTTTATCTAGTCAACACCAAATTCTAGGAAGAACAATAAATAAAGCTGTGGCAAGTAATAAAAAGAACATAAAAATACTTACACACCGACAAAAAACATATATATTACGATAATTGAAATATAAGAAAATTTATATGCATAAAAACATTCTCAAGTTTTAGGAAGAACAATAGGAAATTCAAGTCTAGTAATTAGAAAATTAACGTAAAAATATTTACGTAATGGTGCGAATAGTTATGAACAAAAAATATAATATTTGTACCGATCTTACATACGAACGTATTTTATTAAAGAATATTAAAAATAAAAAGTATTAAATATGATGATGGGGATGGTTGCGACCAAAGTGGTAATGCAAATTTGTATTACCAGAATTCTGATAAAAATACGTTGTAAGTATTAAACAAACAAATTTGAAAATCACAGAGTTTTCATGATTTTAATAAACAAATAAAAAACATTATTAGCCAATATATTGAGAAATGAGCCTTCTGTATAGTGCCTAGAAACTAAGCTAGACTATCTATATATTTAATACGACTACTACTTTCTCAACCAGTGGTGAAACGTTTTAAAACGATTACGGTTTTAACGAAAAATTAATCATTCCTTTCCGATAATAAGTTACTCCTTATGGTCGAAAATAGTCGGTAAAACAAACCATATGATTAAAACACGTAACACTTTCTTCACAATTAATTTTTATTTCGCTAGATGTACATTTCGGGTACTATGCACCCATTATCAATAGCTTATAACTATTGATAATGGGTGCATAGTACCCGAAATGTACATCTAGCGAAATAAAAATTAATTGTGAAAAAAGTGTTAGTGTTTTAATCAAGTTTTAATTATATCTTCACGTAGCTCAACAACAAATTTCTATATGAAGCCATATGATTTTTAATTATTACTTAAAATTATTTCATGTTTGTGGTGAGAAAAATATTTATAAGAAAACAAGCGTTCCTTATAAAACGTTCTAAATAATTAGAAATTTCACTTTACATTCACGAGAAGAAAAAAAAACAATAAAAGTTATGTGTAATATATGAATTACGTAATTTTTTCCTGTAAACAGAGTAATTATGGCCGTCTGCTGGATTTACTTGGAGTAATTACCAATTATGTGCCATTGGATCAGTAGTTGAAGTTTTGTAGGACGCTCCGGCCGTAAGATGCAACAAGTGGTACCGTTTCGATACCAATCTCATCAAATCGCTTAAAAATTCAACCCTAAATGTAAGTTTAACGACAAACTTGAATAAAAAAACAAACATAATAATGGTCAGCCTAGAAATATATTTTGGAAGCTATAACTAATTAATTTATTAAAAGTAGAAATAAGAGGAGGATAATTGATTAAAAACATTAGTTTTGATACTAAACGTAATAAAAATTAATATTTAAAATATTGTCGCAGTTCAGATAAAAATAGAATATACACACATGTCACAAAATATTAAAATTTTTAGACAAACAGTAATATAAAGACCAATCGTTAAAATGCAATTGGAGAGTACACGTAGAAAATCCTAGTCTTAGGTTAGTGTCGTACACTTTCGCGAAACTTTCGATTTCCAAAACGGATTTCGGGCGCCGCGTTCGTCAATCAAAACAACTGCGGATAGAAAGTAAAACAAGTGAGTACAAACCTTAATAATAATATCGCCGAATTCGTACATCGCGTTCTGGGACATCACCGCCGTAGACATGCTCTTTTCTTTTTTGTTTTTTTTCGAGAAAAAAAATTATTTATAATCCCTTTAAGTGCACACTGAACCACTCAAAATAAAATTGAATCGGTGAAAAAACACAACACAACGATACTACTGCAGCACTGGAAGACTCGCTAATGTAGAACTTTTTCCAAAAATTTTCAAAATTGCGCTTTTCCGTCGCAGTGTAACGCGTGCGTCCTTCACTCTCTGCGCTCTTTCGCACACTGACAATTTCTACTCGGCGCACTCGCTAGCAAACTCCCGCCTCTCACCCTCCGCACCGTCGCTGACTGCGCTCGCCTCTCCTTCTACTTCTAGCGCTAGCTCGCTTCCACAACGGCACCTCCTTTACCGACACGTACGGAACGCGCGCCGAACGGTTCGTAGTCGGGAGATGAAGAAAATGAACAAGACGAGAAAAGAAAAAAAAAACCAATGGCACAATCTCTGACGTCACGTCAGAGTTAAGGTCCAAAGTCGTTTCTCTTGTTGACGATAATGATGTATCGTTTGAATTAAATGGTTGTTTGTGTGAGTGTGCGTGTGTGTTTGTGTGTGTATGTGTTTGCTGTTCGTGTGCGAGAAACTTGATTTTCGTTCTTTCCGAGACGACCGTTCGGTAGAAAGTGAATCTTGTCTCGTTACTAACGCGTTTTTTCTGACTAATTTTCGCGTTATTTCGTCACACGAATTTTATGTTCCGTGTTACGTGCGCTTTCGATTGTCGGAGCATTGAAATCTCTAGTGAATTGTCAAAAATTGTTTCTTATGCTAAGACCAATATTATATATTGAGCAACTGACTATAAAATTTGTTCGTATTTTATTGATTATAATATACTGTTGTAAAAAAATTACTTTCTTTGTGTAAACAAGTAGCTACTTAACAATTTAAAAATACGAACACATTTCGTAAATCTACAGCAATTAATTTTATTAATACTACAAAACAAATAACTTTTTAAAACAACTATTTCTCTGGCTAATACCTCGACAGATTTTGATTTATACAAAATTAATTATTTACTTGTTAGATAATATTTTATTTAAATAATAATTAGCACTAATTACATAATACTGCACCAGTAAATCAATGTTTAGTTTACAATATTTTATTTGGTTAACAAATGTTTTCTTTAAACTATGTATTAGTGCACCAAAAATATGTATTATTATAATTGGTAAATATATAAATTATTATTTGTACTAATATTAATATTCCAATAATAAAAGACAGAAAACATCTTTATTGAAGATAATTGTTACATATAATTATAACAATTTTTATGATCTTTTTCTTTTTCTTCATGGCTATCAACCGTACGTCTTTCAGCCGGAATATTTTAACATTTAAACCGATTTTCGTGTTTTCTCATTAGTATTACGATTTCATTTTGTCCTTGTATAAAAAAGACATTTCTCGAAAATCAATAAAAAGTTTATAATTACGATTGTGTTCAGAGTGTTTGTAATGTTTTCATTTAAACTACGCTAAAATAAAAATAAAAAAATTACTACAAGTTAAAATAAGATTTTTATAAAGAGTAAATTAGAATGTCAAGTTCTTCAAACTGGCGAGAAAAGCATAAATAATAAAACTATTATTTCTTTACATAACACATATATTTGACAACAAAGTGAAAAAGTGAAACACTTTATAAAAATATAAGAGAAAAACAAGTAAACTACGTCAATTTAAATGAAGTTTTGGGTATAATTTATTTTATCCATCATAAAAGAATAAATGTTATAAATAATATTTGTGTTGCCCTAAAAAGGGATTATTATAACATAAGAACTTAACTATCTAAAATCTTAAAAATGTTTTTTAATTTTTAAGATTTTACTTAAAACTATTAAATTATGTCCAAATGCGTAAGATTTATTTAAATAGATAAAAATAATACGTTATTCTTAGATATCATTAAGATATTTTAAGTAACATTTATTTATATCTTCTTAAAGAAAAATTTAATTTATTTTAGCAAATATTAAGTGTATTTTTTTTTTCGTAAAATTACAACTGATTTAAAGCAAAATAAAAAAATCTATTTAGAGAGAAATTTCAAAATGTACATTTTTTGTATTTTTTTAAAGATATTTTTCTTAACAAATTTTATTTTTTAATTTTATTTTATTACATATTTTTAGAATATTTGTGTATTTTTATAAAGTTTACAACTGTTTGATTTTTTGTGAGTTACGTTAAGATAAATTTGATTAAATTAATAAGCACTAAAAACCTTTCTTCACAAATTTTATTTAAATTCACAGATATATATTTCGGACACAAAGTGACCATTATCAATGTTTTAATACTGTATTAATATATTTCGGACACAAAGTGACCATTATCAATGTTTTAATACTGTATTAAAACATTGATAATGGTCACTTTGTGTCCGAAATATATATATATATATATATATATATACAGTGTCCCGTTAATGTGGGGAAATGGCTGGACCATATATTCCTGGTGTCAAAATATGATGATTTAACACAACTTATCTATATCCAAAAATTTATGGTTAAGCCGGAATTTGTCTTCAAAGTTTCAAAAAAATTTATTTCTTTTGTTTATAACAATTGAACGCTTTATTCGATTTGAATGAAATTTATTATTAATAAGTACCTTAGTAGTATACATCATTTAAGTTATTATGGACATTAGTGATTAACAGGAAATGTAGAAAACAGTAGTACCACCACTTAAAAACTAAAATATGTTTTTATTAGTGCATCCAATAAAAACTAAAAAAATACTGCTAGTACCTTGTGTACTGTATGTATGTTGTATACTTACCGAGATTTGATACAAATTTGGCTATGGCCTCATTCGATAGCTTATTTTTTCTATTTTCACCTATATGATATAGTTATTTATTAAAAGTAGTGAGCTGCAGCCATTTTTATTTAAAAAAAAAAAAATTTATTCATAAAACGACTACGAGGTCACACTAACATCGTAGGCTTTCGGAGCGCATACAAAAGAATTCACCAAGGAGCGCCTAAAAGGAACGAATGCAGAAACAGCAATAATTCCTAGAGGCCTCACAAGTCAATTACAACCCCTAAATGTCTCTATCAAAAAACCATTTTAAAAATTGTTGTGAGAAAAGTGGAATAAATGTATGAAAATGACCTTGCGAAAGACAAAGCCGAAGCCTTTGCGGATAGCCTCGAATCGCAATTCTCGCCCAACGACGAAACCACGAGTGATGAACTCCTGGATGAAATCGAAGAGGCGCTTCATCGTTTTGAACGATCTCCAAACTCCGTCCCTAAACCGACAACGGTCAGAGAAATTAAAGACCTCATCAAACTGGCGCCAAATAAAAGAGCGCCCGGACACGATAAATTCAACTACAATTGCCTCAAGAAGCAAGTATTTTCAATGTCTGCCTAAGAGCAGGGCATTTCCCAAAAACGTGGTAACATGCCACTGTTATCCTTACAACCAAACCGGGTAAAGATCCAAAGTTTCCACAAAATCATCGTCCCATCAGTTTACTCTGTACACTGGTCAAACTACTCGAAAAAACAATACAAGTGCGATTGACCGAATGGTCAAATGATCACAAAGTCGTCCCAAACACACAATTGGACTTTATAAAAGGCCTATCTACAAACAACCAGCTTGTACGAACCAGCGATTACATAATCGAAGGTTTTAATCGTAAACAACGCACTCTAGCTATATTTCTAGATGTTGCTAAAGCTTTTGACCGCGTCTGGCATGATGGAATGATTTTCAAACTGCTAACCCTAATCTGCCCTACAGATCTGGTGAAAATCCTCCAACAATTTATCACCAAAAGAACCTTCTCAGCACGTTACGAAAGTGCTACTTCCGAACCGAAAGAAATCCCCTCAGGGATCGGTGCTCTCTCCCATCCTGTACAACATCTATGTACCCGACATTCCAACCCCTGAACACATACTAACGGCCCAATATGCGGATGACCGGAAACCGTCGCTCGATACCCATTGACAACCTTACTTTCAAGGTCACAGCCATTCCTTGGGTCGACCAGGTTAAATACCTCGGTCTACACATGGACAAAAGATTAAATTGGAATAAACACGTCCAAATGACCATCTCGAAAGCCAAACTAGCGATCGGACAACTAAAATCACTACTGCTCGATAAGAGTCAGTTTTTTCTCTCCAGTAAAGTCCATCTATAAAAGGCAATCATACGGTCAAAAACGGCATATGGTTGCCCTGCATGGATTACCCTCTCCAAAACGCAGATGATTATGTTGGAGGCCACACAGAGCAAGATGATCCGTTAACGCACCGTGGTACGTCTCCAACAATCAACTGCGCTTGGAATTAAACATCCCTAGAGTCCAGGACTTCATCCATCAGCTGGCCCTCAGTCACTCTATCAAATTTGACCTTCTGCAGGATCACATTGAATCACGACACCCTTCAGGCAAAAGAAAACGTCCTTTACAACTGGACGATTAATCACCTATCGCGGCAATACACTTTTTTCAAATTTTTTTGGTAAATTCAACAAAATTTTAAAACTAATACTCCCCATCACGATATAAAATTCACACTAGTGCATTTACTCAGTCAATCCACAGTCATTAAACTACCCAAATCAATAACCTGCTAAGAACATTTATTAAATAAAAGTTGTAAAGCAAGGAAGTGGAGTTTTAGTCAGTAAGAATCTGACACTACCTAGAGGATCGGCCTCTAGGTGTCTTATGCAAGCTCTCTCCACTTCCACGAAAACAAAAAAAAGAAATGTGTACCTGGGTGAAAATTTCCTAGGGAGATGTGAAAGAAGAAACGATGCTACTCTATGCTAAGAGTTGTAAAGATCAAAAACGTATAAAAAAATTTTAAAAGAACATTTTTTAAGTAACCCATATTACTCAATAGAAAAGTTTTTTAATACAAAATTTGACTTTCGTCAGGTAGACCTACCTGACGAAGCCACTGTGTGGTGCCGAAGAATAATAAAAACATTTTTTAAATTAAATACTGTGTCAGTATTTTATTAAGTGATATGGAGTTTTTAAAGTAATAGCCTCACCAATCCAGTATTCAAAATTTGTCGATGTTGTAAAATGACCAAATGTAAAAGTTACAATAATTACAATTTTTAAGTTAGCTTCATATCCAATATACTTTTATTAACTACTTACATGTTTTTACTTTCCTTATATACGAAGTGTATATAGGGGAAGTATTGTTTTCGTGATATTTTTTGAAATTTTTTTTGCGGAAATATCCGTTTTGAGGTCCCCTGAGTCCATTGCACTAATTTTTGGAAAAACATTTTTGTGTCTGTGTGTGTCTGTCTAGTCTGTCGGTGGGCGCTGCATCTCAAAAACGAATAATCCGATTAAGATGAAACTTTAAACATAAGATTTCATCGTTAAAAACTGGAACTGAAAAGTTTTTGGTAAACATTCATAGACCGGAAGTGAATGTTTATTTGAAGCCGTTTTTTGTTTTTTGCTGATATTTTTTTTAAGATTTTAAAAAACGATACACCAAAAGTTAGAGAGAATGGAAAACTAAACAAGTTTTATTCATAAAATTCTTAACTTTCGAGAAAACAAAATAAAAATTGAAAATTTTGAAATATTTTGCCAATTGCTAATAAACTATTGCAGTTATATGAATTTTTTGTAATAAAAAATTGTAGAGAATTAAAAAGTGAACATATTATTAAGAATAGCTTTTTTGCGCAAACCTCGTAGGTTTCGAGAAAAATATAGGGAAAGAACTATGATGGTCACATCACCATTTTTCAAATATCTACAGGGTGAGTTCTTTTAGATGTTCTCTATGGGTATCTCGGAAACTATGAGAAAAACGGTTAAAGGACGAAAGAAAGTGTAGTTTTATGAGTGGAATAAAATTGCATTTTAAAGGTTTTCAAAAAAAGTCAAGGGTAACTAGATTTAAGAATGTAGAAATTGTCAATTTTTTTTAATCAATATATAGTCCATCCGTTGGATCTTCCGTCCTACGTCACGAAATATCGCTTCGAGAAACGACACAAAAACATTCAGTCTGATAAAGTAAACCAAATGCGTTAGAAAAAAAAACGCACTGTAAAACTTTCGTCGCTTTTTGAAGCGATAGTTTGTGACGTATGACGGAAGTTATTATGACAGACAGAAAAAAAAACTGTGAAGGACAAATTTGTAGATAATTTTACGCAGATTAATAAAATATAATCAGAAAATTGTTATCGCCATTATTAATAGAAATATGACGCAAACTTACATTTTTAATGGAAACCATATATACGGCCTCATTCAATAGATTTTTTTGTCTTTAATCCGATATCACATACTATATAGTTATTTCTAAAAATAAATGAGTTGCAGTTATGAAAAAGATAAAACCAAAACCATTGCAGTTGTTTATAATAATAGCAATATTGCAATTAATATTTTTACAGAGATAAACAAAAATGAAAATAAACAGCATAAAGTGTAATATAATTCTGTAATTATCAAAATAATAATATTAGATACATTTTAATATTACAAAATATGCACGAAAAGTCCGCCATTATGGCATAAAAAAGATGTCATTCTATTTAAAATTAAATTTGTGCCTTTTTTAATTATTCTCTTGTTTTTTTAATGCTTCAATCACAGCTCCTCTTTCGCGGATTGATATGATTTTTGATAAATTTTGTTTTTACATAACACTCTAGAATTAAGTCTTGTCTAGGTGGCCATGGGATTTGTCCATTTTTATTACTGATGAAGGTTTAAATTAAATTACACTTGGTTTGTTTCGCAATTAAAAAAAAATGGAGCCCTGTTGTGTTGGAACCATTTTAATCTTGCCCGTAATGATAAAGGTAGGCTCGATAATTTAAAGCCTATCTTCAAATAAGATCATTTTTGTGATTTATAATAAAACTTAAAAATGACTGTAACTCACTTATTTTTAGAAATAACTATGCCATATGTTATCGGATTAAAGTTAAATAAATAATCTGTCGAATGAGACCATAGCCAACTATGGTTTCCATTTAAAAAGTGTAGTTTGCGTAATATTTCTGAAAATAATGGCGATACAAATTTTTTGGATATATTTTATAAATATAGTTATTACTTGATGAGCTACCCTCTTGATGGAACCAGATATGTAATTTTTTGGTGAGGAGAAACACTTGTTATGATCCATATTATTACTTCTATTTTCAGGTACGTGACATGTGTTTAGATCATATCCGATCATTTTCAAAGGTTAAACTAATTTAAAATTTAGAAATGGTACAATATATATACAATACTTAATCCTTAGCACTCAAATATTATTCATATATGCATTTTAGTAGTAGTAGTAATAATTATATTTAGGTAAAAACAAGATTATTTATATTTTTCTTCTGAGTGATATTTTTTGAGGCAAACTCCTGGATGGAAACCAGGTTTTCTGGAACACGTTTCGCAAAACCATACGGTTTCTCATCTACCTCCTGGAATTTTTCTATTGCTGCAAACTGCACAATCCTTCGATGAAACTTCCAATTTAGCTATAAAATGTGGTTCCCCATGAAACCCTTCTTCTTTATCTAGGGAACTGGATCCTCCTCTTTTACTTGATAGTCTTTCGCCTTTAGTATCTCCTACTAATTCAGAATTAGCTGGTTTCTAAATTTCCGGTGTTTCACCTTGGTTTTATTGTTTTGTTTAAGGTGTTCTTTGTAAATTATGAAACTGTTGATAACACTAATTTTACAGCAAAAAAAGTTTCCTCTGCCGTTTGAGACGGGTAACTGGTACAATAATGGTGCGCTATATCCACTGATTGATATGTAAACTCCAAAATATTTGGAAAAACCTCGTTCTTGTCATGACATACGTAAAAACTTACGCGTCCGCTGTCACCCGACAACCGAGTTACAGCGCTAGTAAATCAATGTGTGATGAGTCGAAATAGGAGTGCTAAGGGTTAATACCTCATTACAATTGAAGCCCTCTTCTCAGAGGAAAATAAGCCAAACTCGGCAAGATAATGGTGGAACAACCAAAGGTACCCTATATGGCAAAAGTGTTATTGAAGTAACAATAGGCAAGAGTGGAAGATCATATTACTATGAACTCAAGCCATTCCATGTGCAATCAAAATTTTTGTAAGAAATGTTTGTAATATATATTTGAATTTTATTATGTAAGTACAATGGATAAAATAAATACTATCTATCTATTTTTCTACAGTTGTTTTCCTATGGCATAAATTATGATTTGAAAATATTGACACTTTTTACTTTTTTCAAAATATCTAGTTACCCTCGACTTTTTTTGAACACTTTTGAAAGTGGAATTTTATTCGTCTTATTTCCCTATTTAACCGTTTTTTTTTCACTTATAGCTCGAGCTTCCCATAGGAAACATTTAAAACACTCACCCGGTATACACATCTGTATGCCTTAAAGATAAAAATGAAGATTTTAACTGTTTTCTAATTTTTATTTTTGTTAAAAAGTTTTCAGTTTTTGTGTCTCGGTAAATATCAATTGTTCTTTTTGTAACTAAATTTTTTTATTGTTTGCAACTTTTCGACTACTATCTGGAGAATGGTTGCAACCGTTACTACATGGTAATCCATACTTAGACTGAATTGATTTTTTTAATTAATTTCTTTCTTTTTGGAAAAAAAAATCGACTTTCTAATCTTAAAACCGATTCAATTAAAAATTCTAACTATAATTAAGCTTTTTAAAATTTTAAATATAAAATGAACAATTTTTGTTTCGTTTTTTATTGACAAATTTGTACATATTTACATTAAAATAATAAATAATTAATGAGGTGTTAATGCATTAATTTGTCAAAAGGCTATCGATCAGAGGTCTTTTTGCCTTGGTTTTTCATTGTTAATGCGTGATGAAATGAAATCGAATATGGTTGAATTGTTTTTTTTTTAAATTTAGGGTTTATAGTAGGTTTTCTAGGGAGTCAATATAAATAAAATAAAACAATATAATATCCACATATGTATTATGGGAGTTGAAAGAATTTTTTTGAGATATTTCTGATAGGAATCAAAGTCGTTCTTAGATGTGGATAACTGAAGAAGTATTATAGATGAGCTGGTTAGAAATATTGTGAAAATGATTAAGAGGATGACGGAGGTTCGTTAGGGTACGAAAAGATGCTACATTGTGGGAGGTTTGATTGCTAGGGTTGGGATAGAGGATAAAACCATATTCCAGTAATAGACGACAAATCATTTTATATATTTTTATTGCGGTTTTGGTAATAATACCATTATTTTTATAAGTAAGACACCTAAAATATTTTGCTTTAGTAATTATTTTGGTTTTGGTAATGGCAGTGATATTTTTAAAATAGATTTTTAGATCTATAGACATGCCTAAGTACTTAATGGCAACTGAGAGGGGAAGCAATAGTTTGGGAAATTAAGACATTGTAGGGTGAATTATTGGCGCGATGATATGGAATTAGTTGCTTTGATTTGTGGGGATATATTTTAATGCGCCATTTTGCAAACCAATGTTGAAGGGAGTCAATAAGTTCTTGAAGGAATTGAAGGCTTTTGATAATGTGGGAGCATGTGAAATTAGGGCAGTATCAGCTGCAAATTTCAGGAGATATTTGGATGGATTAGAAATATATTATATAACAGAAATGCGAGAGGAGAGCCTTGGGAAAGTTCTTGTTCGGTAGTAAAGTAAGAAAAGAATGAGTTGTGAATTTTGACTTTTAGGGATCTATTAAAGAGGAATTATTCAATAATGAAAATATGTGGAGTGATATTTAGAATCTAGCACTT
This sequence comes from Ontholestes murinus, assembly GCA_963969525.1. NCBI lineage: Eukaryota > Metazoa > Arthropoda > Insecta > Coleoptera > Staphylinidae > Ontholestes > Ontholestes murinus. Next base: position 46,306,450 of record OZ018395.1, read on the forward strand.
GTATAATAAGCCTTTATGCCAGACAGAGTCAAACGCTTTCTGGACATCTAAAAATAGAGCTGCAGAAGCTCTGCCCTTAAAGTGAAATGTGATTGGAGGGGAAGTTGATCGACGGGAAAGAAAACCAAATTGGTATTTGGGGATGTGGTTCGAAATTAAAGAAAGGATTTTGTTTTTGAGGAGAGATTTATAGATTTTTCAAATAAAAGGTAGGAGTATAATGGGATGATAACTGGATAATAAGGTAGAGGGTTGTTCGCGTTTAGGGATACAAATTACAATTCCCATTTTCCATACTTCTGGGAAGAATTGTTTTTTGTAAAGAACGTTAATATTATTAAGGATCGTGGATGTGGATTAGGAGGTATTTTAGGATGTGTTATTGTATATGGTCAACTAAAGTTGGTTAAAATCAATATTTTCTTAAGATTGATAAAATTATATAAAGAACATAAAAAATAATTGAAAATCTGTTAAAAATTAACTGAAAATGACTAGAATAGAAAAAATTGTTAAAACAAATTGTACAAAGCAATTGAGTTTTTAAGAAGATTTAAAAACTTCTTAAATACATTTTATGATTTGCTTTAAATCAGTTGAAATTTTATTTAAAAAAAACTATTAAAATTTACTACAAAAATGGTTGATTAAATATAATAATGGTAACTTTAAACAGTTACTAAAAAATAATTGCACACTTTTTAACAGAAAAAAAAACAAAAATACATATGTACAAAAAAACAATTGATTTTGTTTTCTTTCTACAAAATATATCTGAACTATCCAAAAATTCATTTTGAATTTGCTTAAAATAGTTTCTAAAAATGCTAATTTTTATTTTGGACAAAAAATAAATGTGTGTTTGAATTGACTACTTCTTAAGATAGGCGAAAAATTTCTCCAATAAAAAAACACGTATTAAGTTAAAAATTTAATTTTACAATTAAAAAAAAATTGATTTTTTCTATGAAAAACAAAATTAAAAAGCAGAAAATTTTTCAAAATGATAGTTTCACACTTTATTATTATTTTTATATTTGCCTAGAAACTGTTGAAATAAAAAAAAAAACAAAAAAAAGCAATTAAATGAGAGAGAGAACAACATCTTTATTCGAACAATTATATACAATTTATGGAAACATAAAAGTAATTAACACTATGGTTAGTCTGTCCGTTGGGCTATCGACCGTCGGTCCTTCTGCCCTGTCTTGACTCTAAGTTATGTCTAAAAAAATAAATAGTGTTGCTAGCTAGCTTAACAGTCTGGATGATTCGAACTCCTGAATTGATGAATGGTGACTGATGGGTGTTTATGTTTAGGGGGGATATTGGGGTTTCGGGGGGTGCAGAATTTATTAAGGAGGGTTACATTAAAGGGTTTTTTGGCAAATTTTATACTAATGCTGTATATACGTTGGGGTGACTTGGGTGGTTTGGTAGAGGAGAGCGTTAGAAGGATTGTGTAGGGGGGTTGATGGGATGTCTGAGTTTGGTAAGGGTACGCAGGGCTGACCTTTCGGCGACATTGAAGTGCTGGAGAGTAGAAGGACGGATTTGGTTAAATAGGATCGCACTGTACTCAATAAGAGGTCGACATATTGATGCATATATTTTGACAGCTGTTTTGGTGGAAACGCCTTGGTTTTTGTAAGTTCTTGTTTTTATTTTTGATTTTATGGATTGTGCGTGGGCTGTAAAGGAAAGTTTAGAATCAAAAAGGACGCCTAGGTGTTTACAAGTGTTGCAGGGGTGGATGTAGGTGTTGTTAATATTTATAGAAGGGGAATGCGGTGTGATTTTATGCTGAGGAATACATAGTTTGGATTTGAAAGGGTTTACTTTCATACGCCATTAGAACACCAGGATTGGATTGCATCAAATGATGATTGGAGGGATAGTTGGGCAGCTTGGAGAATTGGGGCGTGGGTAACCAGGGCAGTGTCGTCAGCAAAGAGGAGGGCGTATTTTGAGGGATGAATGTAAGTTGGATTGGGGTTGTAGATGTTATGACAAAATATATTATATAAAAGTGGTGAGAGTGGAGATCCTTGTGGTACACCTTGATGGATAGGAAACGGGTCGGAATAGGTTTGATTGAATCTAACGTTACAGGTCCTGTTAGAGAGGAAATTATGATTAAGGCTTATTAAATGACGTGGAATATTTAGAAGGAAACACTTATAAATGATGCCAATATGCCAAACCGAATCAAATGCCTTTTGTATGTCGAGAAAAAGAATTGCTGTTTTATGACCTTCGAGGTGATTAGTTTGAATATTGGAGGTTAAAATGGATAGAGGATGAGTGGCAGGGGTATTTTGTCATATGTCATTTTACAATACAGTCAGTAACTGTATTGTAAAAGTTATCGTCATATTCGTGGCTGTATGATTGTTGAACGTCCTCTCTAACTGTTCTGCAAATGCATTTGCTATTGATGTATCGTCTGTCAGTATTGAACCGTCAGTTGGGTCTTTAATATTAGCAATGTATTTATATATATATATATATATATATATATATATATATATATATATATAATGTATTTCTGTCCAATATGTTTTTCCATTACTGTTATTTATTCTTTTGCAAGCTTCCAGCCATGTATGCTTTTTATATTCTGAAATTAGTATTTTAATTTCTTTATTTAATTTGTTAAATTTGTTTTTGATTGAACTGTCCTCGTAGAATTTACTGTCTCTGTATAATTGTTTCTTGTATTTCAGCAGTCTAAGGATGAACTTGGGCAGGGGATATTTATAATGTTGTTTTTTAGTATACCCCAAAATTTAAAAAAAAAACATTATCCCCTGCCCAAGTTCATCCGTAGACTGCTGAGTAATAAAATAGTTTCTGATAGGGATGAACAAAATTGGGAAATAATGTAAGGATTAATGACTTGTGTAAAGAATTAAATGATTATACCAAAAAGCAAACATTTCCTTTAAAATAATTGGATTTTTAATTTTTTAACTACCGAAAATTCAAAAGTTATTAAGTAAAGAACTCTAAAATGTTTCTCAAATTTATTAAGAAGCAAATAAATTAATTAAAAAATAATTAAAAATAAGTACATAAAATATTTTTTTTTTAATTTCACTTAATATAATAACAATAGTAAACTATGTTATGATTTTCAACTTTTTATTTTATTCACTACAATTGTACTTCTTCAGGTGAAGAAATATAATACTTCACTTATATTATATTTCTTCGCCTGAAGAAATTACAGTGTAGCGAAACAACTTGTATAGTGAGTAAAATAAAAAGTTGAAAATCATAAATAGTTTACTATTATTATATTAAGTGATAATGGATTTTCAAAAAATAAGTGCATCAACAATCAACGAGATTGTTAAATTTATTTAAAAACAATTCAGGTTTTACCACAAAAGAAAAAATAGTTGAAAATTTCCATTAAAATACAATAATTTATTTAATAACAATAAGCAATTCTTTGAGAAGAAATAATTGATTAAAAATTATAAAAATGTAACGATAGAAAATTTAAAAAATTGCATAAAAATTTAAAAATTCAACTGTTAAGGGAAGAGTCAAACAGTTTATATTATATTAGATAATTTTATGCATAGAACAGTTCAAAATTTTCTTTAAAATAATTTAAACAAAGAAAAATTTAACTTATTTTTGTTAAATAAACTAATAAATGATTCAATGTACTTTGAACCGTTTGTTAGTTCTATTTTATTGGTTTATTTAATAGAAATAAATACTTCCAAACTAGTGTTGCTTTGGTAGATTTTCTATTTTGCAACAAGGAAATTAATTTTGTATAGTTCAATATCTGTCGAGGTGTTAGCCAGAGAAGTAGTTGTTTCAATAACTGATTTGTTTTGTAGTCTCTGTAAGACTCATTGTTGTAGAGTTATGAAATGTTTTCGTATTTTTAAATTAGTATTTGAAAACTTTATAAATACAATAAATTTAAGATGTTACCAAAAAATAACCAATAAAGCTTCATAATAAATGGTTGATAATTTACTTTTTTAATAATAGTAAAACTTATTTAGAAAATAATTGACTTTAAAAAATTACAAAAAAATAATTAAATCCTAACGATAAAAGAAATTATTAATTCTAATTGTTTTTGGTTTCCCTTGATTCAATAGCTAAAACCACATGATTCATTCTTATGGTTAATTAATCTTCTCGTAAAATTATGTTTCAACAAGTTAAAGTAGTGCTTTCAATCAGTTAAAAATCAATTGAAAATTGAAAAATCTTTTTAACAAATCAAAAATTTTCCAAAAAGCAATTTGAATACATTAAAAAAATCCTATAAACATTTTTACGCTTACGTAAAAGCTCTGGCCTAAAACTTCTTAACAAAAAGAAGAAGTCATTTAGTGATAAGAAGTTTACAACAAAAAAAGAATTTCAAAGATTCTAAACAAACAGTAAAAACATTCAAGGAAGCCATAATTAATGTAGAAAATAGAAAATTTAATAAAGATGATGATGGTGACCGTTATTACTTGGTAGTTCATTTTAGGAAATGAGAAGATACTTTATGATATTTTATACCCATATTTCTTATTTTTATATTAAAACTAATATTTAAAAAAATGAATTATTAAAATTCTTTCCAAGAAGAACATTTGTCAAAAACTTATTTGAAATTTTGCATCAACATACAATAAAAAATTAATCGTGAAGTTTTAATTGAAAATCGTATTTAGATTTGAAGATAAAACCTGGAGGATTGTAGATTCACACTCAAATAATGTAAACGGTCTTACCTTGCATCATGGCCAATAATGGTAAATTTAGAACTGTCGCTCTATAATACTAGAGAATTTATGTTTTTAAATCATAGGAATTTAGATCTTTTGATAAAGAATAAAAGCTTAAGTTTCCGTTAAACATCTTTAACGGTTTTTGAGATATAGTGCCCATGCAAACACAAGTTTCTTTTTCTAAAAATTCTTAATGTTGATATATTTTTTTAGGTTTTGGTTCCACATCATAACTTTTTAATTTTTTTTTAATCACACTAAACTGATTGACTGTCGTAATAATAATTTTTACTTTGAAACACCCAATATATCCGTATGGAAATACAATATAATCTAAATTAAGTGAATTTGATATAATTATGCATTTACCACATATCTTAATTTTCACTATCATTGCAAACATAAGCCATCTTTCAGCAGCTGTGTTGGAATATGTCTAAATTTATAAATACGCTGGTTTCGTCAAAATTATTATATTCATCTACAGCATCATTAATTCTATTCCAATGGCGAATGGTACTGGTCTTCCATTCGTTCTCAGACCAAGACCATCATGTCTCGACTTTCGCATTTGATAGTGCGGCGTTACAACCCAATGCCCCAACTACCGGCATGTGCATCGTAATATCATATAACTTATTGTATGTAATACAGGTTTAAAAAGTGAGTAATGAAAGCAGGCATTACTTAAATTTGTTGCCTATGTTAATAATAATACGTATAAGGGAATCGCAATGGCAATTCCGCAATTCTTAAGCTGTTCATAATTTAGTAAGTAAACAGTTGCGATGGGTATGTAAACACATTATTGATAACTACACGAGTTTGCTCTTAGTAAATCAACAGTAATTAATTTGTTTTGTGTTTGGAAAGCGGATGCGAGGTTTACACCGATTATGCAAAGAATTTAGTTGGAAACAATCATTCACTACTTATTTTCAAAATTAAGTTGGTAATTTTTAAAACTGTATATATAATAAATACACTTCTGAACTTATTATTATTTATATTAAATTAAAATATTTACTTGTCGCTTTTTTATTTTAAAATTATTATACGTCTTAAAGTTAAACCACATATTTATTAAAATAATGTTGAGAACTATGTAAATTTAAAGAAGTTGGTATTGCAAAATTTTTTTTAAAATCATTTTGTTATTTTTTTTAATGTATAGTTGTTATTCCTTATTTACAATATTTTAATAATTCAAATTGTTTTGTAATATTGTTTTTCTAACTACACATTACAAACTTCCTAACCTTGGCTAACCTTAGAGTTGTAAAAGTATTATAATGAAAACATTACTGATTATATTTAATTATAAATATAAATATTGTAATCTAGAAGAAAAAGGAAAAACAAAAAATATCAATTTCGCATACGTCTATTAATAGAAGTGCAAATATATAAAAAAATAAAAAGCAATTAATTTTTTAATTAATAACATACGTGACTCATATATATTAACTATATTTATATTTAGAAAAAACGAAATAAAACTTTTACTCACCATTTCTTCGATTTCCATCACTTGACAAAAACTAAACATTTTTATTCGATTACCCGAACGCCGTGTAAAATTATATTATCTCTGAATAAATAAAACAATAAATTAAAACTAAATTAAAACAAAATGCGAATTTGTTAAGGCAATAAAAACTTAAGGCACGGCACGATTTCATACAAATGTTAACTTTGTACGCGAGATGCTGCGGATGATAGTTTGTGGGTTCTTCCTGTCGTCGAGGAAAGAACGAAACTGGAACAAAATGCGCATTCGTATTCTTCAAATATTCACGGAAAAAATTACTACACGGCCAAAAATACGCCAAAAAATGTGCGCGAGGTCGGTACAACACGTACGATTTGAATATTATTTCTCCATTGAAAATCTGCTTGTATTTCAACATGCTATTTTTATTTATGATCTAAAATACACAACATAAGCAATTTATTTTTGCTCATCCTAAACCCAATAGGGATGTAAGAAATATTTATGTAAACAAAACGTAAGACAGTTTCCTTAATTATGGAACAAAACAAGTTTTTAATTTACAAATCCACCCCTGTGATATATATGTTCCATCAATAATATAGCAACGGGAGTAATAATTTTAATACCATAACCATAAGACCATATAAACAATACATTAAGAGATTTGATTAAAATTACAGTATCTGTAATAATTCTAAGATTTTTCTTACAAATCATTAATTACGGGAAACAGAAATTTACAAAAGAAAAATTTCTTAAATCATTATGCTATCCTTATTTTCTTTTAATGCAAAAGGTTCTATGTTTAAATTTATTTTGATATTATTTAGATTTACAATAGTTTTACACCATTATAAATAAATGTTTCATTAATAAAGCAAACTCATTTATGAAGAACAGATGATTTGTTAAAACATTATACAAATGATATTCAAAGTTAATTTTGTTTTTCTTTTAAATTGTATTTTATAATTTTATTATTTAATGTTTAAATTAACAGCTTTAGAAAACCCTATGAATGTATCTATTTGGAATACAAATTTGTCCATTCCGTTTACAAAGATTGTTCTATGTGTTATGAATATTTTACCATATAACCAAAAACGTATTTGAGGCATTACTGATGAATAATCGATTCATTAGAGAAGCATGGAGAATCATTGAAAGTTTTTCAAAATGGAAGTTTCGTACGATTGAAATCCATGGGATTAATTGAAAAGATATTTTTATGTAATAGTGACATAAGCATTTTCAATAATATGGTCTCCAAAAATTTGATCTAAATAAGCCAGAAATGGCAAAAATATTACTTCAGTGGCTGAAGTAGCCTGATGGGTATTATCACATCGCCTTAAGAGCTGAAGTCTAAAGATGTTTAAACGAGATCTTTCATTTACAAGCAGAGGTATGTAACTAGGGATGATGACGGATGCATTTGATATATATGTCGGAGCGAATGCTGAATCACTATTCATTTTCTCGGATTTTATATTGTTTCTTTTTATTCAACTCAAACGTACAAATTAACACTAACTTAAACTTATAAAAACCACTATTAACTAAACAAACTCGATTAACTAACTAATAACTATTAACTGTTTATAACTTGGCAAACTTAGCAGTCCAAAACCGCGTCTCACAGGGTTCACCGCTCTCTAGCTTCTCCTCTGTCCCCCATTCCCCTGCTCCGCCACGGGGAAGTCCCTGTATTCCCGTGTGCGCCATTACCAATTTCGGTAATCTACCCGTCCCGATATCGATGCGCCGACACGGCCTTCCTGACATGTCGCACGACCTCGTGCGCCACTCTCTATTGGTCTTCATTCCTGTCTGCCACTACAAAATTACAATTCAATTAATCATGTGACTAAACTATGCCACTCGTTCATCCTGACTATAGTTGCACTGCATCATTAAATTTACCAACTCGGCTCTTGACTAGACTACCACAGAGTCTATCATAGCCCTCAAAACAAACAATCATATCGCCTCAGCGATCTTTCAGTTCACAGCTCATGACCCGACCACAGCAGTGTCTATCAAGCCCTCAAAACAAACAATCACATCGTCTCAGCGATACTTCAGCTCACAGTTCATGACCAGACCACCACAGTGTCTATCATAACCCTCAAAACAAACAATCACAGCGTCTCAGCGATACTTCAGCTCACGGCTCATGACCAGATCACCACAGTGTCTATCATAGCCCTCAAAACAAACAATCACATCGTACAAAAACAATCCTACCCAAATTATTAATCGCCGACACTGGCTCATCCAGGACTCCCATTTCATCAATACTGTTAAATTCGGTAACCGGACTGCATGGTACCTCCTTCAATTGATCGTGAGCAAACTTGCACGGTAAACTCTTCCCTTTTCCTCCAACTTTTACTACCTCAGACCTATCATTTGGTAAGATTTTGACTATCATGTAAGGACCTCTAAATTTATGATCTAATTTCGTTATCATTCGTTCGTTGCATTTAGAAAATACAAAATCACCAATTGCAAATGGTTTCACTTGTGCCTTCCCTTTTTTAAACCTTTCACTCTCTCTTTGTGTATTTTTAATAATGTTTGCACTAGCCTCTTCCCTTATTTCTTCTAAGCTAATCTGAGTTTCGCTATTGATTACACTTTCATGAGCTATTTTATTTAATGCCAGGGATCTTATGTCAGTGCCAAACAGTACTTCTGCCGGGCTAAATCCGGTTGTTTTATGTTTTGTACTGTTTAATGTAAGTTGTACTTCCCCTAATGTTTCTTGCCATGTTTTCGTACCTACTTGTTCGATAACAGTTAACATGTTTTTTAATGTTTGCATCACACGTTCAAAACAAAACTGTTTAAATTCTGAACTTATGAAACATTTTCCCTGATCAGATATTATTGTGTGTGGTGCGCCAAATAAATGAGTAAAACTAGTAATGAACTCAACTGCCTGTTTTGCAGTTAGTGAACATATGTGATATAATAAAACAAACTTCGAAAAACCATCTATAATTACCAAAACATACTCTTTTTTGTCACTTTTTCCACTAAGTTTTACGGAAATATCTATATGAATGGTATGCCAAGGTTTATTAATTTTTGGTATTTGGTGTAGTTGAATTTGTCGTCGACCAGATTTACCTTTAGAAGCTTTACAAATTAAACAATTATCGACAAATTTTCGTACATTCTTTCGCATATTTGGAAACCAATAAATTTCGTATATTTTTTCTAGTGTTTTTTCCCATCCTAAATGTTTTAAATTAATGTGAACATGATTGATTACTGACCAAGACATGCGGGGCACTACGGGTAACCACTTGGATATTTTATTTCTTTGAATTTTACGAAATAACATATTGTTTCTGACATCATACGTATTTATAATTTCAGTGGGCAGTTCATTAGCTTTCTATTTTGTTATTAATTAGGTAATTTCATGATCTCTTTGCTGTTCAACACACAACCAATCTTTTTCTAAATTTATTATTTGTATCGTTTTTCTTTGAATATTTGTAGATGATATATCGACTAAAGGTACCGCATTGCTAGATAGAAAAACAGCATGTTTCATGCGGGCTCATTCTCTGTACTGAATATCGAAATCAAAAGCTTGCAAAAATGCCCACCATCTATGAACTCTAGGAGTTAAATCAATTTTATTTCTAGAGGCTGTAAGTGAATTACAATCTGTGACAACAGTAAAATGTTTGCCGTACAAAAAGTGCCTAAAATGTTGCACTGCCTTTATAACTGCAAGAGTTTCAAGTTCATATGAATGATAACGAGATTCAACATCTGTTGTACGTTTACTGTAATATGCAACAACGCGATATTTTGACATTTCTTTTTGAAGTAAAACGACACCATAACCTTCAGAGCTAGCATCAGTATGTAATTCATTTGGCATATTAGGATCAAAAATGGTTAAAACGGGTTCGGTAGTTAAACATTGAATTAAAGTAGTTTTAGCCTCATCGTGTTTTGGTAACCAATCAATTTTTTTATTTGGGCCAACTGCTAATTGATATAATGGTGTAGCTATTTTAGAGAATAACGGTATAAATTGTCTAAAATATGATGCCTAACCCAAAAATTGACGTACCTGTGTTGTTGTTTTAGGTACGGGTGAATGTATTAACGCGTCAATTTTCTGTGGGTTTGGCCGTAGTTTTCCTGCTTGAATTAAATAACCTAAATATTCTGTTTTTAATTTTAGGAAACTACATTTTTAAAAATTAAATGAAAATCCGGCATTCACTAAAGTTTCTATTATTAATTCGAGTCTCTCAAGTCCTTCAGAAATAGACGATGACGGTATCAGAATGTCATCCACGTATGTAACTGCAATTGTGTTGCGTAAATTTCCTAGTGCTTTATCAATTTTGATAAACAGAAGGTGCATTTTTGAGACCAAACGGCATTGAAAAATATTCGTATTGGCCGTCAGGCGTTACAAATGCAGTTTTTTCTATTGAATCTGTGTGAATCGGTATTTGGTGAAAACCTGAGGCCATATCGAGGGATGAGAAATAATACGCTCCATGTAGACGATTAATTTGGTCATTAATTAGAGGTAGGGGGTACTTATCCGCTACCGTGTTGTTATTCAATTCTCAAAAATCCACACACAAACGATCTGAACCGTCCTTCTTTTTGACTAAAATAATTGGACTTGAAAAAGGTGAACAACTAGGACGTATGATATTTGATTTTAATAAATCGGAAATTTTTGAGCGTACTATTTCTCTCTCATTAACTGACAACCGATACGGACGTCGTTGCACCATTTTATTACTATCTTTTAAACGAATGTCCAAAAGCCCTGTTTTAACTCTATTCATTGGCACACCGTTAATAAAGTTGCCCTTATATTCTGCTAACATTTTAATTAAATTTATTCTATCATTCAATTCTAAATCGGTATTTACTTCATCAAAATCAATTACATTGATTTGAATACATTTTTCACGAGTTATGGCCAAACCACTTGTACTAAAATGTACCGAAATATTTTGGGATATTAAATCACGTCCTATTATTATATCATTAATAATACTGTCATCTGGTACTACTTTCAAAATCAACTCGATATTTATATTTTCGATTTCAGCCACAGTCAGAACCTGTTTAGTACACATAATGGCGTTTCCCCCAATACCTTTCAAAGATACCAAGCAGTCTTGTTCTTTTCCGTTTATAATTACGGAAATGCTTGTCTTTACAAGTGAGCAGTCTGAGCCAGAGTAAAAAATAAAAGGAATAACCTTACCACTTTTCAATCTCAACTGGCCCTTTGGGAGAGTTTCGCTAGTGCAAACGTTAACAGGCCGTTCGATCGGTTGGGTAGACATAAATTTATTTTCTTTCTTTGGGCACTTTGTTGCAATATGGCCCACTTTTCCACATGTAAAGCAGGTCACTGAATCCATTTTCCTCCTGGAGAGATTTTTCGGCTTACGACGGGTAGTTTGCTGTTGCATCCTGAAGTATTGGTTAGCTTTGTGTCCAATTCTTCCACACTGATGACATCTTCCGGCAAACTCCGATGAATTAAGCGTAGCACGGCGTTTCGGATTGATATGATGATCATTACGAAATAACGCCGGCCGTTTGCCTAAATGTCCGCGGATAGCTACACAAAAACTTTTCAAATCTTTCGGAACATCCTTCTGAAGTTTGCGTTTAAGCGTTTCATTTGATTTTATTAAATGTAATGCAAGTCTAATTACATACAGTCCTTCGTCCAATAAAGTGCTGTCGTCAGGGCATTGTTCACGTCCATTTACGGCCTCTTCAAACATATTCATAACGTCAAGTGGCTTTGTAAAAACTGACAAAAATTCTTCGCGAATTTCATTCCAAGTTTTTCTCAATGGTCGATTTCTAATTAGCCAATCACCTGCCTCGCCTTGTAAGGAATTGGATAAACATGTAATAAGTTGAATCGCCATCAAATTGTTTATTTTGATGAATTCAGTGGCTAATATACACCATCCTTCCGGGTATATATATATATATATATATATATATATATATATTATAGAAAAAGCAACCGAAATACGGGCAAAGATATAACAAAGTTATCTTTCTGCATGACAAGGCTCGGCTTCATATTGGAAACAGAATGCGTAAAAATATGTTACATAGCATTAATCAATATTGGTTGATGTTAAAGAAGCTATTGGGGGTCAGTTCCTCGTTGCTAAGCTATACGCTAGTTTAAATTTTGTATCAATGTTATGGTTAATCGAGTGAGTAAGTTTGTCCCATATAATGATCGACGGTAGAATATACTCTGTTTATGATTACGAACTGAAACTGTACTATCAGAACATGACAGACATTGAGAGGCTAATATAGAGATTAATTTAAGTAGGTGAAAGTAGTGAAGGAGGCAAGTATCATTTGTGAAATGTTTTCTCCAGATATGGAAATGAATCGCAATTCTATAGTCCAAGTTTCTAAATGGGCGGTCATGAAACTGTCAAGTTTCATGGCTTTCGTAAGTTCTTTAAATCTGTATATAACTCTTTATCTAGTATTATTAACCCTAAATTTACTTTTTCTCGTATTTCAACAGATACAATTCTAAAAATCTTAAAAAGCTTCCAAATAATAATTCCGCTAGTAATGATAAGTTACCTGCATTCATTTTAAAGGATTGTGTTGTCTTACTGTCAGAACCACTTGCCATGCTATTTAATTTGTCAATAAATACTTGTAAAATCACAAAATGAAAATTGCAACCGTTTGTCAAATACCAAAATCATATTCCCCAGTAAACGTTAACAACTTTCGTCCTATTGTAATCCTACCACACATTGGGAAATATTTGAGAGACTTAGTCTTATATGATCAAATCTATAACCATATTAGATCATATATTTCTATTAAACAGAATTGTTTTATACCCGGTCGCTCAACAGTCAGTAATCTATTTATAATTACTCATAATATTGGTAAAACACTCGATTCTGCTAGCCAACTCGATGTCATTTGTATAGACTTGTCAGAAGCGTTTGACAAAGTTGCTCACAATATTCTTCTGTAGAAGTTTAGAAATTTTAGTTTTTGTAAATCAGCAAATTTATTAATGCATTTTATCTGAGTGGGCGTGAGTCATATATCACTCGTAATAGTTTTCAATCTTGTTCCTACTTTTCAATATCAAGGGTACTACAAGATTCAATTTTAGGGTATTTGTTGTTCAATATATTTTTAATGTCCTCTCTGAAAATAATTGATTGCGGGCATCTTTTTTATGTAGATGACGTTCAAATTTGTTTTTAATTTATTCTTCTTAGGAAAAATACGACTGAATGCACCTTCTTTCAGCAGTGGCTCAAATTTATTGGCGGAACCGAAAAGAGCATGGATCTACATTAACCGCAGGTGCCGGAGATAAGAAAACATATGAGTATGATTGATACTTGCTTTGCTACACTCTTGATGAAACATATAACTCACTGGGTAGGAATTAGGAATAATACACTTGTTTTGTTTCATATAGGTATTTACTATCAGTTTCCTGACAAGTGTTTCGGCGATTGCTCGCCATTCTCAAAGGAGTATAAAAATTAATCTAAGGAATACAGAAGTGTTCACTGGTTATAACTTATAACAAAACTGAAAAATGCAGAATTCATAATACCACAACGAGAACAATACAAACATAGACAAATTAACCCCTCCGCCCCGATCCTGTATGGAACACTTAAAATCCACAAGCCGAACCAACCCATCCGCCCAGTAGTCGCATATTATAATGCATCTACCTACAAATTATGCAAATCCCTGAACTCTATACTCCCAGAAATATTTCAATGTACATCAAAAGTATCCATAAAAAACTCACTACAATTCGTGGAAAAAAACAAAAATCTTACAGTACCAAAGAATCACATCCTAGTCTCATTCGACGTCAAAAGCCTGTTCACAAGTATACCCACAGAAGAATTGAAACAAATAATAAAGCATAAGTTAATAACATCTAACTACGAACACCCCAACGAATTGCTAAATATTATAAACCTGTGCCTCGACCAAAATTACTTTACATTTAACGGAAAAAACTACCTACAAAAAGAAGGACTAGCGATGGGATCCCCATTATCCCCACTGATGGCGGAAATCTTCATGGCCCACTTCGAAGAACAACTTTTTAACGGCTGATCCATATTCAAAAAACAAATACAACTTTGGTGCAGATACGTAGACGACGTATTCTGCGTATGGACAGGAACACACAGGCAACTAGACCAGTTCCTTAAAGAATTAAACCAGATAAACCAGAGCATCCAATTCACGATGGAAAAGGAAATCGACCATAGTATAAATTTTCTAGACCTAACGGTAAGAACAAATAACAACCGTATTACATATAAGATCTACAGGAAACCTACCACTACTGATGTTATTATCCCGAATGACTCTAATCAATCCACCTCAATCAAATTGGCAGCTCTCAACTCACATATACACAGGCTCATAAACATACTACTAAACAAGGAAGACTTCGGCCAAGAATATAAAACAATAGTAGAAATCGCAAAAAATAACGGCTACAAAGAAAACACAGTTAAAAAGATACTAAAGAAAAAAACAAAAACACATAATTACTAAACTAATATACAATGGAAAACCCAACGAAGAAGAATCCAGAAAATACTGCGCTCTCAAATACATCAAAAACACTAGTAACAAAATTAGTAAAAATCTACAACAACTTAACATCACACCCATACAAGTAAATAAAAATAACCTAGGAAAGGCCATAATTAATAACAAATTAAATAACCACGATAAATTAACAAACAGTGGAGTGTACAAGCTAGATTGGCAACAATGCGACGCTATATATATAGGGCAAACAGGCAGAAATTTTCACACAAGACTTAAAGAACATATGAAATCTATTGAAAAGAAAAACCTCTTGACAGGCATTTCGGAACATTGTACCATCAACCAACATATGATAGATAAAATTACTCCACTCCACAACTGTACAAAAGGATTAAGACTTAATATTTTAGAAGCATTAAGAGATTAAACGGGCGACAAAATTCGGGAAAAATATAATTAACAATCATCTGGAAATCTCGGCAGGTACCAATCTCATAATCCCTAGATCCCTTTTAGAAGTAACCGACTAATCATAATCCTCTTAGCTTAAACGACGCGCTTATTGTAACCCCACGTATATATATAGCAGTGAACACTTCTGTATTCCTTAGATTAATTTTTATACTCCTTTGAGAATGGCGAGCAATCGCCGAAACACGTGTCAGGAAACTGATAGTAAATATATGAAACAAAACAAGTGTATTATTCCTAATTCCTACCCAGTGAAACATATAAGTAATTTCTTACACCATACAGATTTCGAGGATAGTGCTTATTCTGTTGTATCTTTCTTAGACTTTAGAAAGGCCTCCGAGTGTGTGCCCCACAGAACAGTAATACAAAAACTGTGTCATTATGGTTTCGAACCAACTAGCTCCGAACTAATAAAATGTTACCTTCCAAATCGCAAGCAAGTCGTTAGGATTAAAAACATAAAATCTGAGCCTATTCAAATTGAACATGTTGCGCCTCAAGGGTCAATCCTTGGTCCCTTATTGTTTCTTGTTTTTTTTTTTATTTATTTATTTAAACTTTGCAATTTGTTGGTGCTATACATATAAAACTATAAACTGTATAAAAAAAATCAGAACAATTTTGCTCACAGGACTTGCAGGCGGAGTTCACATTCCACAGCTATGTGTTCTTCCACTCAGACCCAATAACATTCCTCTTCTGTAGGTGCCTTTTAACTTTAGATGCGGAAATTCATCTAATGTGCATTTTTGCCATTTAGACAATATTCTAGTCATTTTTGGCTCATTTATTCCCAATTTAGGTGGGACTCTTTTCTGACATTCTATTGTCAAATGTGACAATTATTATTTACATCAATGACTATGCTAATTACTTTTCTAATACGTCTGTCATTCTTTATGCGAATGATACTACCATTGTGAGGACTGACTCTGAGCTTGATGTAGCTAAGCGAAAAAACAGATGGTATTACACTAGCAAAAAAGCCGCTTGTGTAGCAGTATTTTCTTACTTCGCAGCCGTTCCTGCTCAGTGTCATTAAGTGTATTTATAACCAACTACAATGCAATGTTTTAATCTTTACTCTATTATTGCCTGACTTCGTAGGAGCATTCTGCGGGCAGATATAGATTTTTTGGTTTGCAACGCAAAGCTTTGAGGATCATAGCTAGGAACAATTTTAGGGGAGATACCAAACCTATATTTTACAGCTTAAAATAATGACTACGCCTTGTTTGTTTATATATCAATGAATATTATAAGTGAAATGTAATCAACATCTCTACATTACGAATAACACAATCCACAACCATAACACTCGTCATGTTCGTGATATTCATATTGATTTAAAAATGTTAATCAGACTTGAATTACTGGGATCCTAATTTTTTAAATTTTTTAAAGCTCTACCACCAGTTGTTAGATGTCTGCCCGTGGAAGATTTTAAAGCATATATAGCAAAATTCTTACTTACTAATGCTTATTTTGATTGAAAAGATCACCTAATTGAAGGTAGTTAATTTTCCAAATCATTATTATTCACTTTCTTAGAAACTAATTTTATGCATAATGTGTGTTTTTATATTCTGATATTGTATGTATACATTTTTAATATTATGTTGTCCCAACTATTATTTTGGATGGCGCCAATAAATTGATTTGATTTGAGTGACATACAGTAGAAACTAGTCGGAGCAAAATTTAAAAAATAAACAAGTGAAACAATGCCAAATGTTTTATCAACAATCTAATTAACATAAATATGTTTCACTACTGGTTATGTGAGAAATTAATTAATGGTATGATGGGAAGTTGAACGTAGAGTTGTTGTAAGTATAGACGACTGTAATATATGTCAATAAAATAAGAGGCTTGGTACTCAACTAGAGGTCGTATAAATATGTGCAAAGATCATAACTGAAATTTGCGGTTAGGTGATGTTAGAGGAGATAATGGAAGGAGGCGAGTCCATTATTGTTCGGCTATACGATAATTTAAGTTTTCTAGGTATGGTACGACTTAGCGTTTGAGTAAGTTTGTATTAGATGATAATGTGCGGTGAAATATATATCCAAAGGTTTTTGTAGAAGCTGAACTGTATTAGAAATAAAAAAGAAAGGAGTAAATATTTAAGAATACAAGACAGCAATCAATGAGCAACAACGTTATCTTCTCGTGCAGATACGTGGACGACATTTTCTCTTTCCTGTTTTTACAGGAATTAAATAAAATTCATAAAAACATACAATTCACAATGGAGATAGAAGAGAATGGAAAGATCATTTTTTTAGATTTATCAATGAACAAACAACACAACATACTAGAGTATTCCACATACAGAAAATCCACAACTACAGAAACAATTATTCCAATAGATTCATACCAATCATCACAAATCAAACATTCATCCCTTAATTCCTACTTACACAGACTTGTGATGATACCGATGTCCCGAGAAAATTGTTTGAAGGAATTTAGTATAATCTAGGATATTGCAATTAATACCGTTTACAGCAAACGGTTAATGAATAAACTACTCAGAAAAAAGAAGGGAAAAATAAAAAGTCAATTATTAAATAGCCTGAATACAATAACAGGGAGAGAAAAACTATACGCAGACATCACATGCATTAGTAATACCAGCAACAAAATTAAAAAAAAGCATTTACATACACATAATATCAATACAATAGTGTACAACAGATCGAATTTAGCTGGACGTTTAGTAAACGACAAGCTAGAAGATAAGGGTACTCTAAAAAATCAAGAATTTACAAAATCTAGTGTGCAAATTGTGACGGCATTTATATAGGGCAAACAGGGATAAATTTAAAGAACACCGCACATCAATTACATACGAAAAGGCATCAACAGGATAAGCTGAACATTGTATTAAAACAGGATACTATATAGGGAAACTTACACAATCTGGATTTGCCGAAAATGCCGCAAGCTTAATCTCCTGAAGAGTTAGCAGATTAGGAAAGCCATTAACAATGGGGCTAATCCCCTAATACCTAACCAGCAAGAATTAATGCATTCCGACAATATCTTGATTGCGAGACTTTCCTGATTTTAAATTTGTATATTTAAACTACATTTCTTCATAATTATATTTAGTTTATATTTTGAAAATGATCTGTAACGATAGAAACACGTGTCAGGCGACTGAAAATAAAAATATCCTGGAACATAACAAGTGTTTTTCTTCACCAAATTTACAAATCTGGTTTCATCAAGACTCTAGCTCAACAAGTATCAATTAAAATAAAAAACTACAATCCTTTCTTGAAAAGGAATATTAATTGGAAAACTATGTATTCTTCTACGGCGTCAATAAAATTAGAGATTTAGTAGTAAACTAGATGCTAAATGAATATGTGTAAAGTTGGTATCTAAAATTCGCTTATGACGATGTTATGGGAGCTACTAATTGACTCTGGTTTAAGCTAGTATAGTTAAGTTTGGGAGTGAATTCATGTTGGGCGGTAGAATGTATTTATGTGGATGCTAAACCTGATTGGAGAACTGCAATACTATAATATAAAATAAGTATTGACTATATAAATACAAATCAATACTTTCACTTGGTTAATATCACACTGTTTACTTATTAGTGACTGCAATTTAGATCACACAATGATTATTATCAAACTATACGTAATGTGAATACAAAGCAATGTTTTAGAGAGATAAACATCTTTATTTGAAGATAGTATTACATCTGATAAAAGGATAATTACTATGGTTCTTCTCTCTTATTTTCTCCATTGGTTATCGAACAAAGTCTTATTTATAGCGTTAGTTGATTATGGGGCTTATCTTTATGTTTGTGAATTTTGAGGGATTTGAGCACGTCCATTTTAACTTCTTTGTCCACGAAGTGTAGAATCTGTAATACATCTTCATCAAAAGTATTCCGATTTTTAATAAGATGATTAGCGAAAGTGGATTCTTCTTTTTATGAACGGAACGATGTTAACTGTTCTCTTAGCCTAATATTAAACTTCGACCAGTCTGCCCTATATTAGACGAGGATTTTCTATTAATATTACGCAAAACTATACATATTGTATTTAAATTAGGGGCTTGGCATTGAATGTCTGAACCTGATTAAAACTTTAACTTAGAGTTTATAATGTAGGTCAGCTAAATCGGTGGTGTTGCGTGCTTGATTGACAGAGGAATGTTGTCTATGTAAATTTTGAGGAGTTTAATTCAGCTTGTTTAGTGATTACTAGTAATTTATGTGATTTAGAATTGAGTTTAGAATTTTATCCTGCAAATTGATATCAGCATGGAAGCTAAATTAGAGCTTACGAATTCTATTGTATTTATGCGATGTTGCGAGGCAGTAGAACTTCTTACGCCAATTAGAGGGAAAAAGAGAGATAGAGAGAGGAAGAAAGATAGATATATGTTTTAAGTAATGTTTTCAGAAGGCTTAGTTTTTCCCTTGATTGAAAATAATGTTTGCAGAGTTTCTACCCCTAGAGAAATTACGCAGAAACATTATAGAGAATGAGAGAGAAAGAGAGTTAGAGAGAGGAAGAGAGTAGGAGAGAAGAGAGATGAAGAGAGAGGAAGAGATAGATCTTAAGTAATGTTTTCAGAAGGCTTAAAAACATTATTAAGATACAGCAGACTTTCATATATTTAAAGAAGGGAGAGTTTTTAGATAACTTGTGATTCGTCTCGATTCATAACAATGTTGGACTTTTATTATACTTAAAGAAATAAATTAGTAGTATTATTTAAAGGGACAGCAGGATTCTGTACAGAATTCCTGAGAAAAGAGAAAATTATTACTCTTCGAAACCTTGTTTATACATAATGACATTGAAGAATTTGCACGTTTCAGGAAACGGTAACGGTAGTTATGAGGCTCCATGTTTGCTGAAAGAGATATATCATTTGATGATTTTAAAGCTTGGCATTATCTTTGATTACACTTAATTAATAGCATTCTTTAGGTCAGTAGATGGTTTTGGGATGGAGGATAAGATGATGGTTGATGCAATCTTGACTAATTGAGTTAATTGTGGTGGTGATTTAAATTAGTATTATTGTACACGCATGAAATGCATTTTTGGTTTGTTTATAATAAAGGAGCATATCGAGTCATCTTAGCAAAACTCTATCACTACTATTCACAAAATGCGAAATGTCAGTGAAAATGTCAAATACTTATTTATAAGCTTCTTTTAAGTTTTCCTTATGACTAATTTAGCATTTTGTCGATTGCCAAGTGAAAAAATTAGATTTTTTATAAGTCAATTCGATTTTATTCCAATAGGACCTTTCGAACTTTGACAGTTGATAGCGGCCATATTGTTGATGCTCCATCTATCTGATTGGCTGTCATTTATTTAGTTTTGCCAAATCACCAATAAGGACTTTCGAACTTTGACAGTTAATAACAGTCTTATTGTTGAGAATCCACCTGTCGAATTATTTATTTAGTTTGTTTTACCAAATCACCACGTTCAAAAACACTTGCAAATAATAAACCTGTTTTATTAAAATGGGTGTTTTGTTCGGGCAACGTTTGGTGTTCCATGCGTCCTATCGAGAGGACTATTCGCAGTGTGGTTGATAAATTTAAGTCCACTGGTTCAGTAAACCATGAAAAACACCTGTACGATGACAATATTTTTTTCGTAATTCCAACAAAAACACCGACGATGTCAAATAAAGAAACACAAGACCTTATTATAATCAATATTAATATACAATCACTTCCAAATAAGGTGGATGTACTTGCAAATCAGATTAATAATGCAAAAGCCGATATAGTAGGAATAACAGAACAATGGTTAAATAAACACAATATAACAAACATACAAATCCAAGGATACGAGATTGTAAATCACTTTACACGAACATGTCATAATCATGGTGGGGTTTTGATCATAATAAAATATCAAATTTTGAATTTGGAAACCTCAAATGTGGAGTTACATTTACTTTTTGAGTACATCTATAAATAAAAACAACTTATTGGAATTAATGCAACTCTTTAACATGCAACCTTTATTTGATAAACCTTCTAAAGTTACACAAATATCGTCGACATGCAGCGACAACATTTTCACAAATGTAAAACTTGATGTAAAAGGCATAAGTACTATAAATATTCATCTCTCGAACCATTTGGCATAACTCATCAGCCTGACTAGAATAAAAAATTGCCCCAAAACAACTTATGTTACATGTAACTTAACATTAGAATCTACTTACCGTTTTAAAACAGCACTACAGAAAGAATCCTGGGACGGAATTTCAGGTTGCAATGCTCAAGAATTCTTTTCTTATTTCTTTGACACCTTTCTCAATATCTTTAATCATATATGCCCAAAAAGAAAACGGCACCAAACAAACTCAAATATAAAAAAAATGAATTTTCCTGAGCATCTAAACATCATAAAAAAACCTGAATGCCTTGGCTCTTATAGCATACGTCACCAAAACCGAAGAAGCTTATCTAGCATACTCCAGTCTAAAATCCTGAACTCTATACTCCCAGAAATATTTCAATGTACATCAAAACTATCCATAAAAAACTCACTACAATTCGTGGAAAAAACCAAAAATCTTACAGTACCAAAGAATCACATCCAAGTCTCATTCGACGTCAAAAGCCTGTTCACAAGTATACCCACAGAAGAATTGAAACAAATAATAAAGCATAAGTTAATAACATCTAACTACGAACACCCCAAAGAATTGCTAAATATTATAAACCTGTGCCTCGACCAAAATTACTTTACATTTAACGGAAAACACTACCTACAAAAAGAAGGACTAGCGATGGGATCCCCATTATCCCCACTGATGGCGGAAATCTTCATGGCCCACTTCGAAGAACAACTTTTTAACGGCAGATCCATATTCAAAAAACAAATACAACTTTGTTGCACATACGTAGACGACGTATTCTGCGTATGGACAGGAACACACAGGTAACTAGACCAATTCCTTAAAGAATTAAACCAGATAAACCAGAGCATCCAATTCACGATGGAAAAGGAAATCGACCATAGTATAAATTTTCTAGACCTAACGGTAAGAACAAATAACAACCGTATTACATATAAGATCTACAGGAAACCTACCACTACTGATGTTATTATCCCGAATGACTCCAATCAATCCACCGCAATCAAATTGGCAGCTCTCAACTCACATATACACAGGCTCATAAACATACCACTAAACAAGGAAGACTTCGGCCAAGAATATAAAACAATAGTAGAAATCGCAAAAAATAACGGCTACAAAGAAAACACAGTTAAAAAGATACTAAAGAAAAAACAAAAACACATAATTACTAAACTAATATACAATGGAAAACCCAACGAAGAAGAATCCAGAAAATACTGCGCTCTCAAATACATCAAAAACACTAGTAACAAAATTAGTAAAAATCTACAACAACTTAACATCACACCCATACAAGTAAATAAAAATAACCTAGGAAAGGCCATAATTAATAACAAATTAAATAACCACGATAAATTAACAAACAGTGGAGTGTACAAGCTAGATTGGCAACAATGCGACGCTATATACATAGGGCAAACAGGCAGAAATTTTTACACAAGACTTAAAGAACATATGAAATCTACTGAAAACAAAAACCTCTTGACAGGCATTTCGGAACATTGTACCATCAACCAACATATGATAGATAAAATTACTCCACTCCACAACTGTACAAAAGGATTAAGACTTAATATTTTAGAAGTATTAGAGATTAAATGAGCGACAAAATTCGGGAAAAATATAATTAACAATCATCTGGAAATCTCAGCAGGTACCAATCTCATAATCCCTAGATCCCTTTTAGAAGTAACCGACTAATCATAATCCTCTTAGCTTAAACGACGCGCTTATTGTAACCCCACGTATATATACCAGTGAACACTTCTGTATTCCTTAGATTAATTTTTATACTCCTTTGAGAATGGCGAGCAATCGCCGAAACACGTGTCAGGAAACTGATAGTAAATATATGAAACAAAACAAGTGTATTATTCCTAATTCCTACCCAGTGAAACATATTAGTAATTTCTTACATACAGATTTTGAGGATAGTGCCTATTCTGTTGTATCTTTCTTAGACTTTAGGAAGGCCTCCGAGTGTGTGCCCCACAGAACAGTAATACAAAAACTGTGTCATTGTGGTTTCGAACCAACTAGCTCCGAACTAATAAAATGTTACCTTCCAAATCGCAAGCAAGTCGTTAGGATTAAAAACATAAAATCTGAGCCTATTCAAATTGAACATGTTGCGCCTCAAGGGTCAATCCTTGGTCCCTTATTGTTTCTTGTTTTTTTTTTTAATTTATTTATTTAAACTTTGCAATTTGTTGATGCTATACATATAAAACTGTAAACTGTATAAAAAAAATCAGAACAATTTTGCTCACAGGACTTGCAGGCGGAGTTCACATTCCACAGCTATGTGTTCTTCCACTCAGACCCAATAACATTCCTCTTCTGTAGATGCCTTTTAACTTTAGATGCGGAAATTCATCTAATGTGCATTTTTGCCATTTAGACAATATTCTAGTCATTTTTGGCTCATTTATTCCCAATTTAGGTGGGACTCTTTTCTGACATTCTATTGTCAAATGTGACAATTATTATTTACATCAATGACTATGCTAATTACTTTTCTAATACGTCTGTCATTCTTTATGCGAATGATACTACCATTGTGAGTACTGACTCTGAGCTTGATGTAGCTAAGCGAAAAAACAGATGGTATTACACTAGCAAAAAAGCCGCTTGTGCAGCAGTATTTTCTTACTTCGCAGCCGTTCCTGCTCAATGTCATTAAGTGTATTTATAACCAACTACAATGCAATGTTTCAATCTTTACTCTATTATTGCCTGACTTCGTAGGAGCATTCTGCGGGCAGATATAGATTTTTTGGTTTGCAACGCAAAGCTTTGAGGATCATAGCTAGGAACAATTTTAGGGAAGATACCAAACCTATATTTTACAGCTTAAAATAATGACTACGCCTTGTTTGTTTATATATCAATGAATATTATAAGTGAAATGTAATCAACATCTCTACATTACGAATAACACAATCCACAACCATAACACTCGTTATGTTCGTGATATTCATATTGATTTAAAAATGTTAATCAGACTTGAATTACTGGGATCCTAATTTTTTAAATTTTTTAAAGCTCTACCACCAGTTGTTAGATGTCTGCCCGTGGAAGATTTTAAAGCATATATAGCAAAATTCTTACTTACTAATGCTTATTTTGATTGAAAAGATCACCTAATTGAAGGTAGTTAATTTTCCAAATCATTATTATTCACTTTCTTAGAAACTAATTTTATGCATAATGTGTGTTTTTATATTCTGATATTGTATGTATACATTTTTAATATTATGTTGTCCCAACTATTATTTTGGATGGCGCCAATAAATTGATTTGATTTGAGTGACATACAGTAGAAACTAGTCGGAGCAAAATTTAAAAAATAAACAAGTGAAACAATGCCAAATGTTTTATCAACAATCTAATTAACATAAATATGTTTCACTACTGGTTATGTGAGAAATTAATTAATGGTATGATGGGAAGTTGAACGTAGAGTTGTTGTAAGTATAGACGACTGTAATATATGTCAATAAAATAAGAGGCTTGGTACTCAACTAGAGGTCGTATAAATATGTGCAAAGATCATAACTGAAATTTGCGGTTAGGTGATGTTAGAGGAGATAATGGAAGGAGGCGAGTCCATTATTGTTCGGCTATACGATAATTTAAGTTTTCTAGGTATGGTACGACTTAGCGTTTGAGTAAGCTTGTATTAGATGATAATGTGCGGTGAAATATATATCCAAAGGTTTTTGTAGAAGCTGAACTGTATTAGAAATAAAAAAGAAAGGAGTAAATATTTAAGAATACAAGACAGCAATCAATGAGCAACAATGTTATCTTCTCGTGCAGATACGTGGACGACATTTTCTCTTTCCTGTTTTTACAGGAATTAAATAAAATTCATAAAAACATACAATTCACAATGGAGATAGAAGAGAATGGAAAGATCATTTTTTTAGATTTATCAGTGAACAAACAACACAACATACTAGAGTATTCCACATACAGAAAATCCACAACTACAGAAACAATTATTCCAATAGATTCATACCAATCATCACAAATCAAACATTCATCTCTTAATTCCTACTTACACAGACTTGTGATGATCCCGATGTCCCGAGAAAATTGTTTGAAGGAATTTAGTATAATCTAGGATATTGCAATTAATACCGTTTACAGCAAACGGTTAATGAATAAACTACTCAGAAAAAAGAAGGGAAAAATAAAAAGTCAATTATTAAATAGCCTGAATACAATAACAGGGAGAGAAAAACTATACGCAGACATCCCATGCATTAGTAATACCAGCAAAAAAATTTAAAAAAAAGCATTTACATACACATAATACAGTGTACAACAGATCGAATTTAGCTGGACGTTTAGTAAACGACAAGCTAGAAGATAAGGGTACTCTAAAAAATCAAGAATTTACAAAATCTAGTGTGCAAATTGTGACGGCATTTATATAGGGCAAACAGGGATAAATTTAAAGAACACCGCACATCAATTACATACGAAAAGGCATCAACAGG
Organism: Ontholestes murinus; assembly: GCA_963969525.1. NCBI lineage: Eukaryota > Metazoa > Arthropoda > Insecta > Coleoptera > Staphylinidae > Ontholestes > Ontholestes murinus. The sequence goes on from OZ018395.1 coordinate 46,332,465, forward strand.
ATAAGCTGAACATTGTATTAAAACAGGATACTATATAGGGAAACTTACACAATCTGGATTTGCCGAAAATGCCGCAAGCTTAATCTCCTGAAGAGTCTGCAGATTAAGAAAGCCACCAACGGGGCTAATCACCTAAATAACCAGCAAGAATTAATGCATTCCGACAATATCTTGATTGTCTGACTTTCCTGATTTTAAATTTGTATATTTAAACTACATTTTTTCATAATTATATTTAGTTTATAAAGTGAAATCTGTAACGATCGAAACTCGTGTCAGGCGACTAAAAATAAAAATATCATGGAACATAACAAGTCGTTTTCTTCACCAAATTTACAAATCTGGTTCCATCAAGACTCTAGCTCAACAAGTATCAATTAAAATAAAAAAATTACAATCCTTTCTTGAAAAGGAATATTAATTGGAAAACTATGGCATATAATTCTGTGTTGTATTCTTCTACGGCGTCAATAAAATTAGAGATTTAGTAGTAAACTAGAGGCTAAATGAATATGTGTAAAGTTGGTATCTAAAATTCGCTGATGATGTTATAGGAGCTACTGATTCACTCTGGTTTAAGCTAGTATAGTTAAGTTTGGGAGTAAATTCGTGTTGGGCGGTAGAATGTGTGTATGTGGATGCTAAACCTGATTGGAGAACTGCAATACTATAATATAAAATAAGTATTGACTATATAAATACAAATCAATACTTTCACTTGGTTAATATCACACTGTTTACTTATTAGTGACTGCAATTTCGATCACACAATGATTATTATCAAACTATACGTAATGTAAATACAAAGCAATGTTTTAGAGAGATAAACATTTTTATTTGAAGATAGTATTACATCTGATAAAAGGATAATTACTATGGTTCTTCTCTCTTATTTTCTCCATTGGTTATCGAACAAAGTCTTATTTATAGCGTTAGTTGATTATGGGGCTTATCTTTATGTTTGTGAATTTTGAGGGATATGAGCACGTCCATTTTAACTTCTTTGTCCACGAAGTGTAGAATCTGTAGTACATCTTCATCAAAAGTATTCCGATTTTCAATAAGATGATAAGCGAAAGTGGATTCTTCTTTTAATGAACGGAACGATGTTCTCTTAGCCTAATATTAAACTTCGACCAGTCTGCCCTGAATATTCTATTGATATTACGCAAAACTATACATATTGTATTTAAATTAGGGGCTTGGCATTGAATGACTGAACCTGATTCAAACTTTAGCTTAGAGTTTATAATGTAGGTTAGCTAAATCGGTGGTGTTGCGTGCTTGATTAAATTTTGAGGAGTTTAATTCAGCTTGTCTAGTGATTACTAGTAATTTAGGTGATTAAGTTTAGAATTTTATCCTGCAAATTGATATCGGCATGGAAGCTAAAGTAGAGCTTACGAATTCTATTGTATTTATGCGATGTTGCGAGACAGTAGAACTTCTTACGCCAATTAGAGAGAAAAAGAGAGATAGAGAGAGGAAGAAAGATAGAGAGATGAAGATAGAGGTATGTTTTAAGTAATGTTTTCAGAAGGCTTAGTTTTTCCCTTGATTGAAAATAATGTTTGCAGAGTTTCTACCCCTAGAGAAATTACGCAGAAACATTATAGAGAATGAGAGAGAAAGAGAGTTAGAGAGAGGAAGAGAGTGGGAGAGAAGAGAGATGAAGAGAGGGGAAGAGATAGATCTTAAGTAATGTTTTCAGAAGGCTTAAAAACATTATTAAGATACAGCAGACTTTCATATATTTAAAGAAGGGAGAGTTTTTAGATAACTTGTGATTCATCTCGATTCATAACAATGTTGGACATTCATTATACTTAAAGAAATAATTCAGTAGTATTATTAAAGGGACAGCAGAATTTTGTACAGAATTCTTGAGAAAAGAGATAATGATCACTCTTCGAAACCTTGTTGATACATAATGACGTTGAAGATTTTGCACATTTAACGAAACAGTAACGGTAGTTATGAGGCTCCATGTTTGCTGAAAGAGATATATCATTTGATGATTTTAAAGCTTGGCATTATCTTTGATTACACTTAATTAATAGCATTCTTTAGGTCAGTAGATGGTTTTGGGATGGAGGATAAGATGATGGTTGATGCAATCTTGACTAATTGAGTTAATTGTGGTGGTGATTTAAATTAGTATTATTGTACACGCATGAAATGCATTTTTGGTTTGTTTATAATAAAGGAGCATATCGAGTCATCTTAGCAAAACTCTATCACTACTATTCACAAAATGCGAAATGTCAGTGAAAATGTCAAATACTTATTTATAAGCTTCTTTTAAGTTTTCCTTATGACTAATTTAGCATTTTGTCGATTGCCAAGTGAAAAAATTAGATTTTTTATAAGTCAATTCGATTTTATTCCAATAGGACCTTTCGAACTTTGACAGTTGATAGCGGCCATATTGTTGATGCTCCATCTATCTGATTGGCTGTCATTTATTTAGTTTTGCCAAATCACCAATAAGGACTTTCGAACTTTGACAGTTAATAACAGTCTTATTGTTGAGAATCCACCTGTCGAATTATTTATTTAGTTTGTTTTACCAAATCACCACGTTCAAAAACACTTGCAAATAATAAACCTGTTTTATTAAAATGGGTGTTTTGTTCGGGCAACGTTTGGTGTTCCATGCGTCCTATCGAGAGGACTATTCGCAGTGTGGTTGATAAATTTAAGTCCACTGGTTCAGTAAACCATGAAAAACACCTGTACGATGACAATATTTTTTTCGTAATTCCAACAAAAACACCGACGATGTCAAATAAAGAAACACAAGACCTTATTATAATCAATATTAATATACAATCACTTCCAAATAAGGTGGATGTACTTGCAAATCAGATTAATAATGCAAAAGCCGATATAGTAGGAATAACAGAACAATGGTTAAATAAACACAATATAACAAACATACAAATCCAAGGATACGAGATTGTAAATCACTTTACACGAACATGTCATAATCATGGTGGGGTTTTGATCATAATAAAATATCAAATTTTGAATTTGGAAACCTCAAATGTGGAGTTACATTTACTTTTTGAGTACATCTATAAATAAAAACAACTTATTGGAATTAATGCAACTCTTTAACATGCAACCTTTATTTGATAAACCTTCTAAAGTTACACAAATATCGTCGACATGCAGCGACAACATTTTCACAAATGTAAAACTTGATGTAAAAGGCATAAGTACTATAAATATTCATCTCTCGAACCATTTGGCATAACTCATCAGCCTGACTAGAATAAAAAATTGCCCCAAAACAACTTATGTTACATGTAACTTAACATTAGAATCTACTTACCGTTTTAAAACAGCACTACAGAAAGAATCCTGGGACGGAATTTCAGGTTGCAATGCTCAAGAATTCTTTTCTTATTTCTTTGACACCTTTCTCAATATCTTTAATCATATATGCCCAAAAAGAAAACGGCACCAAACAAACTCAAATATAAAAAAAATGAATTTTCCTGAGCATCTAAACATCATAAAAAAACCTGAATGCCTTGGCTCTTATAGCATACGTCACCAAAACCGAAGAAGCTTATCTAGCATACTCCAGTCTAAAATCGAAGATTTTTTGAAGAAGTTGATAAATCTAAAAAGAATGAGTACGAGTCATAAATTTTGCATTCACAAAATATACAATAGATGTATGGAACATAATAAGCAAAGAAGTTGGAGGGAAGGAGAAAAAACAAATAGAAAGCAATTTAGCGGCAGAAAAATTGGCTCAACGCTATAAAACCGTTGCTGGAGTAACCATCAAAAATATTATACTAAATAGTGAAATCACTTTTGATAGCTACCTACGAAAGTCAGGAGTATATAACCACCACTCCTGTTTTTTTCATAATATGATAACGGATTCAATAATAAAAATAATAAAACTCTCAAAGATAAAGAAACACGCGATATCTATGATGTCACAAGCAAATTAATTAAACATATTGCAGAAGAAATCGATGTACCTACTTCCATAATAATAAATAAATGCTTGTTAAAGGGCCACTTTCCAGACCATCTTAAAATTGGAAAAATAATACCTATTTCTAAAAAAGCTAATGTTGATGAACCTGACCACCTAAGACCTATTGCAATTCTCCCTGTTCTGTTCAAGATTTGGGAATGCGTAATAAAATCACGACTACTTAGTAGAAAAACTCAGATTACTCAATAACTGTCAATATGGCTTCAGGACCGGAAACTCTACAACATCAGCAATTGCCGCTCTGCTTGATAAGGTCGCTGAAGTATTGGATAACAAAGGTCAGATAGGTTTGACGTGCTGCGATCTGTCCAAAGCCTTCGATACCATTAGCCACGATGTTTTGCTACATTAATTAAATTTCTATGGAATCAGAGGGACACTTCTTACGCTTATGAAATCATACCTCACCAAGCGAGTACAATTTGTAGATTGGAAAAATACCCGGTCAACAGAATTTGAGGTAAAAAATGGAGTAAAATATAGGGAAAGTTCTATGATGGCCACATCACCATTTTTTTAAATAAGTTTGTGTTTAAATGTAAACTGTATTTTGTGTCCTATATAATATGTTAGTGCTATTTTATATGCATCCATGACGTTTCATGTAATATTGACTACTTCGAATAAATATATTTATTATTATTATTATTATTATTATTAAGCCAGATCTGCTAAAAACATCGCCGCTGTCCGCAGAAGAATCTGAGGGAGTCGATTTCGCGTCCCTCACATGAAATCGGCCATTCGTAAAATACAAATTGGCGAATTTTGCGTCGTAACTTGGGCCTGCACTCGTACAGAATACAATTGACTCAAGAGTTGAAGGTAAACAACCATTGACAACGTGTGATCCTGGAGCAGTTGCAAACTGACCCTAATTTTCATCAAAAAATCATGTTCAAAGATGAGGCCTATTTTTGGAGGAACGGGTATGCCAATAGACAAAATTGCGAATTTGGGACGATACCAATCTTCGTAAGACTCAAGAGCGTCCAATGCATGTGAGATAATTGATTTACAATATTCCGAGTGTTGAAGTGATTTCTCTGGACAAATAAAATCGTTTGGACTGAAATAAATATATAAAATACGGTTAGATTCGACGGTTATAATCGTCATAACTATTTTTTTCTATTATTTATAAACATAATTTTGTGGTTAATAAACCGCTCATTTTAATCATGCAGGATGTACGTTTTTTTTTTGCAATCCGCTGCAAACATCCGCGTGGGCAAAAGATAAATGGTTATTCTTTATTATTTTTTCATTTCGATTGTAAAGTGTGAATATTAATTGCTGGTAGTGAATCATATTGCAATTATATTTATTCGAACGAGGGTCATTACGTTCTAAAACGAAACATCGTTAATTGTACTAATGGAAAATCTAAATGATTTCTCGAAAACGGAAAACGATGTATATGAATTAAAGTTTTATGGTTCTTGTTGAGCTTTATGCTTTCACCGGTTTGGTCATTATGACATAAAATATAGGATAATGAAAATAATTGATTGATTGTTTAATTAATAGTATTATTTTTTAAATATTTTATTAATATTATAAATAATACCTTATAATTTTCAAGTCGGTTTATTATTTATCAATAATGTTCTCAGCCAGTTGATAACATTTTGAACCATAATGTCGTTTATAAATAAGTCAAAGTTAAAAAAAAATCGCGTTCATTAAATTTCAAAACGATGGGCCGTTTATGCATACATAATGTCTATTGTTTGAAAATGTGATTTGGTCTATTTATAAACTGCTTAACAATGCAAGTAGCATTTGTAAGGTGGCGAAGTTTGAGCGTAAACATTGTCGAGTTTATTTTTCACTTCGTTGCAGGAGAGAGCACTCGCTGGTAATTGTGGAAAAGTCATTAAGGCCCGCGGCGAGGGCGTGCGCACGTGTTTTTCGAAAACGAACTTTTTGGCGCAAAATCTCCCATGTTTCCATAAATATAACTTCAACAACGAGTAAGACTAAAATTAAATGCGGCCGCGTCAATGGTTTAATTTTATGTTTACATTTCGAAATGGTCGGTTCGAGTAAACAAGGTGATCATTATCAAAGGTTAACACCAAGTTAAATATGTATCACATACACATTGCCAAATGAAAACTAGTTTTAATTAATGAATTTTATTACTCAGTAAGAAAGTACAGTTGATTATATTCAACAATATATTCAATAGCGCTAAGTATATATAAGGGATACCTCAGGGCTCGTAGATTGGGCCTTCATTATTTTTAATATTCGTCGACGGAATTGCACAAAATTTTAAATCTTCTAAATTACATATACAGGGTGTTAAATTTATGTGAAGACATTGAAATATCTCGAAAACTACACATCGAATAAAAAAATTATAATTAAAATTTGTTCGCCTCGGAGTAATGATACCGAAACTCGACCAACTACCCTCAACCCCGTAGGGGGTAGGGGGTCAGAAATAAAAGAGTTATATAGGAACCCCCATTTTTTGTACGGATTTGAATACTCCAATGCTCAATGGCTCAATGTCGGCCTAGCATCCTTCGCTGTTACCGAGGAAGTGTGATTAGAAAATTTGAGAGGGGAAAGCAATAGAAAACCGATGATCAACCATGCAAGAAATTTTTAAAAACTTTAAAGAACATTCTAAAAAATTCGAAGAAGATTGCACGAATTGCATTCTGGAAGAAAACATGCTGAGAATTCTAATGGAGCATTGCAAGAAGCAGTGGAATCCAAAGAAAGGATGAAGAACTAAATTAAAATGTAAAATGCACTAGCCTAGCTTTGATGATGAAACTTTCTGGACCAATTTTTTTATGCAATTTGATGCTCTAGTATTAGCTAATGGATGGGCTATATAAGAAAAGTCTTCCTTTAGAATAAAAAGTACTATGATCTCCTATTCAAGCATCAGGAAATGGAGTTAAAATACCTTGAATACGTTTATTATTTGTTACTTCCAATAGTCCAATTATTATCTGCAGGAATTTAAAGCAGAAGCACGCATTTTTAGACGGACTAAAATATTAAGATATATAGCAGGAGTTTATTCTTGCTTAACCAACCAAATTAGTAGACGCTCTTATGCGCTTAAGATCTAAATTTCAAATAGAAGTCAAGACCGTGTTCGGATATTAGAGGTTACCAGAGAAAAAAACACAGACTAAAATAAAGGTCATGAAAAATAAGTAGATAGATATTATAGGTAGATGCCGGTGCTATTAGGATTATTCTTGATCTGATTCGATTTTGAAACCACAGAATGTTTGCCCAACCTCATGAAAATAGCGAACAGCAATCAGAGAATTACGTATTATTCTCTGCCAAATTAAACTATAATAATTATAAACGTATAATTGCAACTTAGTGTAGCTGACATAAAAGATGAAATGATACACGGAGTGAACGAATTAATTATAAATGGCTTGGAGTTTGACCTCTAGAATAAAATTGAAAGTTTTTTGTCTATATAGTAGTATTATAAAAACAATATAATGACAGATTCATGAAAAGTAAATTAATGAATTCACTTACTTTTCAGAAATCTACCAATCTGCCATTTGTTAATTATAAGAATAACTTGGGTAAATCTTAGAACCAAGTGCACTATAATCTTTGAATGATATTACTGGAGGGTGATAAATTGCTATAGATAATTAAATCTATTATACTAACAATGAGAAGGTTGCTAATGAAGCAGAGATAGCAAACTAATAGGGTCATACAAATTTTCTCATCATAAAATAGCCAAAATTGAAAGAAAAGTAGGAAGCTAAATTGATATCTATTTTCTTGATGGAATGAAAATGCATCGCCTGGTTTTGATGGTCAAACTTTCGGAATAATTTGTTCAGAAAATTTGAGGTTGATGCATTAGTAAATGGATTAGATGTGTAAGAATAAACTACTTAATTGACTATGGCACTGCTTGAGAATGCTACTAATGTAATTCAGAAAGTATGAAATGAACTATGGCTAAGCATTTGGAAATTTGATACGGTCACACTGACCTTGAATATGTTTATCATTCGCAGCTTAAAAACCGCGACTAAAAATCCTTGCAGAAATTATAAGCAGAACCAGGCGATTTTAGACGGATTAAGATATTGAGACAAACAGCAGGTGTTTATTCAGAAAATGAAAGCGGAAGCATTATAGAATTATCAAGTAGCAGATGGGCTTCGCTGCTCGTGGAGTTTAAGAAAAGGATGGTTTGTTTTGTTTCTTTAAGATCTTCTTCCATAATTTTAGACATTGTTGGTACAATTGAAATGTGTCTATAATTTCTGACGTTGTTGGCTATCGACCACCTGGTCCTTCCGCCATGTGTCATTTGTGTATTTGTGTGTGTGCAAATGAACTTGTTACACCCATCCAACTGTTGACCCGAACCTACGATGCTGCTGCACTCTCGCTAACGCTAGTTTGGCCGCAACCGAATGCGCCACCGGTTGGGATTTTGCGAATCCAGGAGGAAAAAAGTCATAAAAAGACAACATACAAACATACACAATATTTACTTTTAATCCACCAAATGCTTAGCTGAGGTACTAAATAAGCCATTATCAAAATATATAATCCGCAGATGCCCGGCCTTATTGTCAATCGTTTGACATGAGGTTAAATATTTGTCACTTAAAAATCACTTCGCAGCCATTCCTTTCGCGTAAATTGTGAAAGTCGTATTATATAAAGTATTTATTTGTGACAACCTTTTTGCCATCAATAATTTACATCAAGGTATATAGTTTATATTGTAGCCTAAGAAAGATTCCTCAATTACGTATTTTTAACAAAGAATATTCAATAAATAATCAGAAATTACTTAGAAGTGGTGATTTAATTAGACTGCCAAAATGTTTTTATAACTTTGTACGCCATGATTTTATATTTTTTATAATTTTGGATCCGTCTAGAATATGTTTAATAAAATTTTGAGTGCAATAAATTGGGTATTTCAGAAATATCCAGGTGTTAAAAAGTGACGATAATAACCCACTATTAACTTCTTCTACACCTGAAAATAGACTTGTGGATTACCTTAAAAGTACATTTAACATACATCATAATAACGTTAGAAAAACTAAACCGGACTGTTCTTTCGTTCACGGTCAGAATCAACCAAAGACGTATCATCGCCACTTCAAGTGCTTCAATCCACAAAGTTAAGTTGAGGCAATCTGACAAAAAAGGGATGCTTCTATGTTGCAGCAATTGGTTTCAAGTACCAAAAGAGCAACTAAAGTAAAGAAAGCTTTTCACAGCACATGCCGACAAACGCATCAGTATTCTGCAGAGGAAGTATTGGCTTTTACAAACTTATTTTCCGTTCTAATTAAACTAATACAATTCAAAAAGCTAAACACTACTACTACTACTACTACTACTACTACTAGGTTCTTTTGGTGACTATGAGTTTTTCTATAATGTAAGGTGTAGTGTAAAGAAGTCCATTATTTTTGCATGAGATTGAAGGCTTTAATTACTATAGTTAGAATGATTCGATTTAGGTCAAATATGCGACGTTTTGTTCGATAAATTCTTACCATTTTAAAGGTAATTTCATTGTGCCTCTCTCGTAGAAACCCTTGTCCCTATTGGTAAAAAAATGAGGCAGTCGATTTTCACAAGCCTGTCTTGAACGAATTGTTCAGCAGCAAAATTGATCGCCATGAAATAGATGACAATCACTTGGTGCCAGGTCCAGACTATAAGGTGGATGAGTAAGAACTTTTCAATTAAGATCTCTGAGCCTTTGGCGAGTCACTATCGACGTGGCCTTGCGTTATCCTGATATAATTCCTCTCATATTGGCCAAAGCTGTCTGCTTCTGAGCAATTGCTTCCTTCAGACGAATTATTGACAGTCTCGGAACTGCACTTAATTCCCTGCCAATTCTACCGAACACACAGATTACGACCGGTTTCGTTTGAAGTTGTGGCAACAATTCGCAGATGGAAATTAGGTTCATGAGATTATTTTGCTTTAACTGGTGTGGTACCCATACAAGGAGCTTGTTTTTGTATCTAGCTTTATTCAAATGGTTCCAAACGGTTTTTTGTGCAATCTTTAGCTCTTTTATCGATATTTTTGACAATTGGCCTTCAAGTGCGTAGAGCATCTTTTAATGTAAGAAACATATTTATATCGAACCTAAATTAGACAATGTAAGTAGAAAAATACGAAAACATTTCATAGCCAGAGAAGTAGTTATTTCAATAAGTAATTTGTTTTGTAGTCTTAATAAGACTTGTTGTAGATTTACGAAATGTTTTCGTGTTTTTCTTATGATTAGTTAAATTGTATCATTCAATGTCTACCGAGGTCTTAGCCAGAGAAGTAGCTGTTTCAATAAGTAATTTGTTTTTGTAGTCTTAATAAGACTCGTTTGTCGTAGATTTACGAAATGTTTTTGTATTTTTCTTATTATAGTTAATTTCTGCAACGTAAAAGACTTTAATACATTTTTATTAATGTAAGTAGAAGTAGATATTAGCAAGTAGAAGGAAGCAGAAGATACTATTTACCATAGAAACCGGATTATGGCAAATAAATATTGTGCTATTTGATTTGTGTAATCCTCCTGCTATATTCGAGTGACACATGGAGACAATATTAAATCTGGAATAGCATATTGGCGTACCTCCAAGATATGAGAGTGCCGAGAAAAAACTAAAGAACTAAAATAAGATTTTAGATGAGGGGTTTTGACGATTCACAGTAATCTTTTCGAAAAGAAAATACTACACCTAGCACACATAACCTCAAGTGAAAGTATTGCAAACGTGTAAAAAATTAAACAGGAAGAGAATAATTGATTTCAAAGGAGTAATATTAATTTAAAACTTTTTTCGGATTATGCACCTGTTATAAATGTTACGTTGCATAATCGCTAAACCATTAACTAGCTTCTCGGAAGGAAAACAAAGATTTCAATAGAACATGGAATGTCAGGAGACATTCAAAACTCTGAAAATAATGCACTTACAAGCGCATCAGTTTTAAGTTATTCGTTACTAGATGAAAATAAAATTCGTGTTTGATAACTATGGCTATTATATGAATTGAAGTTGCCTTATCATAAATCCACAATGGACAACTACTTTAGTAGGACCTTATTAAAACGAGAGCGGAATTGTTGTGTGACAAGAAGAGAATTACTTACAGTATTTAAATCGGTAAAACATTTTTATTATAAGTACCTATGTGAAAGAATGTCTTTTAAAGAACTAGTAATGCTGCTCTTAAATGGCTCTTATAGTTCAAGTTCAATAATCTACAGGTCGCAAGGTTTCTATAAAGGCTTCAAAAATTTGACCGAATACCAAGGAATCATAGGAACGCAGATGCTTTATATAAAGAACCATACTTTGATTATTGATGTTTACCCAATAACAGAAAGAAAGTAACAACGATATAAAGGGAACAAAAATGTAAAGAAATTATAGTATTCTTCATAATGGAAATCGTACTCTTGTACCCTGTTGTATTAGGAAATGAGCTGCTAAAACGTATCATTAAAAGTTCATATAGCAACAAAGAAGGCAGAATGATTTCTCTAAGCAAAATATTAAAGTGATGAAAGATATTCACAATGAATCATTCTGTAGATTGGATAATTCAAAGACTTTCAACAAACTGCTGGAACAATTCTTCTCGGTGAAATGTAAAATACCATTAAAGACTGGCACAAGACATTTAGTTTATCCGTAAAGCAATTCGATCAATTTGCAATTGGCCAATAACCATTCCTGAAAACTCAACAAGGAAATAACATCATCAAAAATGTCGTGTTGATATCAATCAAATACTTACACAAATTTTACAAATTTTAAGCATAATGCTGAAGTATTAGCTAAAATAAATTTGCACAGTTGAAGAAAGAACCTTAAGAACTTATAATTTTTCTAAATCATTCACGAATATTCAAGTTGAAGAAACTCTGGAACAAATGGAAACATTTCATCAGGATTTGACTGGAATAACATTCTGAAGAACGAAATCCGCCTGTAATTCTTATTCTTCTATTTCTTCTATTCCAGTTCTTCTCTTATGTATTTATTTCTTATTCTCTCTCTTCTCGTTGCTTGTTTTACTCTTCTCAGATATTTCATATCTATTGCCTGTAGTCTACTTTTATTTCTCTTTGTTAGCTTCCACGTCTCACTTTCACATGTCAGAAATTGTTTTGTATATACTTATTTTTGTCTTTCTACTGGTCTCTTGTTATTGGGTATGTTATTAATTTTATTTTTATTGTTTTATTTATTCTGTTGCTTAATTCGCCCTCCATTTTTCCATCTTCTATATCTATCATATGTTATTCTATCTTTGTATTTATAGGTTCTATCCGCTTTCCTACTATCATTGCCTTTATTTTGTTGTAGTTCATTTTCATGTTATATTTCTTTAGATGTTTATTCCATACGTTTAGGTTGTGTTGAATATTCCATTAATTTTCTGTTATCACTACTACATCGTCCGCGTATTTTCCTTCTGATATTTTGACCATTTGCATATTTTTGTATCCTATGTTTGTTTTTAGGATTTCTGTTTTCATACTCTTCATTATTTCATCTATATATATGTTTAATAGTATTTAGCTTAGTCCTCGTCCTTGTCTTAGTCCATTATTTGTCCTGATATTTGCTTCTTGTATATTATTGCATTACTGTTGTTGTTGTATATGTTCTGTATTAATTTGACTGTCTTGTTTTCTATACCTCTCTTGTTAAATATTCTCCGTTGCTTCTTTCTTGGTATCATGTCAAATGCCTTTTCTAGGTCTATAAATCCTAGATATGTGTTTTTATTATTTGCTATCTTTGTTTTTGAGACTTATTTTATAGTAGAGATGTTGTCTTGTGTGGATTTTCCTTTCCTAAAATTGTGATTCTTCTAGAATCTATCTGTTTTTGCTATTATTTTTTCTATTTTCATTTCTATGCTTATTTCGTCTTGTCACCTTTCTTGTATATTGGAACAATTAGTGCTGTTTGCCAATAATTTGATATGTTATTTGTCTCCCATATTTTGTTCTGTAATATTAGTAGTTTATCTTTACCTATTTCAATTGATTAATCATTTCTGCTGTTATCTGGTCGTTTGCTGGTGCTTTCCTATTTTCAGTTCCCTTATTATTTCCAGTATTTCATTTTCGTTGATACCCACCGTTACTGCTTCTGTGTTATTCTTGTCTCGTGCTCCTTGTCGCTATTTGTATCTAGTAAGTCTTTAAATATTTTTTAAATTTTTATATTATTTCTTACCTTTCCTTCAGCATTCATTCCGTGTTAATCTTGTATGTATCTCGCTTCTTGCCCTTTTCTTCCCTGCATCCTTTAATGATTTTGTAGAATAACTTTTGGTTTTCCTTTACGTTTTTCTCCATTGTCTTCCCAATCCCTGGTCTTTGCTATTCTGACCTCGTCTTTTACTATTTTCCTCTTTTTTGTATCTTTCGTAGTTATTAGTGATCTTGTCATTTCAGTACCTTTGACTTGCTTTTTTATTTATTTTTTAAATTTTTTCACTTATGTCCTCTGATCACAAGGCTCTCTGTTGTTTCTTGTTGGTACTCTTCTTAACCCTACAAGTCTCGTGTGCCATTTCAAATATACTTCTTTTAAGTTATTCCACATTTCCTCTACATACTTCACTTACTTTAATGACTGCTAGCTTATTTTCTACTTTCTCATAATATTGTATTGCTGTTTCTTTATCTCTTAGTTTATATGATCTTATTTTGTTGTAGTTTATTGCTGTAGTTGGTCGCATTTATTATTTCTCTTTGTCTTGATAGTCTTCCTTCATAAGTGCAGTCTTAACAAAATAGTAATCACTTCCTATTTCAAAGTTTCTCTTTACTTTTGTATTTATTATTTTGCTCTTTCTTCTTTGTTCTGTCACTACGTAATCTATTATAGATTATTCGTTCCTACTTACTACTTTCCAGGTCTAATTGTGTATCTCCTCGTGTTTGAATAATGTATTCGCTATTACTAAATTGTTCATTCTACAATTATCTAGCATTCTCTTCTCATTAACGTTTATTACCTCTTCTCCATATCTTCCTCTCATCATATCGGTGTATTTTACTACTTTGCAGATTCTACTGTTGAAGTCTCCTGCTACATATATTTCTCCGGTGGGTGCTTCGATTTCTCGTTGAGCTGTACCCAGAAAACTTCTTTGTTGCTCGCCGAATCGTCTTCATTTAGTCCATATACTACAATTATTGTTCTAACTCTGTTGTTTCCCTTTAAGTTTACTGTTATTCTTGACGATATTTTTTGCCATGTTTCTATTTAATGTTCTGTGTCTCTGTGTATAATGCAACCTACTCTTCAGCTGCCATTTTATCTTTATCTACCCCACTATATATTATTTTGTGTTTGTTATTGGTTGTGTTTTTTTTTCCTTTTCTGTTTGTCTTTATTATTGCGAGTACCTCTGTATCCATTATTTCTAACTTCTTTTCTAGCTTTTCCTCTTTGCCATATATACTCCTTATATTCCAAGTTGCTATTCTCCATATTCTGCTTTATCGTTTGTGTTATTTTCCCTACTTATTGCGTCTTCTGCATATATTTTAATTACTGTTTGTGCTTTCCTTATTTTATTTACATCTATTTGCCTGGCTCCCCGCTACTAGACCATTCTTCTGCTCATTTCAGTTGAATTGTTCTCTATTTATTATTATTTTCCTGTAGCCTACCCTTATTCTTTTTCCTTTGTCTCTTTCCTCTCTGTTAGAACAAATATACAAATTTAAATTGAAGAATGTTCGGCAATTATTATGTTGTCGGTATGGATCAATTCTAGTTGGCTACTTAGGAGATTAACACTGTTTCTAATGGCTTTCTTAATTTGTAGACCCCCAGGAGATCATGCTTACGACCTTTAGTTGATTTAATTTTCTGATTTCTTAAATGTATCCTTAGGTTCTATTTTGTTTTTAACTAGTCCCCTGTTAAATTTGATCTGTATACCACTATTGTATTGATGTTGTGTGTTTGTGCAAATGTATTCCTCATTGGCTGTGTATAGCCTTGCATCTTCTGTTCTTATAGTAAAGCTGTATAAAATAGACATATCTGGTTACATAATCAACAGTGTATCAATTATGTGATTATATGATTTCAGTTTTTTTTTTGGAAATGTACTTTTACTAAAAAAGAAATAATGAAAAATTTTAGATTAAGATTAAAGCTTTCCATTCGCAAACGATAGTATGAACAAATAAATAGAAGTTATAGTTTTCGAAAGCAGTTCCTGCCATGAAAAGACTGCAATCAATATATTGTGATTTGAATTTTGGTTATCCACCGGGAGAAGAAATGACAGGGAAAGATAATGCGAGTGATCTAGTATGCTGAATGGATTAAATACATGACCATCAGCGTTTCATATTTAACAGGTAAGCAAACTGCGGATATCAAAATAGAGATATGATATAGTTATGTAATCCATAACGAAGTCAGGGACTCTTCCAGTAGTTGCAAAGGCCATGGGATATTCCACCAAATTTTAGAAAGGATCATTGATATAGTATATCGAATTTATTCAAAAACGAATCCGAATTAAGCCAAAAATTATTCATTTTAATCGTTTAAACCCTTTAGCTGGAAAGGAGAAGAAACTTCAATTACCACGATTCCTATACAGCGTGTCCCGGGGAAATAGCTAGACCATAGATTCCTGGAATCAAAATATGATGATTTTACACAACTTATCACTTATCTTTATTCAAATATTTACGATTATGCCGGATTAGTTCAAAAAGTATTATTAAATTTATATATAATAATTAAACATTATCATAATATAATTTCAGTGATTATGGACATAATGATCTTTCATAAAAAAACAGTAGTACCACAACATATACACTAAAATATTGTTTCGGTAAAAATATTTACTAATTAACCATATTTTGCTAAAAAATAAAAAGTTTACATTTCAAACGTGATGAAAAACTCATATGTATAAATGTATAGTTTAATGATTTTGAAAGTATTATTTATTTAATTGAATTTGTTATTTATAAATAAGGCTGATATATGATTTTACATTGCAGTGATCAACAATAATAGTGAAACCCCCCAAATGCCTTTCCATGTGCAATCAAAATTTTTGAAAGAATTTTTTGTTACATATGTATTTTCGATTTTATTATGTAAGCACAGTGGACAAATAAATAAATACTTAATTGTTTTATTTCAAATATTTTTTATAATTTTGCTTGCAATGAAGACAAAATAATATACATTAATGTAATATATTTTGATAACGTCTGCATATGCTGCTGTTATCTACCTATTGCATTTTATCTTTTAAGATATCTAGTTGGGGTGGATATTACCCCATATCGGTGAATGGTAACCGCCAAATGTAATAAGGGGGAAATTAACGTTTGACTGTTTGACCGATTCGAGAGAAACTTAGTTCATATACATCAATACACACCCGTTCGTCTCCTCTGTATATAAATGAAATAGTGCAGGTGGAAGGAGGGAAAGTAAGGTAATTACAGGAGAAAACGTAAATTAAAGAGGAGTATAATAGAGCACATTAGGGAAAACCCGTATTAAGACAAAGCCATAATTTCTAATGATATGTTATTGAGTGGTCGAAATTCATTTCTGCAGTTTCAATATTTTGTTTCTAGTATGTTTCGTCAATTAAATGAAACGATTAGTAATCCTTTTTCTTCACTGCTTTATTGAATTCAGATTACCAAGAAGTTATTTTAATAAGGTATTTTCAGTTAATTAAATTAATCTTCGCGTAACTTAAAACAAAATATCTTGCTTAGTCAATAATTGGAAAATTCTATTAATTTATTATCCCATAATATAATACAATTTAATATATTTCAGGATGAGACGATTTGAAAATTCTAAAAACACTAAAATTTGATTTTATTTTTAAGTTTAAAACAATAATAATATATATAAAATACAATTTGTTGCCATAATTAAATAATTATTCTCTATTTGAATTGATGAGGCAAATATATAGTGAATCTTTACAACACATTGAAATTAAACTACTTCACATTTATTGCAACATGTTTCGCCATATAGTGGCTTCATCAGGCAGATGAATACTGTATTCATCTGCCCCTATAGTTTTATTTCAGTGTATTCTCTATTTAATCAGAGAAACAAAGATAGAGATATATAGAGCTATACACATATTTATTAGCAAATGTAAAAAAATATTTACAATAATTATTTTAAGTTATTATGTTTATTGTCTGTTAAAGTAGTTAATTTGCCAGTCGTGCAACGAATAATTATTTAGTTTCTAGTTTTATAGTTAATAAAACTTATTCTAATCTAACGCACAAGGTTCAGTGAACGAATAAATCTATCAAAAGAATTTGTATTATATCGAAGTATAAATGATAACATTAGTCTCTATAAATTAAAGATATATATGGATATTCTTTATTTCGAAATTCTAGTAGTTAATTCGATTTTAGTCGTAACAGGTTATTAGGTACGTATGAGATCTTTTAGTTGAGTAATAATTATGTCTGTATAAATGAGCTTAACTAGAAAGAATTTACACGTCATTAATCGTATACTAATGGTAATTGGTACCAATTCTCAACTACAGATAGGGATCAATGTTATTAGAACTAATCAGGTACTATATATGCGACAATTCATAACATTTAAATTTATTTTTAGTATGTCTTTAATTACTAAAGATGTTTCAAAATCGTATTTGTATCACATTATTAAAAATATGTAAAAAAATTTTTTGTTTCTTTATCAACAATAGCAACGGAGGTTTCGACTTATTACTATGGAGTTTATAAACTTCTAGTTCTCTATTAAGGATAGAGACACTATTAAGGTGATATCTACGGTCTAAACTTTGCACTATTTTCCCAATTATAAAATATGTTCTTGCTCAATAATAAAATATACCAGTTTGTATGTTTGTAAGAAAAGTAAATAATAAATTTAACAAACGAAACATTTTGTGAATATTGATCGATTTGGCAATTTTCTTATTTCTTTAAATTATTATTTTTTATTAGTGGACACTTTCTGCGTTACCATAACACTATTTCTTATTTCGTTAAATAAAAAAATATATAAATATTCTTTTAATGCAAAAAATATAATAGGATAATAAAATGTATTAAAATCTTTTAGTTCGTTGTAGAAAATTAAATAATAATTTAAAAATACGAAAACATTTCGTGAATCTACAACAATGAGTCTTACTAAGACTACAAAACAAATTAATTTGAAACAACTAGTTCCCTAGCTAATACTTCGACAGACATTGAATGATACAAATTAATTTGCGTGTTACAAATAGTACAACTATCAAAGCAACACTAATTTGAATTAAATTATTTCTGTTGAATAAACTAATAAATGATAAAATGTACTTTATATTGTTTAAATGTAACTATAACATGAAAAATTATGAAAAAATGAATTTATATATAATATTATTATATTATATATAATGGGATGCATAAGAATAGATCCAAACTGGATTCAAAATCTGAATCACAAATGAAGCTTATAACTCCTTCCTTCACTTCACATGAACACGTCAGAAATGATCTAATGTCTGTTCTGAGAATGGACTGGCCACTACAGGTCATAGAACCGGTCCAAAAACTATATCACACTGAAATATATACAATTATTATCGACTTTAATTAAGTATTAATTCGATTAAGGAAGTCATTAGTTAGAATTACCAAGTAAACACCATCATTATTGAATATGATATGGTTTTTCAAAATCAGATCGATTGAATTGAATAAATAAAACGTTGAAAATATTTTTATTTACTCGCTAAAAAACCATAATTTGTGAACATGCATATGTCTTTAAAATTTTGTATATTTTCAGATCTCAATAAATATCACATGAAACTTGTTTGATAATGATCGTGTAATCGAAACTAGTCACCAAAAGTGTAATAAAAAGTGGTATAAAAAAGTTATGTTTTCTTTATCTTTAAAAATTGAAAATGTACCACGTAGTGAACGCCGAGAAGATTCAAGAATGAAATATAATCTTTTATATGTAGGACTTTTGTAAAGGCTAATCAAACCAATAAGTCATTATTTTTCCACAAAGATTAGATAAAAATTTAATATTCATATTAATATATATTGGGAATACAAATAGTTAAAGTAGCTTCTAGATGATTTCCAGAACGCTTTTAGAAATTTTTACCTAGAAAATATGTCTTTTTTCTACTGTTTATTTTAGAGAATTCACCAAGTCAAAGCAACTTTGAGATGCGTTTCAAAGCACTCTTAAAACATTTAAAAGTGAATTAATAGCTTACCATATTATACTATTTTTAAGAATCCAAACAGTCATATGTGTTTGTGAATTAAGTTTTGAAACAGTTACAGAAAATGTATTCTCAGAAAAAAAAAGTTGAGATAATTAATTTATTTGAAATCTTTCTTCTAGTTGAGTATTGAATTAAATATTAAATTTATATCTACGTATATTTAAAACACTGAACAACCTGGTTATAATAAAATGTATTTAAATCATTTAGGTGGTTGTAGTTTTAGTAAAATTTGTTGTAGATTTACGAAATGTTTTCGTATTTTTAATTTATCAAACTGAATATCTTTGAAACTTAGATGATGGGGTTAATAAAAAGCAGTTGTACAATAGATTTTGTTATAAGTTCTGATTATAAAACACTGGTTAATAAAAATCATATTAATTTTATTCTAATTAAACAAATTCCGCCTTGAGAAATTTATCTAAAATATATTTTGCTTTGATATCACCCAAGCAGTGCACATATTTATAAGGTCTCTTGTAGTTAACGGGCTTTATAAGAAAATAACATCTGGCATCGTGTAGTAAGTAATATATAAAATCAAAAATTTTCACAGTAATAAAAATTTTATAAATAAAAAACGCATCCTTCTTCTCTTTTTTTGCACTTAGCGAGCGTGAAATAGTAGAAGTACATGATCATTTAATACAGTTACTATCGATTTCGAAGAGTCTTTTTTCAGTAACAACAATATAGATTTTATCCATAATCTCATTTTCTTTTTTAGAGGGATCTACTTTTTATAGTCATCAAATGCTTCACACTTAAAGAAAAGCATTTAGAATCTCACGTGGATTTAGTATCGTCGCTAGTACTTTTAATTCTGCTACACACCAGTGATAAAGACATGTTTTACAATAAACGTCTTTAATCAGATATAAAATAAAACAGATCATCATCTTCTGTAGTTCAATTAAAGTGGTAAGCAATTGGCACATGTTGGCACACTGTGAGTGAATGTGTGTGTGATGTGTGTGTGTGGGTGTCTAGGAGTGATGTGCGTATGTGTGTAGAGTGGTACGTGGGGTACTTCCAAATGACTGTGCACGTCAACCACCCCTGCGGGAAACCTAATCTGAGCTAACCTAACTTTTTTGCGGAGGAGGAAATACTTTTAAGAACAACCATTCAATAATTCAATACATGGCTTTGTGGGACTCCCCGCCTTGGCTCTACCGACTAAAACCTCCCCACTTTTTCACCTACCCAACCCCGGAAACCGCTTTCGCCTACTTCAAGGTTGGTATGTTCTTTCTTTCTGTTTTCTTAATTTCTTTTTTATTCTTGTTCTTCTAAACACTTTTATTTCTTCTCCTAATTCTTCCTCTACCTTACTTTTCTTTTCTTTTTACTTTTTGCATTCAAAAAATGTATGTTCAGCATCTTCAATTTGATTGCATGTTTGACATTTGTTATTATCGCTTATTTTATATTTGTTTAAGTACTTTTCGTAGTTTCCGTGTCGGCTTAGAAATTGTTTTAAGTAAGAAATAGTCCACTTGACCATGTTTTATATTTTTCTAACTTCCTATGTTTTTTGTTAGTCTTTTTGTCCACTCGGCTTTCCTCGTATTTATTTCCCATTTCTATTCATGATAGTTGTGACCGTTACTAGGTGGTAATCCATATTTAAACACATATTGAAACACTTACTAGGTTTTTACCACAATTAATTTATTGTAATATGGTTTACATATATACAAAAATCACGACTTAAGTTTCGACCTGTTACAGACATTATCAAGTGACTACAAAATTGCTGAGGAAGTACATTTATACCGGCGAGAGATTAGTGAAAATTTCCAAATGAGGGTGACGGATTATAAATTATGAATTTCTAATTAGATTGCCGGGAGCTGCCTGAAGAACGGGGTGGAGATTAGGTCCGTTTGT
The DNA here is from genome assembly GCA_963969525.1 of Ontholestes murinus. Taxonomy (NCBI): domain Eukaryota; kingdom Metazoa; phylum Arthropoda; class Insecta; order Coleoptera; family Staphylinidae; genus Ontholestes; species Ontholestes murinus. The sequence continues at coordinate 46,353,730 of OZ018395.1, forward strand.
TCGTTGAGGAGATTAATTTTGGGATTTCTGGTGCGTTTATAAATTTCGGCTGCTTCTAATAGGTTTAGCCTCGAACCTTTTGTACAGCTGTGCAAAATTTTAACCTTGCTAATCTCCGGGAATTGATGTTTCGTTTCTTAAATATGGTTGGCGAATGTGCTGTGGTTCTGCTGCAGTCTGAAGGCCCGGAAATGTTCCGAATATCGTTTCTCCAGGCTGCGTCCAGTTTGGCCTACGTAGACACTATTACATTCGGAACACTGTATCTCATATACACCCGATTTTTTTGTGTGGTCAATTTTGTCCTAAAGGCAATTTGTTGATTTTGTTTGCGGAGAATGTGTGCTATTTTATTTGATGTTTTGCCAAAATAGGTTAATGAAATTAATTTTTTATTTTCTAAAGTTTGTGCTTTTGGGTAAATGTGAGCCATTGTGGTTTTATATCGTTTTTTATTTATTAATGATTTGATTAAATTTGTGGGGAAACTGTTCATTTTTGAAATGGATAAGATTTTTGATTTTTTTTGATCTTTTTAAGATTTTGCTCTGTGAATCATTGAATGGTAGGATGCTAGTTTGTGTGACAGAGGATGATTGGAATGGAATGGGATGGTGGAGTTAGAATTAGTTGTTTTCCTATAGATATTGAATTCTATTCTATTATTATTATTAATTATTGTTAAATCTAAAAAGTTTATTTGATTATTATGTTCACATTCAAGTGTAAATATAATTTTGGGGTGAATATTATTTATAAAATTTAAAAATTGGGTTAATTGACGGGAGGTGCCACTGAAGCATGCGATTATGTCATCCACATATCGATACCAAAAGGATATATGTTTTTTGGCAAGATCTGAAATGAATATTTGGTCTTCGATATGTGCCATGAATAGATCTGCAAAGAGGGGGCTTAAAGGAGATCCCATTGCAAGTCCTGTATTATGTTTGTAGAATTTGTTTTCAAATTGTAAATAATTTTGTTTTACACAGACATCAAACGCTTGACAAAGTTCGGTTTTTGTGACAACATCAATATTTAATTTATCTAAGATATTTTGAATTAATGCCAGGCATTCATCTGTGGGAATATTGGAGAACATGTTGGTAACATCAAAGGACACAAGTTTGGAATTTTTCGCGGTAGTTATGGTTTTTAGGTGATCAGAGAGGATTAGGGAATTTTTAACGGAATATTTTGGTTTAAAATTGGTATATTTTTTGAAAAGAGTATTTAATTCAACTCCTAATTCACGTGCTGGGCTATTGATATAAGAAACTACTGGCCTAACGGGAAGATTTTGTTTATATATTTTTATTAGTCCATAAAGTCTTGGAGCTCTCGGATTTTTGTTAATAATTTGTAAATTTTTAAATTTTGAAAAAATGACCGTAGTATCTTTAAGAAGATTTTTTATTTGAGATTGAAATGAGGAGGTAGGATCTTTATCAAGGAGAGTTAAATTTTCTGCGGTAATAAAATTATTGATTTTGTCAATATACTGAGCCTTATCAAGGATGATTATTGAATTTGATTTGTCTGCTTTTGTAGCTATTAAATTATTTGATGATATTTTTGATTTGATTGATTTAATAATTCTGGTGTCTGACGGAATATTTTGTGAATGATTTTTATGATTTTGGCATCTTGGACATTGCTAAGGGCTATTTCTGATTCTATTACTAACAGTGTTATTCCTGAAATTGTTCTTGATAAAGGGGCTATAGTTAGGGTTTTGGGATAGAAGTGATTCTTCTGCCTTACTGAATGAAATGTTAGTTAAATTGATAAACTTTGAGACTGAATTTAGATTATTTGAATCTTCCTGGGCTGGTTTTGATTTTTGTTGTTTTTTAGGTAGCAAGTCTAATTTCTTTATTTGAGTACTATATTTAACATGTATGATTCTACTCACATTTTCCATAACAAAATCATCAAGTATTGTGAATTCGACTGGGTGAAGTTTGAATGAGAGTTCCCAATGTATTACCTTAAGTGTTCAATGTTCTCTTCTTCGGTGGAGGTTTCGGATTTCTGCTCTTATCCAAGCGAATTGGGCTGTCTTGACGGCTGCTTTCGCGGCTATCGTGGTGGAACGTGTTTTTATATTGACGTATTTTGGGATCACTTGGCGACGTAGACATTCGGAATTGAACAAACTGGACGCAGCCTGTAGAAACGATATTCGGAACATTTCCGGGCCTTCAGACTGCAGCAGAACCACAGCTCATTCGCCAACCATATTCTAGAAAGGAAACATCAATTCCCGGAGATAAGCAAGGTGAAAATTTTGCACAGCTGTACAAAAGGTTCGAGGCTAAACATATTAGAAGCGGCCGAAATTTATAAACGCACCAGAAATCCTAAAATTAATCTCCTCAACGAATAAACGGACCTATCTAATTCTAATTAGAAATTCATAATTTATAATCCGTAACCCTCATTTGGAAATTTTCACTAATCTCTCGCCGGTATAGATGTACTTCCTCAGCAATTTTGTACTCACTTGATAATGACTGTAACAGGTCGAAACTTAAGTCTTGATTTTTGTATATATGTAAACCATATTATAATAAATTAATTGTGGTAAAAACATAGTAAGTGTTTCAATATGTGTTTCCCATTTTTCCTGCCTCTCTCTTTGGATTTCTTCTTCTATTATTTTGTTTGTTTCTTATCTTTTCTAAAGCTTTTTGTCTTCTTTCCACTATTAGCTCGATAGGAGTAACTCCCACTATCACCTGGAGTGCTTCATTTGATATTGTTCGTTACTCCCTCGTTATTTTTATATTTACTTTTCTTTGCAGTGACCATTGTCTTATATTGTGATAGAGGGGGCCACGTTTCCCAATATTCTTCGTTTTTTTTTCTCCAGGGCCTCTTTGGTTAAGCATCAGTCTACCTAATGCTTTTATTATTTTTACGCCTTTTCTTTCATCCTTTTTATATATGTAGTTAATTTTATGTTTTTATCTAACCATACTCCCGGTATTTTATTTCTGTTTTGCTTTTAGTTCTCTGTTCTCCTATTTTTATCTCCGCTTCTTTTATTTTGCCTCCGTATAATGTTCTGTTTTTCGCTTGCTAATTGTATTCCCTCTGCTTCTATCCTTTCTTTTAATATTTTTACTGCTTTGTTTGTCTTGTCTTCTTTCATTTTCATCCCTTGTACTAATATTGCTAGATCATCGGTAAAGCATACCTTATATGTTCCTTGTGGGACTTTTATTTTCAGCACTTACCATACGGAAACTTGTGGAAGTCCACCCTTTAATTTTATTTGTTCCCGTTCTCCAATTTATAGTATTTTTTTGTCCAGGTAGCTATTTAATATATCTCTTAGGTATTCCGCTATTTTCAATTTTTTAAATTTCTTTCTTCGCATCTTGCCATGGTATTTCGTTAAATGCATTTTGAATATCCATTGTGATCATTATCGTTTTCCTTTGGTTTTTGTACGAATAAATTTTGCCTCTTTCGGATAATTCCATTACTTTTTCGATTGTTTCTAAGGTTAACCTTCCTTTTGTAAACCTGTACTGGCATTCGCTTATTTTTCTTTGTATGTCTCCTCTTAACCTTTTTACTATCCTAGCGTATTTGTTAAGCATATAACTCTGTGTTTTGTTTCTATGATACCTTCTATCTTAGGGTTTTCTAGTACGGTTAGTTTTGCTTCTTTCCATGTTGTTGGGAATTTTCGCTCTTTCAGGTAAATATTTATTGTTTATTCCGTTCGCTGCCGGCGCTTTTTATTTTTTTTATTTTTCTTAGCCTGCCTCAGCTCCTCCATTGTGAATTGTATAACCTCAGTTTCTCCACGTCTTTCTCCTGTGTTATTTTTGCAATTTTTTTTGTTGTTCTTCATCTATCTGATTTCTAGGTTACAGCTTCAATTTATTCGATACTATTTTATATCCCAATCCCTATGTGTCTTGTTATACTTCATCGCATATTTTTTTCCAGCATTCTTCCTTTGCCTTCATAATTATCTATGTGAGTTTCTCTTTTTCTTTATTGTATTCTTCTTTTCATTTTGTCCTCTCTTCTTTTGTTGTGTTTTTTTTCTTGTTTACTCTGAAGAGTTGCCTCCTTTTATGTATACATTCATCTTTCTTTATCTTGATGCCTTCATTTCACCAGTATGTATTCTTATTTGCTTTATTTGTGAGCTTCTTTTTTGAACGTTTTGTTCATTGCCTAGGTTATCTTTATTTCTTCTGCGTTTTATTCTTTTCCTATTTCTATTCTATTCTAGTTGTTCTTTGTAATTAGAGATTTGCTCTCAAATTATTTTCCAGATTTTCTTCCTTTATCCTCAGTTTCTTCTTTGTTTCTTGTATTTCCTATGATATTTAGTTATGTAATCTTACTGAGTTTTCCTTATTTACTCTCCATCTTTTATTCCGTCTTCTTTTTCTGTTCCGCATATCGTCAAATTTATGTACGATTCTGACGCCCCTCTTTGAAACGTTGGATGTTCGCCATAGTTTACCACTGTTATGTTGTTTTCTTCCAGCCATCCCGTTAATATATATTCAACATCTTTATTAACAAACAGATACATATATTCTACAATTATTATTTTAAACTTACAATAAGTGAAAACAGTGGTTACGTAACTGTCACTGTTAAATGGCTATCGACCAGAGGTCTTTCTGCCACCCCGTTAATATTATTCGTCTTTTATTTTTTTCTGTTCCTCCACATACTTGACCTTTTCGTGTGGTTCAATTCTCCTGTATTGGCATACGCTGATGATATTGAAGTTTATGTGAAAGTGGAGTCACAGTCTGACATCCACAGCCTCCAACTAAATTTAAACATCATTTCTGACTGGTGCTACAATGTCAACATCGAACTTAACACTGTCAAGTGCCACATTAATCACTGCAGTCGCATGCGAAATATGTAATTATTATATTGCAAACAGTCCGATTTTCTGTGTTGATACTATCAAAGACCTTGGTTGACAAAAAACTCACCTTTGTGAATCACGTGGATTCCGTTCGCTCGGCTGCTTCTAAATCGTTAGGTTTCATACTCAGAACCAGTAAGGATTTTCTCAATACTGATGCTATTAAATCATTGTTTCATGTATTTGTACTAAGTAAAATGGAATATTGTGGCCTAATTTGGTATCCAATCACTAGACCGCCTTCACCGCAGTTTTTTCAAATTTCTCTCTTTTAAACTAGAAGAATGAAGTAAAATATTTAGGGGTCATACTTGATACCAGATTGAACTTCAACTTCCACCTAGAGAGCATCAGCAAAAAGGCCATGAGAGGACTTTTTGCGACCCGAAAAATGGTAGGACGCACATGGGGACTGAGACCCAGTATGACCAAATGGCTATACACTGTGGTCATAAGACCTATAGTGACATACGTAGCGCTCGTTTGGGGAGAAAAGACCCAAACCAAAAGTGCAGCAGTAAAACTCGAAAGAGTGCAAAGACAGGCGTGTCTGCTAATCACTGGGGCAATGAGGACAACGCCCACGGCAGCCATGGAACACATATTATCGCTACCACCACTACATTTATTTGTAATGATGGAAGCTAGACAGGCAGCTTATAGGATGCACATAAATGGACATACTTTAAATATGGGGCCTTCAAGACCGGCAACATTTAAAGTACTACAAGAAGAAGAGACACTAACAATGAGGTCCGATTTCACCAAAATCGTACACCCATCCCGCAGATTCAAAACGATCATACCACAGAGGAGTGAATGGACAAATGGAACATACCCGGGAACGAGTAAAGGAACCATCTGGTACACAGACGGGGCCAAAAATACTAAAGGAACCGGGGCTGGTATCTATGGAGGCTGCAACCGGAGCAAACAATTCGCGATTGCTCTGGGGAAGCATGCCTCTATCTTCCAGTCCGAAATAGCCGCCATTGACTGGTGTGCTCATCACTTAATGGAATCGGGACTTAAAAAAGGACCAATTACCATTATGACAGATAGCCAGGCAGCCATAAAAGCGCTAGCCTCACCGATAGTGCAGTCCAGGCTGGTCATGACTTGCATAAACAGACTGGACGCACTGGCGACAACAAGAGAAACACAGCTAGTATGGGTACCCAAGGACCAAAAAATTATTGGACACTTGGGGGCCGACTTGCTGGCTAAACAAGGAGCAACAGGTGAATTCATAGGACCTGAACCCGCTTTCGGTATACCCCATGAAACCGGAAAGGAAATAATCCGACGCAAGTTAGCAGAGGAGCACAAAAAGGCATGGCAAAACCAAAATGGAATGAGGCATACAAGACTCTTCCTAGATGGTCCGGTACCTGACAGCATGTTGAAGCTGTCTAGACTGAGCAGACTGAAACTAAGAAAAATCACAGGACTAGTCACTGGACACTGTGACCTGAACAAGCACAAACATAGGATGGGCATTGAGAAAAGCCCCCTATGCCGTGGGTGTCTGGAAGAAGAGGAAACTCCCGAACACCTACTGTGCACTTGCGAAGCATACAAACAAGAACGCAAGGCGAAACTCGGGAAGCCCATGCTTCCTGTAGAACAGCTAAAGAATATCCCCTGGCAGAAACTCCTGGACTTCAAAAGGAGTAAAACAGCCAGAGGCGCACAAAAGGACCACGAAGACCGCAGTGCAGGGACGCTAAGCGACACCACCTCATGAGGATAAAAAAAAAAAAAAAAAAAACTAGAAGGACACTTGAAGGACACAAAATGGTATCCCTGGCCTCGAGACGTGACCAACGCTGCGCGATCTTCCTGTAGAAATTAATACATGGTCTGATTGATTGCTCGCAGTTATTAGCTGGGATTCCCTTTCATGCACCAAGCCTCCTCACGAGATTTACCTCCAAATTCAGACTGCTTACCGCTCGCACTAACGCTCTGCAGGGAGCCCCAATTTCGAGGATATTTTTCTCCAAGTTTGTTTTTATGTTATATTCTACTTTCACTTAAACTTTTTGTATTGATTTTAATGTGTTTATTGTGTCGATTTTTATATGTGTAAGCTCTCCATTGTTGTTAAATGTTACATTTGTTCATCTGTTTTGTTTAGCGTATTACGTTAATGTATATTCTTTTAGCTTATATTTGTATTCTTAATCTTAATTTTATATTAGTACTGTAATTTATACCATTGTGCCTTGTAATTCGGTGTTCCTGTTGGGCATTAAAGTATTATTATTATTATTATTTTTGCATTCAGTTCTCCTGCTATTTTTATTTTCTTTTTTTGTGATTCTTATGCTTTTTGCTAACTTTATTAGATATTCTCTATTTTTTGTTCTTTTGTTTCTACCCAGGTGAATCCCTCATCCTCTGTCCCCATATTGCATATGTTTACCTGTTTATTTATTTTTATCATAATTCTTGTCTTTTATCCAATTTTCGTTTTTGATCACATTTTTGTTCGGTTCTGCCATGATGCAGATGTCTGCATTTGTTTCTGACATTCTTTGAACTATTATTTCTATTATTACTTTTTCTCTATCGACATTTATTTGTATGACCTCTAGTTGTCATTTGCTATCTGCTATTGTTTTTTCTTATATCTTTTCTTTCTCTTCTGTTTCTTTTCCTCCTACCTTTCTTGCAGTTTTATTCGTTTCTTTTTTTTTTCTACTTGTTTTCTCTCTTTTTCTCCATTATTTTTTTCTTTCTTTTTTATTTCATCTCTGTATTTCGGGCAGAATATCGACCAGTTCCTCGTCATCCTGGCATTCAGTGCACTTTTTTTCCCTTACATTATTTCGCCAAATGTCCTTCTTGTAGACATTTAAGACATTTCTTGCCTTTGTTTTTTTCTTGATTGCAGTCTGCTTTTCCCTGTCCGAATTTCAGTCATTTTCTACATCATTTTTTCAATTATTGTTCCTATGTCTATATTTTTCTATTATTTTTCTGCTTTATTATTTATTACTTTTACTTCTGTGGTGTATATTCCCCTTTTATTACACCTTATGTTTTCTATGTCTTATTTTCACTCATAGTTTCCCCATTCCTTCTTTTATATCCTTTTTTGTTTCTGTTTTAACAAGGTCAGTTATTATTACCGTTTTTTCCTTTTCTATCTCTTTTATTTCGACCTCGAAGTTTCCTCGGCCCTTCATTACTGTATACTAGCATATTTATATCTCCTTCTTTTCAATTTATTGTCTTTCTGCTGCCTAGCCCTATTTTCTTTGAATAAAAGGGAGTATTTTATTTCATTCATCATTTGTGCGTACATTTTCCTCTCATTTGCATTGTATTGTTAATATTTCTTTTTTTTTGTTGTTTTCTTTGGTTTGACTTCTTTCAATTCTTCATCTTCCTCTCTGTTTCTGCTCTATTTTTTCTTCCTGTGTGTATTATCACCTCTATTTTGTCCCTGTATTGACTTTCTATCATCCTCTTCATTTCCTCAATGTGGTTCCTTTTGGTTTGTGCGTTGATATCTCTTTATTTTCCTCCATGTTTCTGTCATTGTTTGTATCATTTTTAAAATGTGTTCTTTGCCCTTATCTTCTGTTTCTATTATTATTGTTGTTGTTCTCTCTATATATTTTTTCTTTTTTCTTTTGTCATGTATTCTGATTTTGTTTTGATTTTTTTTCTCCTTCCATCTCATTTATTTCTGGATATTCGCTTTTGATATTTTCATCGAGACCTCTCTCATTTTCATTACCTTCCAGCCATAATATTGTTACTTTTACTTTTTCTTTCATCGGGTTTCCTGTTTTCGTTTTTGTAATTTTGTATTCTCCTGGGTTTTTGTCGTTTTCTGTTATTTTAAAATCCTCATATAAGTTTTTATTTCCTTCTGTATTTCCTTCCGTTCTTCGTGTTTCTGTCTTTGTCTAGCCTTATCTAGCTCTTTCCTGTTATCTCTTCATTTTGTTTTCTTATTTCCTCGTACATTTGCTTCATCCTTTCTTGTTCTTGTTTCGTTTCTTAGAGTCTTTCTAGTAGCCATTGTCATTCCTGAGTCTTGGAAATTGCGGGTTCCTTCTTCCCTTGTTTCTCAAATTTTCTGACTGGTCCTTAATTTTCTCTTTGTTGTAGTGGCTTTTTTGTTGTTGCGAGTGATTTCTTCCTTCCTCACCTTTATTATTCCATATTCACCTACTGTTAAGGCCCTTTATTTATCGAAAGTGATCTATTTATACTTTTCTCCATCAGTTTTCCCTTTGCTTCTGTTCTTTCTTCTTCTATTTTTTGGTTTTGTTTACTTTGAAATTCCATGTTTGTTCACCTTGCAAGTCGAAGTATCGGTCACCCCCAGACAGTGCGCCCTTATCTGCTGCTTAAAATATGGGGTGCGCCAGTTGCTCTGAAGTAGTATATATTTAATAACCTTTTCCTTATCTATGATACATAGGTAATTACATTTAAAGTAGTTTAATTATTATCGGGTTATCTTGCTCAAAATGAATTGTCTTTTTCAAAATATCTCTCCAATCTATCTTTTAAACCTGAATTGAATAGGTTTTTCCATATAATTCTAACCTTCTCTTCAATAGTTTACAATTAGAACACTACTGTAAACTTGCTGAACACCATTACTTTTGACCTTGAATCGCTCATATACATGCTTTCCTATTCTAAGCCTGAATCACGTTCTCTTGTATACTTTATTAATTAAAGTCGCAATTTGCTTTAATGTTTTTAACTCATTCAGGCTCCCAATCTGTTCTCTTTTGAATCTATCGAGTCATAGTCTCTGAACAACTAATTATCTTCCCTTTTAGTTAATCTTTCTGCACTCCTGGTAATAATTCTTACAAAACCTCTTCTTTCGCTATCATAATTATTATTGTATATATGCTATTATTAACTTAATTTCTTAATTTTTTATTCTCACTTTCTTTGGATACAATGGTCTCTCTTTTCTGGAAACTGATCTTCTCCTCCTAATAATCTTTTTAGTAGCATCGGAATTTTTAGTCTCCCTTCTATACTTCAGCCCGCGCAGTTTTTCTCCATTTCATTTTAATGAGTCATCTCTCCAACTCTTTTATACTAATATATACTACAAATCTAGTTTTCTTCTTTTTTTTTCATTTCTTTTCTCATCCACCTCTCTTTTTTACAATTACACTCTATATTCAATTTTTAATTACCGTTTTATATTTCTCATCTCATCTCCTTTTACATTTCTCGACTGTCTTTAAACTTTCTTGTGAATAATTATTTTACTTTCTGCCCATTGTTCTTATTTGTATATGGTTTTCTTCATTTCCGGCCAACAACAGCCCTAATGTTTTCTAATGACCTCCTGACTAACCTCTAACCCTATGATCACAGGTCTGATCAAATATATTTTGGTATGGACGCACTAAGAGAATGCCAGCTCTTCTGTTTTCTCATAAACAACTATAGTTATACAAAGTTACAGGGCTGATCGATATGTGTTGATGGCGGATTATATGAGAAGCAAAGTAAGAGATTTTAGAGTGGATTGGAACATACGACCTCTAATTCTAATTCAGCCAAAACAAAATCAATCGGCGACTTTTTTACCAATCTACCTGTGTACATCTACTTTCATACTTAAATTTTCTCTTGCTTTGCCATTTCTTCTTGAAAAACTTTACAGAAACATTTGGTATTTTGCTAGTTTTATATAAAATTCAGTACAAATTCTCCCTGTGACATTTATTTTCAGATCCGCCGAATTAGAAAGGTGTAGTTAAAAATTCTGCAGCTATTTAATAAATTAAATTTTCTTCAATGATTCTTGTCGTTTTATTCAGCTGATATGTGCGAACATAGCGAATCGAAGCGCATTCACATTTAGCCAACCGAAGCCCGCGCAATACAAACAGTGATAAATGATCAACCCTCGTATTTTCACCCATTATCACTTTAGGATTATTTCTAAACTTTAAATTTCACTTTTTTAATTTATTACTATAATCTTCAAAGTACAAAGAAAAACAAAATTTACAAAGCTATTTTACTTGGTTCTAACATAATAAATTAAGCGTTAGGAAATTAGTTTCTTTAGAAATCGTCGTATTTTATCGATAAAAAAAAATAAAAATTAATATAATCGTTATTTTATAACATGAAATTTTATAAATAGTAAAAGTATTTAACTACTCAAACGGACAGATGTATCTAAAATTGCAGTAACTATAACATAAAACATATTTTAATAACAACATATTTTTTATAATGGTAAGTTAAATTTTGGAAATGCGTAACAAAAAAATACCGTTTCATTATAATTATTACGTTATTTTACCGTTGACAGTAATTATATTTGTCGAAAACCTATAGACCTTGAGATGACGGGGCGTTATATGCTTCTAAAGTTTTTATTTTGGAGGTGTAGTAAATTTTAATGAACGCGGATGCGAAAAGGTTTGTGCAAACAAACAATCGTATAAACCTGTGTAAATTGCAATTTATATTCCAGGAATAGAGAGATATGTATTTTAAACATTCGCATATTAATATCACACTTTGCATATAGCCTTGAGTCGTTGGCGAACGCCGAATACCAAACTCTATATATTTATTCGACTGCCTAGAACAAAAAAAAAACGTTGAATTTGTTTGCTGAAAATAATTTATTGCTCAAATATAATCTTCGTGATTTATTTATCAAGAGTCAGGTCGCAAAAAAATATTTCTCAACTTGGCCTTTGTTTTTATTGTATTTATCTTAGCATATACACAACCCAGGGACACTACTTTTTTATAGATTAATTAATAATAGATTTCAGGAGAAAAATTATTACATTTCTCGTGATTAAATATATTTAAAATTTGACTATTATTTTTTACTTCAAATTTAATAATATTTACCTCTAATTGATTTGAATAATTTCCACGGACGTTTTCGTAGTGGGTGCGTAATTTTTTATACGACCAAATTAAATATTTTCCTAGTGGGCGTGCGTGTTATTTAATAAATTCATCCTTGGTGCGTGAAAACCATTTGCAAAACGTTTCCTGCATCGCGACTTTTGGTTGTAACGAGGACGGCCGGAAGGAAATTTTCGCAAAATTGGCCTCGCTGAGGTTAATGCTACTTTCCGGAAAAACAATTTCATTGGTCATCTCTGTCATTTCATGACCAATTGTCAAGGTGTACTGATTTATTAACTTAATTAAAACGTAATCAAATATTTTGAGTGTGGTTGATTAATTGCGAATCTACTTTCAAATAATGTAAATAAACGTTCGTTTGATTAACTATTTATTATGTTAATGTTTTTAGATAGTTAATTGAATGTAAAAGTATATTGTAGTATAATAAAATTGTTTTTATTTGTCTAAACCAATTTTCAGAGAGTTTGGCCCAATAATTAATAAATATTTATAACATAAAAAAATCAATTGAATAAGTGAACTTTGGATAACATTTTGTTAATAATATATGCTATCATAGCATTAACAATAATAGCTTATTATAGAGTAAGGTAACGTGGCAAGGTTATATAATGTATTAAGTTCTGTTAGATTGATAAAAAACTTTGTCCTAAAATCATAGATTTTTAGATTTTTGGCATATTATAACTGGACAGAATTGTAAAAATTGTCAAAATGTTTTTTATATATATTTAGAAACAATGTTATAAATGGTTTTTGCTGCGATAAATGCAAAAAGTTGTATTGATTTTAATTAATAAGAATATTAATAAAATATAGCATGTTTAGTAATAAAAAAAACTTAGTTAGACATAAAAACAAAGGCAACTGCAATAAAATGTATGTAATAGATTAAGTTGAAAATAACGAAGGCAAAAAATACTGGAAAAGAAAACACATCCATTCTAAAGATATAGAAAGACAAAACTTTTATCAACTTTTTTCTTTTGATAACTAAAATCCAAACTAATCTTATTGAATAATAATCTTACTCTCAAATCAGACCGCAAGAAAAAAATGCAGAAGATGCGGCGAGGATAGGGAATGCGAAGCGAATCCTAAGTGTGTCCTATGTCAGGATGCAGGAGCAAACACCAAGCACTTCATAAGAAGAGCAACCAGCTTTTGCTTCCAAAAGCCTAAGCGGCAGGGGCTGAAAGAGGAATACGGGGGGTCAGTATAGAAAACGCGAAAGTAGTTCTGTAGACATCAATATCCACTCTCTATGCGAACTTTAATAGTTGCCTGCCGCCCACGACATGACGACAGTCCTGAAATCTGACCGGACATCATGATAATCAGCGAAGGTTGATCCATCTTGCATAAAGAACGAGGTTGACAGTGATGTGTTTATAAAGATCGGCCCGAAAGTTATGCACCTTGCCACAAGTTCTGGTAGCCAAAGCCTAGGTATCTAAGCCTCACCAAGTACCGCCAGCGAGATTAAAACAATCTTCTCCTACTTATTCACCTACTCGAAGGAGAGGTACGTCCCACGAACTCCTAGAGGTCTTCTCGCTCAATGGCACAACAAAACCGACTGTCTAAAGGAGGAGATCCTGGCGGTGACCCGCACCCTGTACATTTCAGAATGAGCCATATAGAGAGTTCGCCCTCTGCAAACCCATTACAGTTGCATTAACCATGAACATCTGTCGCCTCAGCCAAAGAGTACCGATCGATTTCCACCAAGGTTGTCGAAGTCTGACTTGGATATAGTGGCAAGAGACGAGGTATACGTGGCCATGAAAAGCGAAATGCCAAGAGCGCTGCGAAACGCAACGCCCAGTTGTGGCTGATGGATCAGTGAAAGGCGTATGGACGAGGGAGTTCGTCTCAGTGCTGTAACCTTGGGTGGCTAAGAGTCATGGCAAGTACCTTCACGGGATTAGCAAAGCTCCTGAGGATTACTTTTTCGAGGGCTGACGGTGACAAAGTGAACGAGAGGAGGTAAGCTAGGGTATGTAGGGTAGGTAGGGGATGTGAGGAGGAAGAAAGAGGACGAGGAGGGGGCACCAGGAGTAGTGTGTAATGATGCCACTGGTGTCCCTGTCTAGTCGACCACCTGATCCGTTGACCACCATGGACGAGTACCACAACAATGGCTACGTTGAACTTCATTTAACATCATGTCCCCCGCGCAAATTTACAAATCGGAGACGGTGAATAGACCACAGTGAAAACACTGTAAGTCGAGCGCCCTTAAGTGTGTTTAAGTCCATTAAAACAAAAAGGTTTTCACTACCCTTATATGTAATTAATACAAGGAATAATTGTAAATAATAATGAAATAAATTTTTGCCAATCAAAATATTTTTGAGTAAAAAGAATATTTCTGAAAATAGGTGGAAAGTCTTTGGATCCAAAGAGTTAGTCAATTAGACATGTTAATTAGATTATCTCTCAAAATTCTGGTAATGCGTTATAGATAACAACAAAAAAACAATTATTCTAATGAAGACGGAAAGATATACAGACATAGACAAGTGCTTACAAAAAAATCACAGTCAGGGAAAAGATTTTAGTTTGAGATCATATCAGGAATGAAACCGTTTTGAACAAATGTTGTCTCGAACGTATATTATTTGTCAGGTTGATTTTCCACATTTAATAAAGCGTGTTAGGAGAGGTTTTCATAGTATTATTAGTTTAAGGATGGTTGTTCTATAGATGATCAAAGAAACTATTTACAACGTATGACCAAATAATGAGTGTGTCAATATATCTTAACTACATAGAGAGTAGGTAGTGTTTATGAAGGTCTAAGATGGGAATAGGTTGTTGGTATTAAGAATTTAAAAGTATGTCATTGATTTCAGGCTGATTTGCGATTTGATATCAAAACTAACTCAAATGTTTGTTTTACAGGGAATTAAAGATTTATTATTTTTGCTACAGACACGTGATATGATTTTAGTTTTAGTATTTTTTTTTTCAAATAGATTGTCGAATTTTCTGTGGTATTTTCATTTCTAAGGTGTTACAGTAATTTATATAAAGACATAAAGATAAAATGTTATATTTGATTCCTTCAACAGGGATCATTTGAAAATCAGCAAAATAGCAGCCTTTTAAAAGAATTAAAAAAGTCGCTCCCTGTTACTAACTGATAAATAAAACTGATAAAAGAATTAGTTAGACTCATAACAAATTCCGATCGTGCGTTATCATACTAAAAAAGTGCAGATGGATTTACTCTAAGAGTAAAATTTCTGGCCTTAGCCCAGAAATTACGAAGTCAATTGTCGAGTGACCATGCACCACCGTAGATGCAACAAGTTCGTTGAATCTGAAGGCACAACTCCTTAGGATATATCGCTCAAAATTTATACTGTCCCTTATATGACAAAGATATTACATGCAGAAAAATCTCATCTAGAAAAATGTAAGCTTGCTAGACAACTATAGTTCTGCCCATTTAATAAGCTACTATCAGGACTAAGACTAGGATACCAACCTAGGAAAAGAAGAAACTCAGTAAAATTGAGAGTTCCAAGAAGATTATTAAAGGAAAAAAGTGTATAAACTATAATTCTCTTAATATTAACATATTTTTTTTAATTATTCGGTCGTAATTAAAATTATTTAATCCAATATTTTCTTTAATTTGTGTTTCATTTTTAGGAAAATAAATATTAAAACCAAATACCGCTTCGGGTAATCATTCACTTCCAGCAAACGGCAGTTTAATATTCTATCAAAAATTCTTCAGATCATTGGAAATTTAATAGGAACTTCAGTTATTTTAAATCTCTTTTCTATTTTGGCGCCAACAAACTATGAATAGAATGTATACCATAAAAAACAAAACAAGACACATAACAAGTGGACTGGACACCGTGTATTTTAGTTCGAAGTCAGAACTACAGTAGAAAAAACTCTTCATTTAAAAGGAAAACCAATAACTATCGCAAAGACTATAAAAAAAGAAGATTGAATAAAATAAAGATGAAACTATTAGAAAACACATTTAATTAATTAACAAGTGTATTGCAGAAATTAAAAAAAAGATGGTTTGGACATATTACTTTATGAACTAGGTACTAGAGGAGAGGGAATGAAAAATATGGACTGTTGGATACAAAGTGGTAGAGAGGAAACGTATGTATTGGAAAGTAGAGTCACGGTAGAACAGAATGAAAGGATCAAATGATGTATGTATGTACAGGTTAACACCTATTAGATTAGATAGGCCAATCAGTAAAGACTCCTGGCATCAGACCCTAGATACTACCTTTACAATATTGTTTGTTTCTTTGTAAAATCATATTTATATGTGTTTTTTATAATGAATCATCTGCTCTATAAATTGTCGTTATTTTCTAATAAGCTGAATGAAACTAATGTTTTTAATATAACTCAAAGTAATTTATTCCTAAGATTAATTGAAATCATGGCTTTGACTATGTTGTACAGTTGATACTTATTAGGCAATGCTCTGTCAAATGATTAATGGCTAGTTTCATTTTGTTTTTGTAAGAAATAAGAGATGTAACTTTGTCTTTTATTTACAATTCCAATTGCCTTTGAATAAGTGTTTTCTGAAAGTAATATATTGTATAGGTTTTCGATAAGATTTTTGTGCTTTTATAGAGGACACATATAATAAATTTACAAGAAACTTATTTCATATTGAAATGTCGAAATAACTATAATAAATTCAGTAAACAAACTTTCAAGTCAGCATAGATTTTCAATTCATTATTTTTCGAAATTATTGTCACAGTATTCGACATTAAAATTAAAGTGTTTATTTAACGCAACTATTATTATTGCTTATAAGATAGAAGAATGCTTTTATATTTTTAGATTTTGACATATGTCTTTAATAATCTCTGGGTTTAATAAGGTTGCAATGTGTACTTCACGTTACATAACAAAATGAAGTAGAGAGAATGAATTTTCAAGTAATGTATCACTTTATTTTCTAATGCTAATGTATTGATATACATTTCGAGTGCTCATTATCAATTGGTACTCTTCACGACACCAAAAAACAAACGTTCATTGTATGATTAAAAAGCTTTTTTTTTTTTATAAAATACTTGTAGTGTGCAGAAAAACACTTGTTATGTTCCATGATATTATTTTTTATTTCAGTCGCCTGACACGTCTTTCGATCATTACAAATCATTTTCAAAGTATAAAGTAATTAAAGTTGTGAAGAAATCTAGTTTAAATATACAAATTCAAAGGGAGGAAAGTTCCGCAATTATGATGTTGTAATGTATTTATTCTTGCTGATTCTTTAGGAGATTAGCCCTGTAGCTTTCTTGATCTGCAGACTCTCCATGAGATTAAGCTTACGGCCTTTTCAGCAATTCCGGATTGGTGTAATCTCCCTCATGTGGTGTCCTGTCTTGATACAATATTAGGCTAATCCTTTTCCGATTATGTATGTAATTTGCGGTGTTTATGAAATCTAATTTCAAAATTCCTCCATGTTTACCTTATATAATAGCCGTCACAATTTGCATACTGGATTTTTTAAATTCCTGAATTCTTAAGATTATCCTTATCTTCTAATTGGTTGTTTACTAGACGTCTCGCTAAATTCGAACTGTTGACCACTATTGTATTAATATTATGTGTATGTAACTGTTTTTAAAATTTTTTTTTTGCTGGAATTACTGGTGAATGGGATGGCTGCTTATAGTTTTTCTCCTTTTTTTCTTGTATTCGGACTATATAGTAATTGACTATTTATTTTTGTCTTATTTTTTTAAGTAGTTTATTCACTGTTTGTTGTAACCATTCTTAACCCTTAGCTGCACCACTTCAAGTCAATATAGGACTACAGAACTGTACAAAAGTGTTAATTGGTACATTATGAACTAGAAAAATCAGCCATACTAGAGAGTTAACTGTTTTCCGAGGATTGAGAAAATAAGTTAAGAAAATTCTTACAATGCATTTTTCCTTTAAAATTCTTAAAACTTTTATTTAGTTATATGAAGACTTAAAATTGTAGGTAATGAAGTATTTTATACTATATTTAAAAACATAAATACAGTACAAGGGCTTCTTTCAAAAAATATTTTTTCAAAAAACTACAGTTAAATCTATAAAAAGATTTTTCCACGTAAAAAATGCATATTTTTGATAAAAAAAATGAAATGCCACAGCAATGAAGACATAAATAGACATAAATAATTAAAACGTACTATTAAGAAAGGATGTTGTCCCTCAAGACCCCCAGGTGCAGCTAAGGGTTAATGGCAATATGGTAGATTATACTCGATTCCATCAAATAATTTTCTTTGGACATCGGGATCATCACAAGTCGGTGTAGGAATTAAGGGATGAATATTTGATTTGTGTTGATTGGTATGAGTCTATTGGAATAATTGTGTCGGTGGTTGTGGATTTTTTTGTAAATGAAATACTCTAGTTTGTAATATTGTACGTTCACTGATAAATCTAAGAAATTGATCCTTCAATTCTCTTCTCTCTCCATATACAGAAAAAATCGTCCATGTATATGCACCAGAAGATAAAGTTGTTGCTCTTTATTTGCTGCTTGTATTCTTCAGACGTCTAGCAGCTTCAATAAATCCATTTTATGAGGTGCAAGGTTTTGTATTGAATCTTGTATTATTTTCTCAAGTTCAGGTACTGGTATAGAGTTGAATAAACTTTAACGTCAAAAGATACTAATATTACATTTTTGTTAAAAGTTATATCTTTGGTTTTTCTACAAATTCTGTTAAATTCTTAATAGAGATCTGCGTGATATCTCGTTAATGTATGAGCATAATTTGTACGTGGGTGCTTGGAAAAAATAGATTACTGGTCAAATGGGAATATTGGCTTTATGAATTTATGGCATTCCATGTAGAACAGGTGCTTTTGGAGTCATGTCTTTCAGTCTGAATTTTATCTCATCTACAACACTTTCTGATTGTTTAATTAGCTTTATGATCTCCTGTTATCTCCCCTAGAGAAGCACACAACTACTCTGCAAGCAGAGATCGTTGGCACCATCCAAGGGGCGAAAGAAATCCTACACCGAGACATCCGTGATAGGAACATCCAAATCCTTACAGACAGTAGGGCAGCAATACTAGCAGTGAGTAGTCACAAGATCACCTCAACACTAGTAAAAGAATGTCACAACACCCTTAAACAAGCAGCACAATCAAACAGTATTGAGCTGCGCTGGGTCAAGGGACACAATAATGAAGAAGGCAACAGCAAGGCAGACGAGTTGGCGCGAGCTGGATCGGTTCTCAGTGATACCACGGACGGGCCCCCGATCGCGCCAACACCGAAATGCCTCACTGATATCCTCAAACAGAATACTCTCAAGATGCTAAAACAACGTTGGGACAACATCTCAGGCTGCAGACAGGCCAAGGAATACGCTCACCCAATCTGAAAACAGCTGAATATTATTTGCGACTATCCCGGGGGAATCTGCGTCTTATCACAGGTATCCTTACGGGTCACTGTCAGCTAAGGAAACACTTGTTTACTATGGGACTGGTGGAAACCCCCATATGTAGAGCATGTGAAGAAGAGGACGAGACAGTGGAACATGTGTTAACCACCTGCCCGGCTCTCGCCCACCTTAGAGAGTCCATGCTAGCGGAGCTCTGGCCGAACATGGCCAACATAAGGGATAACCCTCCAAGCGTTGTGCTGTCCTTTGCTCGCCACCTTGAGTGGCTAAATGAGTGATAGAAGTGATAGTGAGGCCTAAGTGCTCTGGTCAATGATTTGATCACCCTTGGCAAACTCAATCCAGATCCAGATCTCCTGTTGGTATTTGATTGTAGGATCTTTTTTTAGTATTTTGAATTGAGTTTCATCTAGCAGTTCCTCCACGTTTGAAATATAATCTATTTTTTGTAAAATTGTGATGGTGTTGCCTTTATCTGCTTTCGATATAATCAGGTCATCGTCTCTACACTTTTTCTGGATTTATTTTATGGTCCTGACATCCTTATTCTTCCTGTTGTTGGCATTATTTACCTTTTCCTTGTCCCTTAATAGGATGTTCATCACTGGTAACTTGTCTATTGTATTTGTTACATCGGACCTATTTAGAGCAATTTCTGTGTCTATTGCAAGTTCTTCTAAATGACAATTGGGTTTTGCTGGGGTAGGTGAATATTTAATGGCCTTTTTTAATATGTTTATCTCCTCTTGATTAAATGATTTGTTAGAGAAATTTTTGACGTGTGGATAAAAATTGTGTGTTTCAGTTCTAGGATGTTGTAGTTGGCTTATAAGGGCACTTAGTTTTTTCATTTGATGTGTGATTTTGTTAATGGCCTCTATAGGGTCTGATAAAACACCAGTCCAAGGTTATATTATCCAATCTAATGGTGAGTTCCATGTGGATTACTTTTAGGTGTTCTCCTAGGTAAAAACACCTTGCATACCATTTCCTATTTTCTAATTCAAACCAATATTTCATTGCTTTCACCACTGATCTTCTCGCTTCAATTGATTTGTTGTTACACTTAATCTTCATATATTTAGGTGTTATGTCGGATTTCAAACATACGTTGTTGAATATATATGAAAAATAAAAATAATATCAGGGAGCATAACAAGTGTTTTTCGTCACCAAATTTACATATCTGGTTCCATCAAGAGTGGAGCTACACTCTTGATGGAACCAAATATGTAAATTTAACTAGTATCAATTATACTTTTAGCTATATTACATACTTGGTTTCAATTGAACCTAATCCTGTACCATTAGAACTACCATATACAGTTTCTAATACTTAAATACCACTTAATCTCTTTTCCAAATACCATTTCACTATTAGTATTTGGGAAAACTATACAGTGCTGTCATCTGTTGTGATCCATTTCAACTGTTTTATAACCCAGTTTACATCAACTCGTTAGTGCTTTAGAAATTGAAAACACTTCGTTTAAATAATTATCAAATCCAACCGGTTTTTACTAACCAACAAGAAATATGTCCTGTGTTTTAGTTTAATACCGAATTCCTTCTTTAATCCCCATATGACTACAGTATACTGTTGCAGCTGTACGGTTTCCTCTTTGGTTTATTAAAGGTAATCCTCTTGTTCATTGGCATTCAGTGGTGATATCTGGGTTACAAACCATGTCTATTATACATATTAAAAACTGGAGTTAAATTAAATATTGATTCATTAAGCACTATATATATTTTGCCATTCCCTGTTTTCTATTTATTTGTACGAATGAATCAAAGATTTACTTCATCATGTCGATAAACTAATACTCAACTCAGTTCTGTCATTTAAGTAGTTCCTAAATAATGGAGCTTTTTTGCCGTATACAACAGAAAAATTTTATATAAAAATTACCCGTATATCAAAAAAAAAACTTAAAGGTGTTTATCCTCGATAGAACAATTTTGTGTTGAGCTTACCATGTTTTAAATACCTTGTATCAAACATATTGTTTGTTATTTAGCTATACATTTTTGCCTAGCTGTATGGACAGGAATAATTGTACAACTTTTAAAATAAACGATATATTTAAGAAAGGCAAGTTAGGTTAAGTTAAGTCTCTAAGCATTAGAAAGTTCAACTAAGTATATCTTTAAAGTGATAATCAGCTTCACTTATTATTTATGTATGGTTCAATTTATGTAATTCATATACAAATTACAGTGCAAATCAGAGAGCAAATATTATATCTACCTATTGGTCAGAGGTTGATTTTATTGAGATTCAAAAAGAAACATTTCTTATCAGTCGCAATCAATGCTATGTATTTATAAGGTGAACAAATTCTTTCAGCTATATTAAAAGTTTTAAAAAAGTAAATTAAGTTTTTCAATCAAAGTACTTGCTATTTTTTTCAAAAACTTTCAGCAGGCTGATGAATTCATGAAAAATGTTACATAATTGGACCCGATGAAGTCGTCAAGCCATTTTCAGATCTCGCCCACTGATTCCAAATGCATATCGTAAGTTTGCATCGATCAGAATAAGTGAAAATCGGATGATGTCTCAGTCAAGACTCATTATTATATTTTTTATATTGGAAGCTATATGTGTGTGATCTGTACCGGGAAAGTGAGTGATAGAATAGCGAATTGGCACCATCGTGCTCCGACCACAGGCAAATTCGCTTCGATCTAGTCATATCTCTCATGACGAGCAAGTACAGAAACCCAAGAGAGACGAACTGGGTAGGATATAAAGAGTGCCTCAGAGAAGCTCTCAAGGGAGGTACAGCATCGATAAGAGAGATGGATGGGCTGGAGCTGGCAGTGGAACAAATCAATGACGCCATCAGAACGGCTTATTTGGAAGACTGACCGGAAAAACAGCCAAGCAGAGGGGCTGCGGAACTGTCTGGTGGAACAAGAACCTCGAAAAGATGAGGATCGAGGTTCGAAGGCTATTCAATAGGGCCAAAAACAACCAGGACTGGGGCACCTACAGAGAAAGCTCACTCAATATAACAAAGAAATCCGAAAAGCCAAAGGGACTCGTGGAGGAAGTTCTGCGAGGAGATTAACGACACTCCGGCATGTTCAAGAATTCACAAAGTCCTGGCTAAGGACGGCAGTGCTGTCAAAGAGGTAGGCTTCCTCAAGAAACCGGAAGGCACCTACACAGAAACAATAGAGGAAAGTCTCAAGGAACTATTAAAAGTCCACTTTCCAGCCTCAACAATTCTAGCAGAACATAACAAGCCAGACAAATCCCATCAAAGACCTAAAAGGCCCGACCGAAAGGACTGGAGATTAGCCACGGAGGTCACAAGACCCACTAAAATTAAATGGGCCATCAGCAGGTTCCAACCTTACAAGTCCGCGGGACGGATGGGATTTATCCCATTCTGTTACAAATGGGCATAGAGGAATTGGTGCCGCACCTGTCAAAAATCTTCAAAGCCTGCCTGGCATGGGTATATATACCAAAATCATGGCAAAGCGTAAGGGTAATCTACCTGCCGAAGGTAGGCAGAATAGCTGACCTAACGCCAAAGTTATACAGACCTACCAGCCTATCTTCATTCTTACTAAAAACAATGGAAAGATTGATTGATAGGTACATAAGGGACGAGATACTGTTAAAAGATCCCCTCAACAACAGGCAATATGCATATCAGCCGGGTAAGTCGACGGACTCGGCGTTGGACGACCTAAGCATGCTTATCACAAAGTCAATAGAAGACAAAGATATACCATGGCCACATTTCTGGATATAGAAGGGGAGTTTAACAACGTCACAACAACCTCTCTCATACAGGCACAAGCAAGGAAAGGAGTCCCACCAAGCCTTTGCCAATGGATCAAGGCTAGCCTAGAGAAAAGGACAATCATATCCACTTTGGGGGGGCATACCATTAAGGCTAAGGCAGGGGGAGGCTGCCCACAAGAAGGAGTGCTATCTCCACTGTTATGGGCTATACTAGTAGATGACCTTCTAGGAAAACTGTCCAAAGAGGATATCCACTGCCTAGGGTACGCGGATGACTTAGCCATTGTCATCAGGGGCCGGTTCGCGGGAGTTGTCTCGGAGCGAGCACAAAGAGCCCTAAACATAGTAGACAATTGGTGCAAACAGGAGCGACTGACAATCAATCCACAAAAATCACAAATTGTCGTAAAGAACACTGAATAAAACACTTACTATGTTTTTAACCACTATAATTTATTATAATATATTTATATATTATAATAAATTAATAATAAATTATAGTGGTTAAAAACATAGTAAGTGTTTTATTCATGGTTCATTATGAATTATCACGTAGTAACGGTCGCAATCATCATTATGAACAAATTGTCGTATTCACAAAAAGACGAGCATTGCAAGGCCTAGAGCCACTGAAGCTCGAGGGTACGGAAATCCCCTTCGTAGGGGAGGCAAAGTACCTGCGAGTAACCTTTGACGTCAAAATGACGTGGAGACCACACATCACAAAAGCCACCAAAAAAGCAACAATATCATTGGGCAGGTGTCGCAGAATGTGCGGGAAAAATTGGGGACTAAACCCTAAAATGACTCTATGGCTCTACACCAGGGTGATAAGACCCATGATAGCCGAAGGAGCAGTGGTGTGGTGGACTAGGACAAATCAAAAGGGGGCGATAGGACTCCTGAGCAGTACACAAAGACTAGCATGTCTCAGTACAGGAGCCCTAAGCACCACCCCAACAACAGCCCTAGAAGCCATCTTGAACATAACACCATTACACATCTTTATTCAAGGAGAAGGTCCGTATCATACAGACTGATGCAAGGACAGGCGCCCATAATCCGCTCACACGGAAAAACACACCAACGACTAGAAGACGAGCTGAAGGCTAACGCGATCACAGCGATGCCAAGTGATGCCATGGCGAAAAAATATAATTTCGAAATAAAATACAAGGTACTAACCCCGAAAAGTAAAGACTGGGTCGAAGGCCAACCTACCAAAGCAGAATCATGCTGGTTTACGGACGGCTCAAAGACCGACAAAGGGATAGGAACAGGTATATATGGCACAAAACCCGAGACAAAGATTTCTGTTAGTCTCACCAAGGACACCATGGTGTTCCAAACAGAGGCGATAGCTCTTCACCACTACACAAGAGAAATAGCAAGACAAGACACCAAAAGTAGGTCAATTGCTATATTCTCCGAAAGTCAGGCGTTGCTAAGAACACAGGTCGAATCTAAGCTAGTGTGGGACTATATACGTGCTCTTAATGAACTTGGCTGTCACAAAAAAGTAACAATCACATGGGTCCCAGGACACGGAGGACATCCGGGGAATGACACAGGCGAAACCGTTCCTTAAGAAACAACCGCCAAAATTCACGACCGAACTCCTGAACCAAGACAGGAAAATGGTCAAAACAATAGTAGGCCTAATAACAGGACACTGCAAGCTCAACAAACATATGAGCAAAATAGGCCTGGTGGAAGAAGCACTATGCAGATTCTGCCTAGAGGAAGAAGAGGACTCGTTCCACATGCTATGCTACTGCGAGGGTCTGGCAAGGATTAGATATCAAAAGCTGGGCACTACAAACCCAAGCGCGGAGACATATCCAAGCCCCTCTGGCAGGGCTAATAGGACTACTCAAAGAGGCAAAGCTAGATCTGGTTATCTGAGATAAACAGGGATCCACAATAGACCTGAAAAGGTCGCGGTGGAATAGGCGATGGTGCCACCCATATAACGTCTATCTATCTATTTAATATGTGGCATGACGTTCTCCTTTGCCAGTATATGTCTTGACACAAGCGGGTTAATTGACGTTGGTTTTTATTCACAGTAACTATTTCACCCGCTTGCAACAACTCATAATAAAACACGCCCTTCATATCCCATCAAATGCAGAGAAGTACCTTCTTTCCGAAGTGATTGGGTTTTGCGACCGATTGTGATATTTGAACGGTATTTACCCCAGATTGTCATAGAATACTCATTTCTTATCGCTCTTAACGATTTGACACAAGAAAGACTTTCGACGCGGTTTATTGGGCAGAGAAATAGTGAGTTTATGCTGAACACCTTTTTCTTCTTCTTGGATCTTCCCTATCTCATATTGGCGTTTAGAAATCAATGGCTGGGTTACTCCTAGCTGTTCTGTAACTTCTTTCTTGTTTGTGCCGAATTTTCAACGAGAATCTTCTCCAATTTATCGCTGTTGCACTCCAATGGCATCCACCGCTTTTAAATCGTTTAAAATAAAATATTAACACATCTTATGATACAACACTTTCGTGGATAAAGGAACAAATCGATTTGCAGGCTCTTCTAGCATTTTCTCTTTGTTGAAATTCGTAAAGAATGCTGTGTCTCATATGCACCTTAGATGTTGCTATTTTCTACTATACTTCAAAATTTTGGAACTGTATGCTGTAAGTCGAAATTGTGGTAGTATCATCTATTAAGAAATTAGATATTCAGTTTGAACTAGAACCAACAGTTGTTTCTATTATGAAATTCAATAATGTTGGTATTCTGCGGTAAAATCTCCAAACACTCTCCCAAACTTTGATTTAATCTCTAAAGGAAAGCAAAAACCATTTTTTTTTAAATTTCATTACTTCTCTTTGATATTAAATTGAAGAAAGATGTTCGGGTCGCATACAATTCGGTCACAATTTCATAAGATATTTTATCATTGAATAATTATCATTTCATAAATAAATTCCATTTGTAGCGTAAGGTAACAACGGCACAATGATATTCCACGTTTTTTGATAAGGAATTCCCCTGTTCGAAATAGGGTTAGATAAGAAAAACGGTATGTGGGTAAGGTCAATACGTTTCTGTAATGCACTATCATTTGAATATCCTTCTTCGTCCAATGCCAATGTAAAAAGAAATCGATTTATAATTAGTTCAAAAGCGAAAAAATGATAATCTATTCGGGAATATATAAATAATATTAACAATAGTCCTCTTTATTGTTCTTATAGGACAAAAGGTGAAGTTTAGCCGGTAAGGTTAATCAACAAGTTAACAATTACCAATATTCATATACATACCGCAAGAAATTTTAATAATTTAAGGTTAAAATTTGATAACTTAATTTAAATTACGTCTGAATAATAACTATAAAAAAAACTATAACATCAAACTTAAAATTTGTATTTAGTATCAAATTTTAAAGGCCTGTTTTTAAAATTAAACATAGCATTTTTACGTGTATGAAATATGTATATGTTAAAATTATCATTTAAATGTATTAATTTTCTGCGTTCGATTACGTTTAATTAATACACCTGCATTTACTAGCTTAAATCGTGCAAATAAATGAAAAGTGGAATAGCCGGGGAAGCGATTTAGGTTATTGAAATCGAAAACAACGTTTACGTAACGTTGTTATTAAGTCTAAAACGGAATATACGAGAAAACGTTATATATTGTGCGTGCGCAACTGCGTTTGTGCGCGAAAGAGCGAGACGGCTTCTGTAAAATATAAGAGAGAGCGAGAACGGCTGCTGCCTAGAGAGTTGATATCGTAGAAATGAAAGTAATAAAAATTACAAGCGACAAAAAGCAGATGTTTTTCTCGTATACGATTACGTTCTTATGTCCTTTAATAAAGTTATCGGGCCGAAAGGCCTTAGGTCGATAGCCGTGAATTAACTAACTAACCCAATTACAAGTGTATCAGTAAGATTTTATTTTTGTGTCTGGCAAATTTTTTAAGTTGATTTTTAGTTACTAATTTACCATGATGAATTAAAATTTAATTTCAATGAAGGGTACCACAATTTTGGTAATTTTGGGTTTTCTAAAATAATACATTCTAATAGTAAATATTCTTATAAATTTAATGATATCTGGTTTCTAGATTGTCTTTTAATAATTATATGTGATATGCTTTATTTATTTGATCAACTATTTTTTAATGATTTTTGATATCAATATTTTTAAGAAGAAGCTGGAGTAGATAGAAGAAATTAAGATATATACATCATTTAAGTATATACACATTTGGTTTAAAACTATACAGGGTGTCCCGTTAATGCGGGGAAATGGCTGGATAGATTCCTGGGATCAAAATATGATGATTTAACACAACTTATCTATATCCAAAAATTTACGGTTAAGCCGGAATTTGTCTTCAAATTTCCAAAAAAAATTATTTCTTTTGTTTATAACAATTGAACGCTTTATTCGATTTAAATGAAAAATATCCCCGAAATATTGGCTGATGGAATAAAGAGGATTCAGTGAACAATTCCTATTATTGACCAATAACCCACAAAACCTAATTTATTACAAATATACGGTCAAGATATATTTTATTTCTATATATATATATATATATATATATATATATATATATATATATATATATATATATATATATATATAGTTACAGAAAAAATATCCACTAAGTGAGATGCAAGAACTTGGAGGCATACATCTAAACTTAATAATTTTTAAAATACGTAAATTCAGTTCAAATATTTACAAATTGAGTAGCAATTAATAAAAATTAATAATATTATTTGTAATAAGTAAATAACTTTAAACTAAAATAATCGTTAAAGCAGTCAGAGAATAAGTATATTCCATAAGTTCAAATAATAAGGAATAAGTGGCCAATTAATTAAAATAAATAAGGAATAACTGTCAACAATCATTAGTCCCAAACCTTATAAAAGGAAAGAAAGGGTTAAAATATAAAAATAGTGGAGTATGGTGAACTTATCTATTATATTCAATACGACTAGGAAAACTGGACAATTGAAGACAGCAGAACATTCAGATTTTTTTAAAGATGAAATGTGAATTCAAATTCAAGAGTCTTGTACAGCTATTGAAAAAGTTTACATCGTAAACAAAATGTACATTTAGCTAAGTAAAAATAAACTGTGGAGAAAGTGATCACAAGTTATTTTATTATTGTATCATCTTCACGTAACTCATTAATTAACATTTTTACAAATAAATGTTTAACAAGAAAAAGACAAATTTCAAGCTTTTAAATATGTAATAGTGTTAAAGACTATAACAGGAACGTCTAAGAACGTTACAAACAAAGTCATGACCATAAGAAAGTCAGCACTAGAGCAAGAAAAAACAAGAAAATGTTGGTAAATCTAAAACAATCGCACAAAAAGAGGCTACTACAAACTATAGTAACAGTCCTTAATGGTTATAGTATTTAAAAAAATAAAAAAAAAAAGAACCTATAAATAGATCGTTGTTGCTGGAGATCTTCTGAGTTACCGATTCGAGTGGTAAATGTGCAGAAAAAATGCGAAATTTAGAGTTTAATTACAAGGCCGTAAGAAATCAAAAACCTATTATAATTGGAACTCATTGCAAATTATGATAAGCAAAGTAAAGTAAGTTAACTAAAAGAGTTTTAAGAGAAAGCTTGTAGACATGAGGAAACATGGCAGTGTTAGGGGTTCTTAGATGATAGAGAGATCGAGAGAGGGAGAGAAAGCTGAAGCCCTAAAGGTAAATAATAGAAGAAAGAATAATAGTAGAATCCGATATATCTAAATCAAAGCAAAGATTCAAAAAAGATTTTGGTTGGCCATTACTTAGATGATATTTTATATTATTTATTTATTCAGGTAGAACATAAAACTGGAAACACTACAAACGAAAAAATGGAATGGTAGCATATTTGAGTAAAAGGTACTTCAAAGGGCTATTGAATTGAATTAGAAACTTCTTTACTGTCCAGAAATTAATGAGCTTACTGTAAGAGAAAATGATAAATATAATAATAGACTAAAACTAATTTTGCAAAATACTTTGAAAATTTTCCTGGTATGAATAATTTTGATAGGCTTCTAGGTGAGAGTGAGCTGAAGCTTAAAAATCTAAATGGCAGAATTCGATATATCTAAATCAATCTAGGTTTACTAATTAGTGATATTATAAGAAAACGGAAACTCTTACAATTATTCGCAAACTAACACAATATTTTTAATTCTAAATTAGTTATATATTTTTTACATTCGAAAAATTATCATAACCTCCGTTAGAAAATAAGGTTAGTGAAAATGAAGCTTTACATGATACAACAACGTGTTTTTATTATTAAACAATTCCTCAAAAATAATGCTCCGGCAGCCATAGTTCCAAAATTTCATACAAAATATGATCGGAACAGTGTTTAATTGGATGTAACGTAACAGTTCTAATATTTCTGGATGTTTAATTGTTTTTGGATCTGAATGAGGGTCTTGAAGAACATATTTACTGTCACTATTAGTTAGATATTTGTTGGATGTCATATTTCAAACGTATTCGATTGCCTTTATGATTGTAAATAGATTCTGAGGTGAATACTGGTGATTTAGAAGATAATTTATAGAATGCCCAATAATTTAAAGTTTCAACATAGAAAAAACAGCCAAAGCTGATAAATTGATAAATATATATGCTACGAAGAAGGTGTCAATACACTGCCTGAATTCTAATTTTACGATTAGGGGATTTGGAGAATATTTTGAAAGCAATAACATAGATTAAGGGCTGAGTTGAAGTAAAAACTTCTATATTGTTTTACATGCAAGAAGCTGTTGGTTGTTCGGGGGGGTTTGCGTTAATGCCAGTATTTGTCTGTTAAGATGGATCAAATCAAGAAAATTTCTAAGTCTGTCTTTGCCAGAGACTATTTTATTTGAAACAAACCATGTAAATGAACGCCTGACATTTCAAGGAAGTTTTCAGGATTCTGCCAAGATGGAATTCGCTATGGTTGCCTTCATTGCTCCCGAGACTAGTTTTGATAGTTTTTTTTTTTTTTATTTTACTTCAGTGGAAAATTAAGTTCATTAAGGGTGAGATTATCTAAATCAAATCTTTTATTATATCTATTCTATTATTATCTATTCATAGATTGAGACCTAACTGTTGAAGGAATGTGTTTAACTTTGTAACGCTAATTCTAGAAAAGAAGCGCACTGCTTTAAATATTTGTTTGACGCGTTTAGTCAGATCATCTGGTGCGAGTGCTTGTTGGATTCAAAATACATATGCAATAAAAAATAATGGAATTAAAGTAGCACCTTGATAGCAATTTCTTTAATGATCACCAATTGGAAGAATCTATTTAAATTGCGAGAGTAAGTGCATTTATAAATTATGTTAAGAAGAGTTGGAGGGAGGTTAAAACTTCTTAAAATTTTTATGGAGACATTGATTTTGACTGAGTCGAATGCAGATTCCCAGAAAGAGGGTGAGCATATTTTACTTTCTAATCGTAACTGGAAACGAGCTTTAAATATCTTCGCAAAATTTTTAAAAAGACAAGAAGCCAAAAAAATTTGACGGTTGAAGAACCTAAGTTGGGGTCTTTCCTTATTTTTTAGATAGATTTAACATTATTCCATTGAGGTTTACTAGTTATTTGTTTATATAAAAGATGTGTTTAGTATTGTTGATATCATAACACTAAGATTTATATCATAACCAATTCTTATTAAAGTAGAAAATTAAGCTAAGAATATCACAAACTAAGACGAGGTCAAAAATAAAGAAAGCCAGTGATATAGCAAAAAATGGGAATGGTGATATTAAATAATAACGGTACAAAATTGTTAAAATAGTTCCAATAAATATGTATAAAAACAGGAGATAGCAAAACAAGCTAGTATAGAGCATGACGGTCCATTGATTGTATAAGAAACTGATGGCCAGCAAAAAAACTGTTCAAGTTCAAACAGGATAAAAAAATAAAAGCAAATTTAAATAATTTAGAAGATTTCTTGGCGTAAACAGTCGTATTAGTGGTGGTAGTAGCTCTTGAATCCGAGTGAGCCCAGAAGGCAAGAAATGGTAGAAAGCGATATATTTTGAACAAAATCTAAATTAATTTAAGTTTATTAAATGAAATATTAGCCTCCTATTTTCAAAAATTTTATTATAAATGTAAGTATAACATTGAAATAGGTGACATCGTGACCGAAATGTACATTTGCTATTAATAAAATGCGAAGAAAGGACACTCCAATAAGATAAAATTTCATGTTTTATTGAAATGTTATTCATGCCTCATTTTTAAAATTTAACACTTTTAACTGCATATGCAAGGACATAAGCTTGGTGTGAGGCGCAGATAACTGTTCGAAAAGGAAACGATAAAAAAATAACTGATTTAAATAAATTTGAAAGATAAATTTTAAAAAATAGCACTATACATTAAGCAATCAAGGAAATAAAGTACTCTTAATATGCGAACTTATATTTAGCACCTGACATAGATGTGACGTGCTAATAATAACTTAATTAATATGTAATAATTAACACATATGATTATTCATCTGATTGATAAGGTCATCGAATGTGGCGAAACAATTATCACAGAGTTTGACTCAAAAATAAACTGACGTGAATAGTTGTATATTGACTATAAATGTATGAATCATGTATTGTGTTATGTGTTATTTAAATGAATTTACAAGTTCATTTATTTAACTGTATTTATTGAAGATCTAAATTATATAGCCGATTTTTGACTTTTGAAAATTTCATTTTTCGATTCGAAAATTTGGCGTATTGGTTTCGTTATAGACTTTCTTTGGAGGCAAAAGGTACCGCTGCCCCGGGAACTAGTTTGGTATATGAAAATATATTTTCCTTGTGTGATTTTAAACTGTTTAAATGCATCTTGTTAATTTTTATTTTTGCTTTCATTAAATCCTTGATCAATGCCCAAATAATGACGATAGTTATAGTTACAGTTAAACTCTTATATTATTTTTATTTGTTTCGAAATTTCAATAAAACTAAACGAACTATTGAACGTTATATAAGAATTAGCATTCGTTACATAGGATTGTGTAATTTCGATCAATTTGGTAACATATGCTCACCATTACAGTTTCCGATTAAGCCGGGCGTTAATTACGCGTGAAAAATTAATAAAGCGGACAATTTTCGCTAGGTAATATTCAAATTAACACTACAAATTAGCGTTTTAACTAAATCCAATTAAAATTCAAACAAGCACATGCACGCAAGTGCAAGGAGGAAGAAAGCGAAAGTAAAAGTTATTTTGCCGTACTAATTAACATCGCGGAAACGCACGCATTATTGGTTTGTCGTGTAGAATGTTTTTAAGTTTCAATTTCATTACGAAAAAGATAATAAATTATCTATCATAATAAGGAAATTTTCTAAAAAAATGTTTGATTAGAAAATGAATATTTTGCATTTATATAATTTAATAGTTTTTAAAATTCATAAACAAGAAATTACAATTATTTATTACTTTTACTTTAGAAAAATATATCTTTATCACCAATTTTTATAATGTTAATGTAGATTAAATTATTATTTTCCTGTCAACAGGTATGAGCAGGTTTCGACTTATTTGCGTCTCGCCAGGACAGCAGTTGTAGACAAGGAAACGGATTGTTCCTATAGAGTTTATGAACTTCTACTTCCCCGTTAAGCATCATCATCATTAAGGTTAATATATATGCATCGTCTTTTATAAGAAAATAATTTCTATAATTTTTACCTGAATCGATTTTTATTAGTGTTTTCATGGACCGTTTCATAAAAAGTGACAAAATTAAGCAATAACCATTCGATTTCTTATTGGATTATTCATAAAATGCCGTTGCAGAATTGAGTGGCGTCAAGTGAAGCGTGATAATAAGTGTATATCCTCGAGGAAAGAAGCCGGAGAAAGTAGAAATTACATAATGGCCTGACTGTTGAACGTTCATTCTTTCTTTCGTTTTCAAAGCCAATTTCTCCATAATGCGCCACGACTTCACTTTTGCTCTATAATTTTTACATTTTGCCATCGAAATTTACTTATTTAATTAATACTTACTTAAACAAAATGATTCTTTTATTTCTATTTTGCACCTCGTGATTCATAAATAACATGTTCAATATCGAAAAACGTGGAAGTTTATTGTTTCAAATTAGTTATAAAGATAAAATTGTATTGAAACACTAGAACTTTCTTAACAAATTGTAAAGAAACACTAACACTTTCTTCACAAATTATGAAGAAAGTGTTAGTGTTTCAATACAGTTTTACTATAAAAATCTTCACGTAACTGAAGAAATATATTTCTAGTCACAAAGAAAAAAATTGAGAATTTTTTTTATCATTACAACTAAATGTCAATTCAGTGTAAGTATGAAATACCATGCAGTCACAGTCGCAACTATTTATTAATTTATTTTTGTTTTTGCCAAACAAAACATGTAAATATGGTCTTTATGTGTCTAAGTTTTAAAGGGTTAAACAGAGTTCAGTTACAATACAACTACAAATAATAAACATTGAGAATAAAATTTTAATAAACACACCAAACGTGGCATTTTATTAAATTTAATTGATCATCTTTATCATTGTCAAAACAAAAATGTTCAAAATAAACTAAAAAAAATATATATAAGACCAAACACCTGTGGATCTTTTAATACCGGTGTGTGTGATTTGTTTGGATGATTTTGGCCTTTATAACCTACGCATATAAAAAGCACCCAACGACCCTTCTTTTTTCCTTCCTCCTTTCTTTACCCTCGCAGGTGTCCTAGGGGGTGTATAAGCTGAATGCCGAACGTGTACCAACTAGAAGTTTCCGTACATCCCCGTACGTCCGCACCGTAAAATCGACGAATTTAAATTTTGAAAGCAATCGCCTTCTTGCAATTTATAGTACGGTTTGGTTGCTACACATCTTGAACGATGTTTTTATAACATGGGGACCCGAGAAAACGAATGCACATGTTCTTTTTCCCACGACTTGGTACCCATGTGTGTGTGCGTATGTGCCTGTGCGTCCCTCTCTGTCTGTCAAAAAAGGTCATGCGGATCAGGTTTCTTGGGCTTTTCGGGGGTGTATATGGTGTGGCGACCCCGAGGAACACTTGTGCACCAAAACAAGACAGGTTTTTTGCCTGTTGACGTTAGGGTAGTAGGAGGGTGTTTCCTCATTGCTGTGAATACACTTTTTTTGCTTACTGTTAATGGTTAACGGTTTTTTGCTAAAACTGTGCTTTTATGAAAAAAATAATGGGGGAAAAACTGTATAATAATAACGGTGTAATAACGAATTACTAACTAAAATAAGTAGTAATATATTCATTAATGTCAGTGTTTAGAAAAAAATGTTAATGAATGTGATACGGTTATTATAAATTCCTAATTTTATTTAATAATATTTTTTAGTTGATATACATATAAGAGAGTCACATTAATCAGTTAAAGTATAAAATGAAAAATAACAAAAGAATATTCATATCAAATTTATTTGCTATTAATTAAACAAATCGTATTTTTTAATCTCAAAATTTAGAAATCAGTGTCACAAAGAATACGATTATCTCATAGTTTGTGAGTTTCTTTATAGGAGTAGTTTACCCTCTCTTATCTTATAGTTTGTGAGTGTCTTTAGGACCACTATAAAGACGCGGAAAGATTTTTATATTACTAAAACGCATAATTTGGCCACTCTTTAACTTACCTGCTTCTACTACACTATATATCACTAACTACAAATTAAACACGATTGTTACTTTGTTTGTATAATTAAATTCAGTTATACAAACAAAGTAAAAATTGTGTTTAATTTGTGTAACATACATTTATTGAAAAGAAAATATTGACACTACTTTGTATATGTTAAAACAACGTTTCATTTATTTTAATAAAACAATATTGCAAAAACATCATGATATTCATGACTACCTAAGACGAAATAAAGAGAAAAGTATGACAATTAAATACAGACACTAATTTTTGAGAATTCTCCACATCAATATAGTTACGATTTCTATAATATCAATGTTTAGTTTACATTTCTACAATAGACTACCTAGAAATAAGTTTAAACTAAAACTAAAATCATTACTTTTAACGTATAAAATACAATAATTAGGTTCAAAAAATATATTAATACTTAAAACCAAGAATAACAGTAGTTTTCTAACCAAGTTATTTAAATTGTTATGTCGATAGATTTAAATATTAATATATTTTCTCTTGACGTTTAAACATTTTTTACTCATAACCGCTGAAATATTAAAATTTTTGGAAGAAAAAGACAGTTGGACCTTTTTAGATAAACATAGTTTTAAATTTAACTAATTGTAAAATAATAATCTTGAAAAAAGCTAAACATTAGATTAGAGATTATTGAAAAAATGTAAAGGCTTAAAAACTAATTGAAGTAGTAGTACTACTACTAGTGTTTGACTATCGACCACGTGGCCCTTCCGCCTTGTTATTTATTTATTTATACACGGTAACACCAATATTCCAAAAACTATTTTAATATTATTATAAACTATAAACTAAACGAACATATACAGGAATTTTAAGATAAATATATACATATACACACATAGTAAAGATAATGACCTACATTATATATTTGTAAAGAAAAGAAATTATTGAATGAATTATAAATTAAATTTATAATTAAAACAAAATATAACTATGTATAGAACATAATGTACGTTTTGAAGTCATAATAATCTATCTATATTGAGAGTGTTTAATTTGGATTTGAATTTTGAGAACTCACCAAATATATCGAAATCAACCTGAGAATTTAGCAAATTTGCATAACTCATAATTCTTTGAATGGGATTATTAAGACTCTAATTATTTAATAATATTTTCAATCTAAATACTGGTTTATTCCTTAAAGATAGATTTGATAAAGGAAAGTAAAAATCAATATTTTCAAAAATATTACTAGTAATCATTCCAGTGACCATTTTAAATAGGAAGTGTAAGTCTGATTTGATCCTTCGTAATTCAAGATATTCAATATTTGACACACAACAAATTGATTTACAATCATTCATGGATAAATTTAATTAAAATGATACAAATGAAATACATTTTCTCTGAACTCGTTTAATTTGTTCTTTGTAACGTTTATAATGAGACCATAAACAGTTGAAATACTTGAAAGCTGGCTTAAAAGCAATTGAAAGTTTGCTTATCATAAGTATTTGGAAAATGTGAAAAATATAGTTTTTATTCATTTTTGCCAAAAACAATTGAGATTTTACTAAAAATGTAAATAAATATAGTTGAGAACTCGAAAGCAAACTGATAAACTTAATCAATTCTATTTTTCCATTTTAAGAAATATACAGTTTTGAATTTTATTCAAAATAAATGTAAAACATGTTTTCACAAGCAACAACTGAATTTTACCAAAAACAAAGCTAAGAAAACAGCTATAAACTTGATTTTGCAAAAGGAGGAACATTTTGAGTTAAACAAGTTTAGTTGCTTAAAAATGATATTTGATAAGAAGAAAACATTTGAAACATTAAAAAAGAAACCTTTAATTTTTTAAAAGAACAGTGGAAAATTTCTTAGAGAAAGAATAATTAATTAAAAGAATTTTGCAAATAAATAAAAGAATTTAACATTTTATGAAACCAAAGTTTCGAATTTGTTTTAAAATAATTGAAAAACATGTTCTTTCAAATAAATGAAGACTTACTTACAATAAAGAAGAAAATATCTAAAAGCAATTGAATTTTACCAAAAAGATTTTCAAAGGAAAACAGTTATAAACTTGCTCAAAGTAATTGAGATTTTGCTTAAAAAATAATTAATAGCAGTTTGAAAATTTTATTTATAATACTCACCAAAAAAATTGACATTTGCTCAGAAAAAATTTGAATTTTTTTTAAGAACGTTTATTTTTTTAAATTATCTAAAAGAAAAAATAATTAATTAAAAGACAACGATTTGTCTTTGAGTCTCGTGAAGAGTATAATCAATATAAATAACACTTAATAGTAATTAAAAATATATCATTTCTTCACAGTTTTTATTTTACACTATATGTACATTTCGAACACGAAATGTTCATTTTCAATAGTCAATTGACATAAAAAAATAATTAGAAAAGTCAAAAAAGTTGGGCGACTTAATTATTATGTTTAACAACTAAATAAAAATGATCGAAAACATCGGGGTGGGTTTAAAAGTTATTTTTTGGAAAATTAAAAATTGGAATATATTCAAGGTCTCTAAAGGACTAAGATCAAAATTCAATAAATAATTTGTTTGTTTCTTCATCTTAGTTGCTTCTAGAATATTTATGTTATTATCTGTTGAATGTTTTAATAATTTAGTGTTTTCTACTGAAAATTTGTGGCCCGTGGAGAAAGTGTGATGTGACTGCTGATTTTTCAATATTTTGATATTTTGTTATTTTGTGTGATATGTGTGTTCTTTAAAACGTGTTAATGCTTGCTTAAAACAATTGAAGTTTTACAAAAAACATACTTTTAATTTATCAAGGCAATTTTAAGTGTGTGCTAAAAAAATATGAAAAATTTAAAACTGCAATACTTGTTAAAACTTCCTGAGTAATCCTATCACAAATGATTAGTTAATTTATATACATCTATGTAAAGGGACCTTTTACATACACCTTTTATTTTATTTCAAAAAAAGAGCTGGGCCCCAATAAAAAACGGATTCGCACGTTTATAGTGTTGGTGGTAAACTTGGAATAATACTAATACTTCTTCGCAAATAATTTTTATTTGAACTAAAGGTAATTTTCAAGTACTATGTACTCATTATAAATAGCTTAAAACCAATTCAATTTACACAAGTAGAAGCAGATATATACCTCAAGGGATTTTTGGGAAATAATATGAATTAAGGGATTCATTAATGCTTACATTTATGTTAGAATGGACTTGTAAGTTTTAAAGCTAATAATTATTAGCTTATATTATTCAATGGGATTAAAACAAAATTAAGTAATCTGTTTTTCTGTTTTTTTTTTCATTTTGATAGCCTCCAACATATTTAATTTCTATTCTGACGAATGTTTTAGTAATTTGCATTGTTAATCAAAAATGGCTTGTGATTATAGTATGGTGAGCAACCGCTGATTTTTCGGGGTTATAATTTTTAAAATACATAGTAAAATGGTTCTTAAATCTTCATATACTTAGTTAGTGTTAGTATTTATCAATCAAATCTTCACGCAACTCAAGAACAAATTTCTATGTTGATGATATAATATCAATAAATATTTATATAAAAGAAATAACTAAAATTATTTTTTATTTTTATAAAATGGATCAAAAACATCAACTTTTAAAATGGTTTAATCGTAATGAAAGAGATTATATTAATTTAATAAATAGATTATTTATTTTATTTTATAGTGATAGAAATTTGACAAAGTCTCGCAAATATTTCTTCTATTTCTATTCTATTTCTTCTATTTCGTTTGATAACGAATGAGATAAACTATTTACAATAAAAATTGAAAGTTTTTGATTGTTAAAAAAAAATAAGTTGCATCGGATTCTTTTAATAGGGAAGAATATACGAGTATATTAGCAAAATGTGTTTAATTTTAACTCCCATCGAAAATATAATAAATCGCTTTTACAGAAGCCTTAAACTAATCCCTGCATTTTTAGATCTGTCAGAAGCATTTGATTGATTCAAACGAAATTCTTATTCTATATATCAGTTAGATGATAATGTGTATTTTGTTAAACCACATATCACAGCTAACATAACTATACAGTTCTGTTTTTCTTCTCATGATGTGGTGTCGCTTAGCGTCCCTGCACTGCGGACTCCGTGGCCCAGTGTGTGTACTCCTGTGACTTCTATGAAGTCCAACAGTTTCTGTCAGAGGATGCACTTGAGCTGTTCTTCAGGAAGTACAGGCTCCTTGAATTTCTCCATGCGTTGTCGTCTGTATGCTTCGTATGTACACAGTAGGTGTTGTGGAGTTTCCTCTTTTTCCAGACACCAACTTCATAGGGGGCTTTTCTCGATTCTCATCCTATACAATAGTATGGTATCCCATAATATTCGATCTTATTTTTTATTTATATTAATCATTTTGTAGCATACGTGACAAACACAGAAATTTGTACCTACGTGAACTACAGCAAATGCTCATATCATAATAAATGTATCAAATTATAAAATATTATTTATATTATATAGTTATATTAGGAAGTTTCAGCAGTCATCGGCAAGCAGTAATCGAAAGAAAACCAAGAAATATTATGTTCTGTTAAGCCAAGAAAGATTGCTTAACAGAACGCCAGTACCAGAATTGGTTGCCGAATTCCGTTTCGGTAATTTCAATGTCAAAGACGATAAAATAAAGGCATGTTATTTAAATATATGCAAATGAATTTACTAAAAATATTTTAAAATTAGCTAAGAGTTAAGTTATTTTTTCATCTAAATGATAATACAGAAAGGACATACATCTCATAAAGACAGACTGCAAAATTAGATCGCTTTTGGATTATATCATTCCAAAATGTCAGTCGCTATATTTACCCAAATACGAGCTAGCTCTAGACAAAGCAATACACGAACGAAGGACGCATCAGCTTTAGGACGTACAACAGCCAAGTTATTTCTCGGGAAAAACACTGGAATGTTGTATCATGCGCGAAAACAGTGGCTTACCAAAGGTTCTGATAGAAAAATCAAAAGTCTACACAGAGGAGACATGACCTATTACGGTAGGGATCTGTTATTCTTATTGCTTGGAAGGATTAAAAAAGTATATATAAACAATACGATCAAACCAACGTACATATGGCATAATAAGCATATGGGAGGGGTAAAACTTCCACATCATTATTTGGGGAACAGCAGTATTTTACGAAAATCTATCAAGTGTTTCTTACAAAAAATTGGCATTTTTTTATGATAAACTCCAATATATTGTACCTATCTGCCAGAAAATAAAACAAGTAACAAAAAATTCTACTGGAAGTAGCCAGAGAATTAATAACAGTGGATTCTAAAAATGCAGCATTGCACCTGACACTTCTCGAGTATCTAAAATAGGTCCTTTTAATCATACACCCTTCAGGTTTTCTGAACAACTACAAAACCACGTCTTAGAAAAAATAATCACTACCAAAAGACCAAATTCGACTAGAGCATGTAGAGTATGTTTTTCAAAGTAACCAAAACCAAAGTAAAACTAGATATATTTATGAAAGCTGCTGTGTATCATTACATATCAAAGCTGCTGTGTATGTGATTAATGAAAATAACAGGCGATTTTAGATCGTACAAAGTACGAAAACTTCTTTCGATTTACTATTTATAGATAACTCCCGCGTTTGAATGTATAGTTGATAATGACTTAAGATATTTATTTTAATTTTGCAAAGCTACTCTAATCTTAATAGCGCAAGGAATTCCTAGTGCCGATTTTTTAGTCTTAAATAAATAAATACATTTTATTGACGGTCATCACTTTTACATTAAAAAAATACAAAAATAATACTTATGTCTACGTAGTACAAATTAAATAATAAGTTAAATAGCAAATTATAAATTAATCAAATTAGACTTAAAACCAAGGAACGATGGATTAAGTAACTTACAATACTCGAGGGCGACTTCAATGACAAGCATCCAAAGGGGCAGAAGACTGTTTGATTATATCGTTCATCTCTGACTGCTCATTCAGAAGTTAAAATTATTCTATATTTTGTCACTTAATTCTTAATACCGTCCCGACATTCTAAACTTTTTCATAGACAATCAAATTGAAAACGATATAAATATATGGATCATTTCAGAATTACAATCCGATCACAATCCAGTTATAATGGATAATCATACAGAAATATCTAGACTTGAGAGAACAGCTAAGATCACTGACTGGAATCTCTTCTCCATCTCGAAACACGTTTCGTCGATTCCGGCGATGCGAAATCGAGAGGGGATCGATGAGGGCATAGAAACCCTCACAGCGGCTAAATAAAATTAAATTAGGGACAAAAATTGTAACCGACGTAGTTGGCAATGCACACGCTATCTCCAAACAAAGCAGGATCTGAATAGATTGTAAAATGACATTCAGAAAGAGTTTGAAACAATCTGAAATGCCCGTTGGGTTAGACGTATGGCTTCACCAATACCAGCATAAACCCCAATTTTGGAAGCTCACAATGAACTTCACCAAAACCAGAAAGGCCACCTCAGCCATCCATGGGCGAGACGGCCTTGCCTATCTTGCGGAAGAATAAGCCGAAGCTGAAGCCTCTTGGATGAAATCGAAGATGCTATGTCCCTGAACCGACAACAGTTAGAGAAGTCAAGGACTTCATCAAACTGGCGCCAAATAAAAAAGCGCCTGGAGACGAATAAAATCAGTTACAGCTGCCTCAAGAATCTATCACTTAAGGCTATTGTATTTCTCACTAACATTCTTAATGCCTGCCTAAGAACAGGCTATTTTGCAAAAACGTGGAAACACGCCACAGTTATTTTAATATCTAAACCAGGTAAAGATTTTAAGTTCCCACAAAATCATCGTCCAATCAGTTTACTCTGTACATTAGGTAAACTACTACATTTGCATGCATTTGAGCGAATGTTCAAATGATCACAAAGACGTCCCAAATACACAATTTGGCTTTATAAAAAGCCATCCATAAACCACCAGTTAGTATGAACCAGCGATTACGTAATCAAAGGCTTTAATCGTAAGCAAAGCACCTTAGCCATTTTCCTAGATATGGCTAAAACTTTTGACTGCAACTGGCATGATAGATTGATTTTTAACTGCTATTCCTAAATTGTCCCATATACCTGGTGAAACTTATCCAAGAGTTTATCACCAAAAGAACCTTCTCAGCACGTTGTGAATGAGCTATATCCGAACCGAGAAAAATGACTGTCAGCGCTCTCTCCCATCTTGTACAACATATATGCACACGATATTTCAGCCCCAGAATACACACAAATGGCCCCGTATCGTGGTAAATCTATTCCGCACATGATACGCAAAATCCAAACCGCTCTCGACAAACTCTAGGAGTGGACACTTGAATGGAAACCTCAATTAATCCTGAGAAAAGCCAAGCCATTTACTTCTTTCAGGGCCGCTCGATTCCCACTGACAATCATACTTTCAAGGACACAGCTATACCATTGGTCGACCAAGTTAAATGCCTCGGTCTACATATGGATAAAAGATTAAATTGGAACAAACACGTCCAAATGACCATCTCAAAAGCCAAAAAAGTCCATCTATAAAAGGCAATCATACGGTCAAAAATGGAATATGGTTTCCCTGTATAGATTTCCCTTTCAAAGTCATAGATGAATAAGTTGGAGGCTGCACAGAGCACGATGATCGTAGGATTGTGAATGCGCCGTTCAAGACGATTAACATTGACGATTGTAAATATGGTCCATATAGGAGAGGCATACTCAATATTGCAACTCACCAATGAACAGTATAATCTTTTCAAGCAATTGACATTGAGATTCTTGCCAAAATGCCATACGTAACACCAGGTTTGGAGAGACTAACTACGTAGCCAGTTAGTCTCTCCAAACCTGATGTTACGTATGGCATTTTGGCAAGAATCTCAATGTCAATTGCTTGAAAACATTATACTGTTCATTGGTGAGGTGCAATCTTGA
Source organism: Ontholestes murinus (assembly GCA_963969525.1). Taxonomy (NCBI): domain Eukaryota; kingdom Metazoa; phylum Arthropoda; class Insecta; order Coleoptera; family Staphylinidae; genus Ontholestes; species Ontholestes murinus. Next base: position 46,396,443 of record OZ018395.1, read on the forward strand.
GTATGTGAATATTGAAAGAAAACTTACAATCAAAAACAAAAGGTCTTTGAATAAATGACATTTGGACACATTTAGGTATAAATTATTTCTGATACACTCGTTTAAATGTGAATTATATAGAGGCAACCAATTTTAAATATTTTAAAATCATTTATATAGAGATTAAAATCACAGAGTGTAATAATATCGCTTATGTCACTCTTGAATAAAATAAATAGTATTGGAGTACAATGTGACCCTTGGGATAATATTTACAGATTTCGATACATAGTTATTTATGGAGACAATTTAAGTACGATTTATAAGAAACGAGGAGAGTCAATCAATTATATTACTTCAACAGTAAGCCCTGGTCTATTCTATCGAATGCTTTACTGAAGTCGGTGTAAATTATATCAATTTGCAATGGTTCAAGTAGAGTCCTTGATACAATTTTATATTCAAGCAGATTGATAAACTTGAATAAAAGCACTAACACTTCCTTCATAAATATTTGTGAACAAAGTGTTACTGAAGAAATTGTTAGTGTCTTTATTTAAGTTGATTAATTAAATTTTCACGTAACTCGAGAAAGAATTCAATATTTAAGAAGATTGGTTACTATAGATCATCCATTAACAAAATCATGCTGATTATTTGACGTGAAAACCATGCTAGTTGTTTAGCTATCATTTCATTTAAAATCTTTGAAATAACTGAATATTGCTTATAACTTATGTATAGGGTTACAAAGTGAATAAATATAGTAGACTAATAATTGAGTTTAATACTTCTTGAACGTTCATAGATAAATTGTAATTTAGTATTATATTAGAGGCAAGCCTGGTAATTAAATGTGGTGGTTTGGTCGATTCAAAATCAAAAAATAGATTGGCTATATCGGCACTATTATTAGCTTTTCACTCACCTAAAGACGTAGTATTTGGATATCCATTATCCTTTTTATTAGCTTTTAGCGTATCGCCAGAAAACTTTTGGATCAGATTGTAAAGAGTGTTCCATTTTGGAGAGGTAAGTTTGGTAACATGAAAATATGTAATAATCATCTAAAGGATCACTTTGTTTGAATTTAGTGTGAACTCTTTTCTTCATTCGAATAAAATGAATAAACTCTTTGATCATCTATTAGAATGCCAGTTGCTATAGTAATAAACAAATTCAGGGGGCACAAACCGATCAATTGAATCCTAAATGATATCATAGGTGTGAGTAATATTTACTCAGTGGATGTAATTTTCTGCTCAATATCAATATTATAGGTGATGAAAACTTCTTGACCTAGAAATAAATTTATATTTCAGGCAGTAGTGAAATCTAGATCCAAATAAGTACCGCGTGAGTTAGGAATACAATTTATTTGCGAGGCATTTGGCAAACTATAAAAATACATCATAGTGAAGGCAGAAAATCCGTGGTGAGTATACTTAGATGCTGTACCGTCCCATTTGATTTGAGTAAGTTATAGTTACCACAGATAATTATATTGTTACAGTTATTGATATCGATGATACCTTTCAATTGTAGAATCCGGTTTTATGTAAATCTCATCAATAATATACGGGAATTTTAAAAGTTTTAATAATATAAATAACTGTTCTATTGAATTGTTGCTGGAGAGTCTAGTTTTTATTCTTATCTGAGAGCCAATTATGGCGTTTTGACTTAATATAACTCCTTATAAGAATATAAGTTTTGTAAATGGTAATTAAATTTTAATAAAATTGTGATCAAGTGATGAAGAAATAAATGGTACTAACAACATTATTCCAGATACAATCATGTATCGTATGATATAAGATGGGAAACTAGCCCTTTTTGAAATTCAGCTAGTTCTTTGATGAATTTATGTTAAGGATGGACTTCAAAGGACATTTTTATCGAAAAGCCAGAACAATTGGATAAAGATTCATATCCATATTTACTAATAGTTCTAAGGTTTTTATTAATCTGAAACCAAGTTTCTTGTACGAAAATATAATTGCAACTTATTTAACTTTAATTGATTATTTATTCCAATTACAAAATTGCTTAAGATTGAGCAACTACTGGTCATGAAGTGAATAAAATGAAATCGATTAAAGCCACCGAATGTAGGTAAGGTAAAATCAATATTATCATCATTCCCGTAAGACGTTGTAAGTTTTCAAGGTCAGTGTATAGGTATATGACATTGATTAACTTGTATTTAATAAGTAATGCAAACACAACAATTTCAGTGTCTTTATATTATAGTAGTAATATTATTAATTTGTATGTAATTATTCACTTCTTAGGTTTATATGAAAATAGAAAAATACAAATTAATTTTTAATAAATGATTGAAACAAATTAATTTATAGCAAGTGTTTTTATTAAAAGTTTATTTATGTCTGCTGGCGCTTTGTTAACAAACCCTCTGATATTGTCTTTGTGGTATAATTACCTGGAAATACATTAACTGAACGATCACAATCAAGTCTACCATTATTCATGAGATACAATAAATAGGTTTTTTTTTATAAGCAACATGTGAAACGTTTGATCACATGTTGATTTTAGAGCATCGCGAGATATCCATTACGAGTGCATCATCTTCCAGAAATAAAACACTACACTGTGGACTCTGGAAAAACAAGGCCCCCTGGTGTTAAATAAATTTAAACAATTAATGACACCCACAAAAAGAGCACCGAGTAAATAACACGCATACACACACACATGCATTAACCATATGCCCGAAGTATTCAGTTACAAGCTCTGGAAATCATCATAATACATACACACATTTTCAGACATATTTAATATCAAATTATTATAGCCTAGTATTTAAAAAAAACTTAATTACATTTTAATATAGAGTTCTAAATTAACTGTTACTTTCTTTAGATTGATACATCGATTATTTTATAACATATACATATGTCATAATTATGTAGAGGTATACTTTCAATTTGGATCTTAATTTAAATTAAATAATATTGAATTTAAACTATTTTATGTATTAAAAATACTTTGAGTTTGTATTATTTTAGTTCATTTATCTATAATAAATTGAATGTTTTCCAATAATTAACCATATCATATAAGTCTAATATGATTTGTACAATTCTGTTTATAGTATTGTATAGTATTTTATAGTAATAACGTATAAACTATATACAATTTTATTTATAATAATAACATATACTAATATGAATATTTTCTTAAAAAGCTTTTTTTTTAATTTCACCATCATTATGTTAAAAAAATATACAAATTTAATCCTAAGCAAGGTATTCCTTAAGGTTCTCCGTTATCACTAATAATTTATAATATTTATATCTTTATATCAATGATATTTGTAACCCTAATCTACATTACCTAAGTTTATTTATTATTTATTATATGTTAGATAATGGCCTTGTAAGGGTTGAAACAAAATAAATCTTGTCTGCGATATCATATAACGTTCCTTACAATTTTTTTTTATAGTAATATTCTACACACTAAATTTAATTTTATACAATTCTGTTTAGAGTAATCATAATGATAATAATATAAAATATGCATTTTTTTTTTAATTTCACCATTATGATTCTATGAATGTATTATTTAAAATTTGCCTTCGCTTCACGAATTTGCAATTTCCTGCCTCTTCAATTCTTTCAAAGAAAGCACTTAAAGGTCATCGCCGTCCTCGCTTTCATTAATATCCGAATTTGTGTTATTAATTATTATCGGATTAATAAAAACATGAAATGTGAATGCAATGTAAATTTTCTGTGCAACGAACTTTTGTATGAAGTGTAAACACATTATCCATCCGTATTCACTTTCCCTATTCGACTTTCTTTAAACTTTGAAAGTGGAACGATTATGTTGTATGAATGTATGTGTGTGTGTGTGCACCTTCTCTTTCCCTCCTTCTTTCCCTAGCGGAGTACAATGATCGTTCCGCTTCTTTTTAATCGCCCTCACTAATTAGTTTTTTTTATTTCCTAAATAAATGTACGTCGCAACACAAAATTGACCAATAAAAGTAATTATCGGTATAATTTAGATGACAGTTTTTGAATGGGTTTTCCCTTCATCGTGATAAATGTAATTGGTTTTTGATTAACCTTTGAGTGTATTGCATTTAATCCTTCTATCAGTTGTTGACTTATTAATACTTTAGTAAATATTATTTGTAAATATAGTGGTTATGAGAAATTGTTATTATAATAAATATAAATAATTATATAAGACAATTATATGTATGTATATGTTATTAGCATTTTCTCATTATCTCCATTCGTTATGATTCAAACTTATATGTGCCAATACAGTTTATTTTTAATTCCTTCAATTAAAATTATTTGAGAAAATGCTTTCTCTTTGTTACATATGTATGTATAATGGTGATGTGGCCATCAAAGTACTTTCCCTATATTTTACTTGAAAAGTATGAGGTTTGCGCAAAAAGGCTTATCATAAAAATCTGTTCACTTTTGAATTCTCTACAATTATTTGTAATACAAGTTTCATGTAACTCTAATAGTTTATTGGCAATTGGCAAAAAATGTCAAAATTTTCAATTTTTATTTTTTTTCTCAAAAATTAAAAATTTTATGAAAAACATTTTTTAACAATACTTGTTCTGTTTCTCATTCCCTTTAACTTTTGTTTCAAAAAAATTGCAATATTTTTCATATTAAAAAAAATATTTGAAGAAAACAAAAAACGGCCTCGAGTAAACATCCATTTCCGGTTTTTGAATATTCACCAAAAGCTTTTCAGTTCCAGATTTGAACGATAAAACCTTAAGTTTAAAGTTTCATCTCAATCGGATTGTTAGTTTTTGAGATACAGCGCCCACAGACATTTTCATGCACGAAAACAATACTTCCCCTATATATACTATATAGGGAAAGTAAAAATATTGTAAAGTTTGCCTATTGAAAAAAAGAATTATGAACAATAAAAAACTCACAAAGAGTTAAACCTAAACAAAAAATATCACTTCCTAAATTATACTGTCTACAGAACCGCATATCAAATGAAGAGCAATACTTACTTTTCAACATGAATATAATTTGATATAAAATGGTGATGTGGCCATCATAGTACTTTCCCTATATTTTTCTCGAAAACTATGAGGTTTACGCAAAAATGTTGTTTTTAATAATTTGTGCACTTTTGAATTAGCTACAATTATTTATTATATGAATTTTATCTATCTCCAATAGTTTATTAGCAATTGGCAAAAAATGTCAAAATTTTCAATTTTTATTTTTTTTCTCGAAAGTTTAAAATTTTATGAAAAACATGTTCGAATAAAACTTGTTCAGTTTTTCATTCCCTTTAACTTTTGTTTGAACCGTTTTTTAAAAAGAAGAGCAATACTTACTTTTCAACATGAATATAATTACTTTCCCTATACACGAAGTATATAGGGGGAGTATTGTTTTCGTGATTTTTTTTTCAAAAATTTTTTTTGCGGAAATATCCGTTTTGGGGTCCCCTGAACCCAAAACACTAATTTCTGGAAAAAAAAATTGTGTGTCTGTGTGTGTGTGTGTGTGTGTGTGTGTGTGTGTCTGTCTGTCTGTCTGTCTGTCTGTCTGTCTGTCTGTCGGTGGGTGCTGTATCTCAAAAACGAATGATCCGAATGGCATGAAACTTTAAACTTAAGGTTTTATTGTTAAAAACTCGATCTGAAAAGCTTTTGGGAAACATTCATAAACCGGAAGTGGTTGTTTACTCGAGGCGTTTTTTGTTTTTTCGTGATATTTTTCTAAATATGAAAATTTTTAAAAAACGGTTCAAACAAAAGTTAAAGGGAATGAAAAACTGAACAAGTTTTATTTGAACATGTTTTTCATAAAATTTTTAACTTTCGAGAAAAAAAATAAAAATTGAAAATTTGGACATTTTTTGCCAATTGCTAATAAACTGTTGGAATTACATAAAATTTATATAACAAATAATTGTAGAGAATTCAAAAGTGCACAAATTATTAAGAATAACTTTTTTGCGTAAACCTCATAGTTTTCGTGTAAAATATAGGGAAAGTACTATGATGGCCACATCACCATTTTTACTTTCCCTATACACGTAGTATATAGGGGGAGTATTGTTTTCGTGATTTTTTTTTCAAAAATTTTTTTTGCGGAAATATCCGTTTTGGGGTCCCCTGAACCCAAAAAACTAATTTCTGGAAAAAAAAATTCTGTGTCTGTGTGTGTGTGTGTGTGTGTGTCTGTCTGTCTGTCTGTCTGTCTGTCTGTCTGTCTGTCGGTGGGTGCTGTATCTCAAAAACGAATGATCCGAATGGCATGAAACTTTAAACTTAAGGTTTTAATGTTAAAAACTCGATCTGAAAAGCTTTTGGTAAACATTCATAAACCGGAAGTGGTTGTTTACTCGAGGCGTTTTTTGGTTTTTTGGTAATATTTTGCTAAATATAAAAAAAATTTAAAAATGGTTCAAATAAAAGTTAAAGGGAATGAAAAACTGAACATGTTTTATTAAAACATATTTTTCATAAAATTCTTAACTTTCGAGAAAAAAAATTAAAATTGAAAATTTTGACATTTTTTGAAAATTACTAATAAACTATTGCAGTTACGTAAAACTTATATAACAAATAATTGTAGAGAATTTAAAACTGAATAAATTATAAGGAATAGCCTTTTTGCGTAAACCTCATAGTTTTCGCGTAATATATAGGGAAAGTACTATGATGGCCACATCACCATTTTTAGTTTCCCTATATATAGGGGGACTATTGTTTTCGTGATTTTTTTTTCAAAATTTTTTTTTGCGGAAATATCCGTTTTGAGCCCCGCTGAGTCCATTGCACTAATTTCTGAAAAAAAAAATTGTGTGTCTGTGTGTCTGTGTGTCTGTGTGTCTGTGTGTCTGTGTGTCTGTGTGTCTGTCTGTCGGTGGGCGCTGTATCTCAAAAACGAAACATCCTATTGAGATGAAACTGTAAACTTAAGGTTTTATCGTTAAAAACTGGAACTGAAAAGCTTTTGGTAAACATTCATAAACGGGAAGTGGGTGTTTACTCGAGGCGTTTTTTTGTTTTTTTGGTCATATTTTTCTAAATATGAAATATTTTTGAAAACGGTTCAAACAAAAGTTAAAGGGAATAATAAACTGAACAAATTTTATTTGAACATATTTTTCATAAAATTCTTAACTTTCGAGAAAAAAAATAAAAATTGAATATTTTGATATTTTTTGAAAATTACTAATAAACTATTGGAGTTACGTAAAAGTTACATAAAAAGTAATTGTAGAGAATTTAAAATTGAATAAATTATTAAGAATAACTTTTTTGCGTAAACCTCATAGTTTTCGAGAAAAATATAGGGAAACTACTATGATGGCCACATCACCATTTGAATAGTATTGTTTTCGTGAATGAATAGACGTTGGGCGTTGTATCTCAAAAACAAATAATCCTATTGAAATGAAACTTTAAACTTACGATTTTATCGGTAAAAACTGTAATTGGAAAGCTTTTGGTCAACATTCAAAAAGTGGATGTTTATTCGAGGCCTTTTTTTATTTTTTTCCGATATTTGAATAGTATTGTTTTCGTGAATGAATAGACGTTGGGCGTTGTATCTCAAAAACAAATAATCCTATTGAAATGAAACTTTAAACTTACGATTTTATCGGTAAAAACTGTAATTGGAAAGCTTTTGGTCAACATTCAAAAAGTGGATGTTTATTCGAGGCCTTTTTTTATTTTTTCCGATATTTTTTTTAATATGAAAAATATTACAAAACTTTTTAAACAGAAGTTAAAGGGAATAATAAACGGAACAAGTTTTATTAAAACACATCTTTTGTAAAATTCTTAACTTTCGAGAAAAACAATAAAAATTGAAAATTTTGACATTTTTAGCTAATTTGCTAAGTTTTGGAGTTACATGAAATTTATATAACAAATAATTGTAGAGAATTGAAAACTGGACAAATTATCAAAAATAACTTTTTTGCGTAAACCTCATAGTTTTTGAGTAAAATATAGGGAAAGTACTATGATGGCCACATCACCATTTTTTGATATAAAATGGTGATGTGGCCATCATAGTACTTTCCCTATATTTTTCTCGAAAACTATGAGGTTTACGCAAAAATGTTGTTTTTAATAATTTGTGCACTTTTGAATTAGCTACAATTATTTATTATATGAATTTTATCTATCTCCAATAGTTTATTAGCAATTGGCAAAAAATGTCAAAATTTTCAATTTTTATTTTTTTTCTCGAAAGTTTAAAATTTTATGAAAAACATGTTCGAATAAAACTTGTTCAGTTTTTCATTCCCTTTAACTTTTGTTTGAACCGTTTTTTAAAAATTTTCATTTAGAAACATATCACGAAAAAACAAAAAAACGCCTCGAGTAAACAACTACTTCCGGTTTATGAATGTTAACCAAAAGCTTTTCAGATCGAGTTTTTAACAATAAAACCTTAAGTTTAAAGTTTCATGCCATTCGGATCATTCGTTTTTGAGATACAGCACCCACCGACAGACAGACAGACAGACAGACAGACAGACACACACACACACAGACACAATTTTTTTTTTTCCAGAAATTAGTGTTTTGGGTTCAGGGCACCCCAAAACGGATATTTCCGCAAAAAAAATTTTTGAAAAAAAAAATCACGAAAACAATACTCCCCCTATATATACTATATAGGGAAAGTAAAAATGGTGATGTGGTTATCATAGTACTTTCCCTATATATTTCTCGAAAACTATAAGGTTTACGCAAAAATGTAATTCTTAATAATATGTGCACTTTTGAATTCTCTACAATTATTTGTTATATAAATTTTATGTAATTCCAATAGTTTATTAGCAATTGGAAAAAAATGTCAAAATTTTCTATTGTTATTTTTTTTTTCTCGAAAGTTAAGAATTTTAATAAAAATATTTTCGAATAAAACTTGTTCAGTTTTTATTCCCTTTAACTATTGTTTGAACCGTTTTTTAAAATTATTCATATTCAGAAAAATATTACGAAAAAACAAAGAAACGCCTCGAGTAAACAACCACTTTCGGTTTATGAATGTTTACCAAAAGCTTTTCAGATCGAGTTTTTAACGATAAAACGTTAAGTTTAAAGTTTTATCTCAATAGGATCTTTTGTTTTTGAGATACAGCGCCCACCGACAGACAAACGCGAAAACATTACTACCCTTACTAGACTTGAAATATTGAATATTATCCGTTCAATCAGCACTATGGGAAAATCACTGAACGCTTTGAAAAAAGCATGCAATGATATCTCCTACTAACAATACCAATATGTGTACACACACGTTGGCGTCACGTTAGATTATAACTGTTTTACACTTACAACTGTTTTTGTTTAAAACAATTACGAAGCACTCTTGATGTTTAAAAACTATACGCTAATAATCGCAATCAGGGCACTCGATATCCATAAAAATTTCTTTTCACCGAATATAGAGCTAACAATTGTAAATCTTGCTTTCGAAGAAATTATAACTTACAAAATGCAACCATAACTTCTACGATGAAAATGTGTTTATTGTTTTTGCGCGAACGGTCGGTAATGCAGAATTCATAATACCGACCAAGCGGGCTTTTTAAAAACTGAAGTTATAATATAAATATATAATTATTTATATTATAATATAAGCCTGTAACGGTTATACATCCCTAATGGATATGTATGATGACAAAAATGTAAGCAAGCAAATAGTTCAATTCGGTAAATGAATATGCACATCTAAGCGCTATTAAAATCCAGGACTCTGTAATAACGGTTCTGAGTTCAAATATTTAATATTTCCGTCCAAATTTTATTAATCTTCATTTTTCTCAAAAATAATGCGATTTGATAGGACTCGACACTTCAGAACACTTACTTATCATAATAGAGGCATTTCTACTAAAACAGCGATACGCATATACAAAATGATTTGTCGGCCCTTACTTGATTATGCAGCCATCCTTTTCCTTAATCCTCGCCCCCCTACTTTAAAAAATCTCCAAGTGGGTGAACGATCAGCCTTTAGAATATTAACAAAAATTAGGCATCCTAACAATCCCCTCTTCAACCCCTCCAACACACTTCTATACGAAAAAACAAAGATAATTCCAATTGAACAACGACTCGTACACTTAGCAGCCAAATTTGCCACTAATCCCCACATCCGTGACGCCCTAAATCATCTCTGTATTCCTCGAAACCCTAGTATACCTCCTAAATCCAAACACCCCAGCACTACCATTTATCAATTCATTTCATCATTTCATCTTGATTCATAAGACAGACAACGACATTCACTGACGAACGAGAACGGGCTGAAAGACCACTGGTCGATAGCCATGAAACAGAAGACCAATTATGTTAGAATTTATTTTATTTTATACATTACAAGTATTATATTTTATTTTCATTCTGTGAATAAAGATGTTTAGTAGTAGTAATGCGATTTACGCAAAATGATTATTCTTTATTAATTGTTCATTTTTAATACTTTACAATTATCTGTTAAACAGAATTACTGAACTAGAATAGTTTATGAATGATAGACATAAAATGTAAAAATCTTCAATTCTTATTTTATTTCTCGAAAATTAGGAATTTTATGAAAAAATTGTTTTAATAAAACTTCTTTAGTTTTTCATTAGTCTTAACTTTTGTTTGAAAAGTTTTGTAATATTTTTCATATTTAAAAAAATATGGCGAAAAAACAAAAAACACTTCAAGTAAACATCCACTTCCGGTTTATGAATTTTTACCAAAAGCTTTTCAGTTCCAGGTTTTAAGGATAAAACCTTAAGTTTAAAGTTTCACTTCGAACAGATCATTCGTTTCTGAGATACAGCGCCCACCGACAGACACACAGACAGACAGACAGACAGACACACACACAGACACAAATTTCTTTTTTCCAGAAATTAGTGTTTTGGGTTCAGGGGACCCCAAAACAGATATTTCCGCAAAAAAATTTTTTCAATAAAAAATCACGAAAACAATACTCCCCAAATGGTGATGTGGCCATCATAGTACTTTCCCTATATTTTTCTGGAAAACTATGAGGTTTACGCAAAAATATTACTTTTAATAATTTGTGCATTTTTGAATTCTCTGCAATTATTTGTAATACAAGTTTCATGTAACTCTAATAGTTTATTAGCAATTGGTAAAAAATGTCAAAATGTTCAATTTTTCTAATTTTTTCCAAAAGTTAAGAATTTTATGAAAAATATGTTTTAATAAAACTTGTTCAGTTTCTTTTTCCTTTTAACTTTTGTTTGAAAAGTTTTCTAATATATTTCATATTAAAGAAAATATCGCAAAAAAAAAACAAAAAACGGGGGCGCTTTAACAGCCACTTTCGGTTTTTAATTGTTCACCAAAAGCTTTTCAGTGCCAGTTTTTAACGATAAAACCTTAAGTATAATGTTTTATCTCAAACTGATCATTCGTCTTTAAGATACAGCGCCCACAGGCATTCTCAATCGCGAAAACATAACTATTCAAATGGTGATGTGGCCATCATAGTACTTTCCCTATATATTACGCGAAAACTATGAGGTTTACGCAAAAAGGCTATTCTTAATCATTTATTCAGTTTTAAATTCTCTACAATTATTTTTATATAAGGTTTACGTAACTACAATAGTTTAAATGGTGATGTGGCCATCATAGTACTTTCCCTATATTTTACTCGAAAACTATGAGGTTTAGGCAAAAAAACTATTCTTTATAATTTGTTCAGTCTTGAATTTTCTACAACTATTTGTTATATAAATTTCATATAGCTTCAATAGTTTATTAGCAATTGCCAAAAAATGCCAAAATTTTCAATTTTTAATATTTTTCTCAAAAGTTAAGAATTTTATTAAAAAAAAGTTTTAATAAAAGTTGTTCAGTTTTTTACGCCCTTTAACTTTTGTTTGAGAAGTTTTATAATATTTTGTATATTTAGAAAAATATTGGTAAAAAACAAAAAAACGCCTCGAGTAAACATCCACTTCCGGTTTATGAATCTCTACCAAAAGCTTTTCAGCTCCAGTTTTTAACGATAAAACCTTAAGTTTAAAGTTTCATCTGAATTGGATCATTCGTTTTTGAGATACAGCGCCCACCGACAGACAGACAGACACACACACACACACACACACACACACACACACACACACACACAGACACAGAATTTTTTTTTCCAGAAATTAGTTTTTTGGGTTCAGGGGACCCCAAAACGGATATTTCCGCAAAAAAAATTTTTCAAAAAAAAATCACGAAAACAATACTCCCCCTATATACTACGTGTATAGGGAAAGTAAAAATGGTGATGTGGCCATCATAGTACTTTCCCTATATTTTTCTCGAAAACTATGAGGTTTACGCAAAAATGTTGTTCTTAATAATTTGTGCACAATTATTTATTATATGAATTTTATCTATCTCCAATAGTTTGTTAGCAATTGCCAAAAAATGTCAAAATTTTCAATTTTTTTAAGTTTAAAATTTTATGAAAAACATGTTCGAATAAAACTTGTTCAGTTTTTCATTCCCTTTAACTATTGTTTGAACCGTTTTTCGAAAATTTTCATATTTAGAAAAATATCACAAAAAAACAAAAAAACGCCTCGAGTAAACAACCACTTCCGGTTTATGAATATTTACCAAAAGCTTTTCAGATCGAGTTTTTAACAATAAAACCTTAAGTTTAAAGTTTCATGCCATTCGGATCATTCGCTTTTGAGATACAGCACCCACCGACAGACAGACAGACAGACAGACAGACACACACACACACACACAGACACAGAATTTTTTTTTCCAGAAATTAGTTTTTTGGGTTCAGGGGACCCCAAAACGGATATTTCCGCAAAAAAAATTTTTCAAAAAAAAATCACGAAAACAATACTCCCCCTATATACTACGTGTATAGGGAAAGTAAAAAATGGTGATGTGGCCATCATAGTACTTTCCCTATATTTTTCTCGAAAACTATGAGGTTTACGCTAAAAGGCTATTCTTAATAATTTGTTCAGTTTTGAATTCTTTACAATTATCTGTAATAGAAGTTTCATGTAACTCTAATAGTTTATTAGCAATTGACAAAAAATGTCAAAATTTTCAATTTTGTTTTTCTCGAAAGTTAAGAATTTTATGAAAAAAATGTTTTAATAAAAGTCATTTATTTTCTCATTCTCTTTAACTATTGTTTGAAAAGTTTAGTAATATTTTTCATATTTAGAAAAATATCGACAAAAAACCTCATTTTCATGCACAATACTATTCAAATTGTGATGTGGCCATCATAGTAATTTCCATATATTTTACTCGAAAACTATGAGATTTACGCAAAAAAGTTATTCTTAATAATTTGTTCAGATTTAAATTCTCTATAATTATTTGTTATAGAAGTTTCATGTAACTTCAATAGTTTATTGGCAATTGGCAAAAAATGTCAAAATTTTCAGTTTTCATTTTTTTCCTTGAAAGTTAATAATTTTATGAAAAATTTGTTTAAATTAAACTTGTTCAGTTTTTTATTCTCTTTAACTTTTGTTTGAAGAGTTTTGTAATATTTTTCATTTTTAAAAAAATATTCGAAAAATACTAAAAACGGCCTCTAGTAAACATCCACTTCCGATTTTTGAATGTTCACTAAAAGCTTTTCAGTTCCAGTTTTTAACGATAAAACCTTACATGAGAAATTTCATCTCAATGGGATGATTCGTTTTTGAGATACAGCGCCCACAGACATTTTCACGCATGAAAACAATACTTCTCAAATGGTGATGTGGCCATCATAGTACTTTCCCTATATTTTACACAAAAACTGTAAGGTTTACGCAAAAAAGCTATTCTTAATGATTTGTTCACCATTGAATTCCCTATAATTATTTGTAAAGCAAGTTTCATGTAACTCTGACAGTTTATTAGCAATTGGCAATAAATGTCAAAATTTTCAATTTTAATTTTTTTTCTCAAAAGTTAAGAATTTTATGAAAAATATGTTCGAATAAAACTTGTTCAGTTTTTTATTACCTTTAACTTTTGTTTGAACCATTTTTTAAATTTTTCATATCTAGAAAAATAAAACGAAAAAACAAAAAAGTGCCTCGAGTAAACATCCACTTCCGGTCTATGAATGTTTACCAAAAGCTTTTCAGCTCCAGTTTTTAACGATAAAACCTTAAGTTTGAAGTTTCATCTCAAACAGATTATTCGTTTTTGAGATACAGCGCCCACCGACAGACACACAGACAGACAGACACACATCCAGACACAAATTTTTTTTTTCCAGAAATTAGTGTTTTGGGTTCAGGGGACCCCAAAACGGATATTTCCGCAAAAAAAATTTTTCAAAAAAAAATCACGAAAACAATACTCCCCCTATATATACTATATAGGGAAAGTAAAAATGGTGATGTGGCCATCATAGTACTTTCCCTATATTTTTCTCGATAACTATGAGGTTAACGCAAAAATGTTGTTCTTAATAATTTGCGCACTTTTGAATTCGCTACAATTATTTGTAATATGAATTTTATCTATCTCCAATAGTTTATTAGCAATTGGCAAAAAAAGTAAAAATTTTCAAATTTTATTTTTTTTCTCGAAAGTTAAAAATTTTATGAAAAACATGTTCGGATAAAACTTGTTCAGTTTTTTATTTCCTTTAACTTTTGTTTGAACCGTTTTTTAGAAATTTTCATATTTAGAAAAATATCACGAAAAAACAAAAAAACGCCTCGAGTAAACAACCACTTCCGGTTTATGAATATTTACCAAAAGCTTTTCAGATCGAGTTTTTAACGATAAAACCTTAAGTTTAAAGTTTCATCTCAATCGTATGGTTCGTTTTTGAGATACAGCGCCCACAGACATTTTCTCGCACGAAAACAATACTTCCCCTATACAGGGTGTCCCGTTAATGCGGGGAAATGGTTAGACCATAGATTCCTGAGGTCAAAATATGACGATTTAACGCAACTTATCTATATCCAAAAATTTACGGTTAAGCCGGAATTTGACTTCAAAGTTTAAAATTTTTTTATTTCTTTTGTTTATAACAATTGAACGCTTTATTTGATTTGAATGAAATTTATTTTTAATAACTACCATAATATAATACACCATTTCAGTTATTATGATTATTATTGGTTAACAAGAAGTATAAGAAACAGTAGTACCACCACTTAAAAACTAAAAAAATTTTTTATTGGCGGATCTAATAAAAACTGAAAAAATACTACTTGAAAGACCATTTAATTTAAAAACTTTTTTATCTCTTAATAATATTTGATATCTTTTAAGGTTTACTCACAAAAAAATAAAATATATATTTTTTATCTAGTAAAAACAAAATCTAGTTTTTCATCGAATCGAAAATAAATGTTTTTCATGGCCGTCTTTCTTTAAAAAATGTAAATTATCTATAATAATAATTATTTAGTGTCTTTTAACAATTAATTTTTAACTTTATTATATTTCATAAATATTCATATTTGGAACAAACAGATATCTTGTTTGTATTAGGATTTTGCAAAGAAAATTGTTTGAAAAGTGTTAGATGTTGTTTTGATTTATTTTATTAATTGATATTATTTAATTTTTATTCAATTGAGTAAGTTTATTTACTTATTAGTGAGTGCATAATGAGTATACTATATTCATATTTTATTTTTTTGTGCAAAAACCGTACAAGATATCAAAAACTAGTAAGAGTCAAAAAAAAATTTAAATCTAATGCCATTTCAAATAGATTTTTTGGAATTTTATTGAATGCACCAATAAAAAAGTATTTTAGTTTTTAAGTGGTGGTACTACTGTTTTTTATACTTTCTGTCAATCACTAATGCCCACAATAACTGAAATGATGTACGATATTATGGTACTTATTAATAATAAATTTCATTCAAATAAAATAAAGCGTTCAATTGTTATAAACAAAAGATATAAAATTTTTTGAAATTTTGAAGCCAAATTCCGGCTTAACCGTAAATTTTTGGATATAGATAAGTTGCGTTAAATAATCATATTTTGACCTCAGGAATCTATGGTCCAGCCGTTTCCCCGCATTAACGGGACACCCTGTATATACTATATAGGGAAAGAAATGGTGATGTGGCCATCATAGTACTTTCCCTATATTTTTCTCGAAAACTATGAGGTTTACGTAAAAAAACTATTCTTTATAATTTGTTCAGTCTTGAATTCTCTACAACTATTTGTTATATAAATTTCATGTAGCTTCAATTGTTTATAAGCAATTGCCAAAAAATGCCAAAATTTTCAATTTTTAATTTTTTTCTCGAAAGTTAAGAATTTTATGAAAAACATGTTTTAATAAAAGTTGTTCAGTTTTTTACGCCCTTTAACTTTTGTTTGAGAAGTTTCATAATATTTTGTATATTTAGAAAAATATCGGTAAAAAACAAAAAAACGCCTCGAGTAAACATCCACTTCCGGTTTATGAATCTCTACCAAAAGCTTTTCAGCTCCAGTTTTTGACGATAGAACCTTAAGTTTAAAGTTTCATCTCAATTGGATCATTCGTTTTTGAGATACAGCGCCCACCGACAGACAGACAGACACACACACACACACACACACACACACACACAGACACAGAATTTTTTTTTCCAGAAATTAGTTTTTTGAGTTCAGGGGACCCCAAAACGGATATTTCCGCAAAAAAATTTTTTCAAAAAAAAATCACGAAAACAATACTCCCCCTATATACTACGTGTATAGGGAAAGTAAAAATGGTGATGTGGCCATCATAGTAGTTTCCCTATATTTTTCTCGAAAACTATGAGGTTTACGCAAAAAAGTTATTCTTAATAATTTATTCAATTTTAAATTCTCTACAATTACTTTTTATGTAACTTTTACGTAACTCCAATAGTTTATTAGTAATTTTCAAAAAATGTCAAAATATTCAATTTTTATTTTTTTTCTCGGAAGTTAAGAGTTTTATGAAAAATATGTTCAAATAAAATTTGTTCAGTATATCATTCCCTTTAACTTTTGTTTGAACCATTTTTAAAAATATTTCATATTTAGAAAAATATGACCAAAAAACCAAAAAACGCCTCGAGTAAACACCCACTTCCGGTTTATGAATGTTTACCAAAAGCTTTTCAGTTCCAGTTTTTAACGATAAAACCTTAAGTTTAAAGTTTCATCTCAATACGATGTTTCGTTTTTGAGATACAGCGCCCACCGACAGACACACAGACACACAGACACAGAAAAAAAATTTCCAGAAATTAGTGTTTTGGGTTCAGGGGACCCCAAAACGGATATTTCCGCAAAAAAATTTTTGAAAAAAAAATCACGAAAACAATAGTCCCCCTATATATACTATATAGGGAAACTAAAAATGGTGATGTGGCCATCATAGTACTTTCCCTAAATATTACTCAAAAACTATGAGATTTATGCAAAAAAGTTATTCTTAATAATTTGTCCAGTTTTAAATTCTCTACAATTATTTGTTATAGAAATTTCATGTAAATCCTATAGTTTATTAGCAATTGGCAAAAAATATCAAAATTTTCAATTTTTATTTTTTTCTCGAAAGTTAAAATTTTTATGAAAAACATGTTCGAATAAAACTTATTTAGTTTTTTATTCCCTTTAACTTTTGTTTAAAACGTTTTTTAAAATTTTTCATATTTAGTAAAATATCACCGAAAAACCAAAAAACGCCTCGAGTAAACATCCACTTCCGGTTTATGAATATTTACCAAAAGCTTTTCAGCTCCAGTTTTTAACGAGAAAACCTTAAGTTTAAAGTTTCATCTCCATCGGATCATTCGTTTTTGAGATACAGCGCCCACCGACAGACACACACACAGACACAAATTTTTTTTTTCCAGAAATTAGTGTTTTGGGTTCAGGGGACCCCAAAACGGATATTTCCGCAAAAAAAATTTTTGAAAAAAAAATCACGAAAACAATACTCCCCCTATATACTACGTGTATAGGGAAAGTAAAAATGGTGATGTGGCCATCATAGTACTTTCCCTATATATTTCTCGAAAACTATGAGGTTTACGCAAAAAGGCTATTCATAATAATTTGTTCAGTTTTGAATTCTTTACAATTATCTATTATACAAGTTTCATGTAACTCTAATAGTTTATTAGCAATTGACAAAAAATGTCAAAATTTTCAATTTTGTTTTTCTCGAAAGTTAAGAATTTTATGAAAAAAATGTTTTAATAAAAGTCATTTATTTTCTCATTCTCTCTAACTATTGTTTGAAAAGTTTTGTAATATTTTTCATATTTAGAAAAATATCGACAAAAAACCTCATTTTCATGCATTTTCATGCACAATACTATTCAAATTGTGATGTGGCCATCATAGTACTTTCCATATATTTTACTCGAAAACTATGAGTTTTACGCAAAAAAGTTATTCTTAATAATTTGTTCAGTTTTAAATTCTCTATAATTATTTGTAATAGAAGTTTCATGTAACTTCAATAGTTTATTAACAATTAGCAAAAAATATCAAAATTTTCAGTTTTTATTATTTTTCTTGAAAGTTAAGAATTTTATGAAAAAAATGTTCAAATAAAACTTGTTCAGTTTATAATCCCCTTTAACTTTTGTTTGAACCGTTTTTAATTTTTTTTTATATTTAGAAAAATATATCAAAATTTTCAATTTTTACTTTTTTTTCTCAAAAGTTCAAAATTTTATGAAAAGTATGTTCAGATTTTCATTCTCTTTAACTTTTATTAGTAAAGTTTTGTAAAATTTTTCATATTAAAAAAATTATCGATAAAAAACAAAAAAATGGCTCGAGTAAACACCCACTTCCGGTTTATGAATGTTTACCAAAAGCTTTTCAGTTCCAGTTTTTAACGATAAAACCTTAAGTTTGAAGTTTCATATCAAACAGATTATTCGTTTTTGAGATACAGCGCCCACCGACAGACAGACACACAGACACAAAAATTTTTTACTTTCCCTATATAGTATATATATATAGGGGAAGTATTGTTTTCGTGCGTAAAAATGTCTGTGGGCGCTGTATCTCAAAAACGAATGATCTGATTGAGATCAAACTTCAAAATTAAGGTTTTATTGTTAAAAACTGGAACTGAAAAGCTTTTGGTGAACATTCAAAAACCGGAAGTCGATGTTTACTCGAGGCCGTTTTTTGTTTTTTTCTGATATATCTTTTAATATGAAAAATATTACAAAATTTTTCAAATAAAAGTTGAAGGGAATAAGAAACTGAATAAGTTTTGTTTAAACATATTTTTCATAAAATTTTTAACTTTCGAGAAAAAAAATAAAAATTGAAAATGTTGACATTTTTTGCCAATTGCTAATAAACTATTGGAGATAGATAAAATTCATATAACAAATAATTGTAGCGAATTCAAAAGTGCACAAATTATTAAGAACAACATTTTTGCGTAAACCTCATAGTTTTTGAGAAAAATATAGGGAAAGTACTATGATGGCCACATCACCATTTTTACTTTCCCTATACACGTAGTATATAGGGGGAGTATTGTTTTCGTGATTTTTTTTTGAAAAATTTTTTTTGCGGAAATATCCGTTTTGGGGTCCCCTGAACCCAAAACACTAATTTCTGGAAAAAAAAATTCTGTGTCTGTGTGTGTGTGTGTGTGTGTGTGTGTGTGTGTGTGTGTGTGTGTGTCTGTCTGTCGGTGGGTGCTGTATCTCAAAAACGAATGATCCGATTGAGATAAAACTTTAAACTTAAGGTTTTATCGTTAAAAACTGGAACTAAAAAGCTTTTGGTAAACATTCATAAACCGGAAGTGGTTGTTTACTCGAGGCGTTTTTTTGTTTTTTCGTGATGTTTTTCTAAATATAAAAATTTTTAAAAAACGGTTCAAACAAAAGTTAAAGGGAATGAAAAACTAAACAAGTTTTATTTGAACATATTTTTCATAAAATTTTAAACTTTCGAGAAAAAAAATAAAAATTGAAAATTTTGATATTTATTGCCAATTGCTAATAAACTATAAGAGCTACATAAAATTTATATAACAAATAATTATAGAGAATTTAAAACTAAACAAATTATTACGAATAACTTTTTTGCGTAAACTTCATAGTTTTCGAGAAAAATATAGGGAAAGTACTATGATGGCCACATCACCATTTTTTTCCAGAAATTAGTGTTTTGGGTTCAGGGGACCCCAAAACGGATATTTCCGCAAAAAAAATTTTTGAAAAAAAAATCACGAAAACAATAGTCCCCCTATATATACTATATAGGGAAACTAAAAATGGTGATGTGGCCATCATAGTAGTTTCCCTATATTTTTCTCGAAAACTATGAGGTTTACGCAAAAAAGTTATTCTTAATAATTTATTCAATTTTAAATTCTCTACAATTACTTTTTATGTAACTTTTACGTAACTCCAATAGTTTATTAGTAATTTTCAAAAAATATCAAAATATTCAATTTTTATTTTTTTTTTCTCGAAAGTTAAGAATTTTATAAAAAATATGTTCAAATGAAATTTGTTCAGTTTATTATTCCCTTTAACTTTTGTTTGAACCGTTTTTAAAAATATTTCATATTTAGAAAAATATGAACAAAAAACCAAAAAACGCCTCGAGTAAACAACCACTTCCGGTTTATGAATGTTTACCAAAAGCTTTTCAGTTCCAGTTTTTAACGATAAAACCTTAAGTTTACAGTTTCATCTCAATAGGATATTTCGTTTTTGAGATACAGCGCCCACCGACAGACACACAGACACACAGACACACAGACACACAGACACACACAAAATTTTTCTAGAAATTAGTGTTTTGGGTTCAGGAGACCCCAAAACGGATATTTCCGCAAAAAAAATTTTTCAAAAAAAAATCACGAAAACAATACTCCCCCTATATACTACGTGTATAGGGAAAGTAATAAATAGATAAATAAATATACAGGCTGAAAGACCACCGGTTCAACTATATCAGAATTTATTTTATTTTATACATTACATGTATTATATTTATTTTCTTTCTGTGAATGAAGATGTTTAGTAGTAGTAAATATATATAGTTTTTATTTATTGATTTTTGTACGTATGGAAAAATGTTGATGTCATCAGAGAATAGTAAAAATTACAGTGTTGACTATTAATACCTAAATTATTTATTAATATCAGAACTATAACTAGCCTACTATGGGAGCCATGTGGAAAATTTCTTGTCAGAATGAGGAAAAATCCAAACCGGGTATGGATATTGTGATCGTTTCTACATTTTCAAATACAATTTGAATATCGGTGGTGGTTGAATAGCCAATAGCTTAAGCCCTTTATCAATTACCACCACAATTTTCAATTCCATCCAACATTCTTGAAATGAGGAAAAACTAATGACTTCTCATATTATTACTTTTCTTGTATTAATTATTTTATTATATTTTAAAATTATTATTAAGTCAATTTAAAGTAATTCTTACAGAGTATTCAATAGTATTCAAATAATTTTCCATATTAAGAAAACTGTGATAAATAAAAAGAGCCTCGAGTAAATACAAAATTCTGGAAATTGTATACTATTTTAAGGTTCAATAAAAACCTAAATTTTTAGTTTTGATTTTAAAACCTGTATGATTACAAATACACATTATATACAGGGTGTTCAATTTAAGTGAAGACATTGAAATATCTCCAAAACTACACATCGAGTAAAAAAATTATAATTAAAATTTGTTCACATCGGAGGGGACATCTAATGATACGAAACTTGACCCACTACTCTCAACCCTCTAGGGGGTAGGGGGTGAGAAATAGAAAAGTTAAATAGGAACCCCCATTTTTTGTACGGATTTGAATACTCCGGGAAAAAATAAGAAAGTTTTATCTGAAAATTTTTTTTGTATTCCTGACAGACGACGCTATAATCGACGAAATTCAAAATTGACAAAAATCGTTGAAAAATGAGGATTTCCTGAGATATACAAGGGGGTTTCGTAAAATATTTTGAAAGAAATGGACGAGAGACGTAAAAGAATGTGCAATATTATGCTTTTTAATTTACCTGAATTAGATATTACTACAAAGATTAAAGATGATTTCACCGGTATTCAGCATTTTAGATCAGCGTGAATTAAATACCAAACTCCAAAAAATCTTAAGATTAGGTGGATCCCAACAACCAAATTCTCGGCCTAGACCTGTGAAGATTATTCGCAACGAATCGGAAGGTAAGGATGTTTTAAGAAGTAAGGCCCTTACCTCCTCTTACAACTACCAATTTCGTGCGCACCCAACTAAAAAGCAACTGGATTACTTTAAGAAGATTAAAAATGAACTTAATGCAAGCATATCAAATGGAGAAGCAAATTTGGTGATTAAGTTCAATAATGACATTCCATTCATTTCCTCGAAGAAGTTTGTTGCCCATTCTAGTGATTATTCAAAAAACTAAAAGTGTATTACCAAAATTGTGGAGGAATTAGGTCTAAACTCAGAGATCTTATGCTCTCAGTTAGTTGTAATGACTTTGATTCCGCCTAGTTCTTCTGTCGAGTGTTACTTAAATCACTGTTCGGCGTTGGAAAATGTTTATCAGCATTGTAATGTTGATAAAATATTAGCATGCGGTGATTATAATGTATTAAATGGAATAATGGTGGTATGATTACTCATACTTTAAAACCATCCGACACAAAGGCTAAGTGCATTGTTGATGCCTATAATTTTTTAAATTTGTCTCAAATAAATATAATTCCCAATTCTAAAAAGGTATTTTTAGATTTATATTTTGTAACATCTTCGGTGCGGACGTAACTCTCTTTGGCAACGTTTTACTAAATTTAAGTGAACAACATTCAGCCTATGATATTTCTTTGCCATTCGTACCTCTCAACAGTTGTACACGAAACAGAAAGTTTACTTATACCATCTAGCAAATTACGTTGGTCTAAATTTATATCTATATTTAAATTCTTATTTTTATTCTAAAGATTGGTCCGATCTGTTGAAATGCGCTGATGTGGATGTAATGGCTGATAGTTTTTACAAGGTAGTTCAGTCTGGTTTGGATTTATCTATTTCATCCAAATTTGTTAACCTAACTTGCAGCACTTATCCTAAATGGATGACCGCTGAACGGAATTTTAATACGCAAAAAAACTGACTCATAAAAGTTCAAAGAAAGTGGTACATTGAATGATTATGAACTATTTTCTAACCTACGTCGTCAATGCAAGTTATTATCTCCAGTCTATCTCTCTCACAGTTAATCCAAGCGAATTTTGGGCATATGCTCGTGACCAAAAGAAAGAAAACGGTATACCAAATCTAATGGAATATAATCATGGTAAATTTTCAAACGATGATGATATAGTTAATATTTTTTCAAAGTTTTTTTCAACGGTCTACACTGAGAATATTCATCATGACTTCTGTACCTCAAACATTAACAATTCTGTTAATGATTGTATACGTCTAGTGTTTAAAGAACAAGTATTTAATTTTATTCTTCAATTAAAATTTAGTAAATCGTCTGGCCCTGATGGTATATCAAGCTGCTTATTGTTAAATTTGTTCATTATGTAGTCCAATTTATGATCTAATCTTAAAATCTCTACAATTGGGAATTGTTCCCAAAATTTGGTAAAACAAGTTATGTCATACCTATTTACAAATCTGGTCAACGTACTTTAGTTAATAACTGTAGGGGTGTTTGCAGGCAATCATACCAAAAATGCTAGATAATATAGTGGCCGATCAATTATCTTGAATGTCCAAACAAATCATCTCTTCGCAGCAACATGGTTTAGTGTCTAATTGATCAAGTGTAACCAATCTCTTATGTTATAAACAATATTGATCAAACGCTTTGCATACGTCCCACCAGGTTGACTCAATTTACACTGATTTCTCAATTTGATCAAGTTAACCATTCTATTCTTCTAAAAAAACTTAGCGCCCTTGGATTCAACAAAGCAACAGTATCTTGGATCCAGTCATTTTTACAAAATAGAACACAAAGGGTATGCATTAATGGTTTTATTTCTAACTCTATCAATGTAAGTTCAGGTGTACCTCAAGGGTCTCATTGTGACCCTAAATTGTTTATATCATTTATTAACGACATACAACACGTAATAAAAAATTGTCATTTTCTATTATACGCGGATGATCTCAAATTATTTAAGTGTGTTAACTCAATCACTGACTGCAAACTAATCCAAGATGATATTAATAATATGAAGGAGTGGTGTAGTTTAAATAGATTATTTTTAAATGATAAGAAATGTTTCTCTATTTCTTTCTGCAGTAGATCTCAATGTATCGATTTTATCTACACCATTGATTTGTTACTATTGGAAAGAAAATCAGAGGTAATGGACTTGGGTGTTTTATTTGAATATAAGCTATCTTTTAATTCACATATAGCAACTATTTGTAGTAAGGCAAGGAGAAAGTGGGATTTTGTTTGGTTGGTTGGTCGGCAGCTTAACTTTGTTTGCATTAAAGCTTTGTACTGCGGTTTAGTTCGTTGCCATTTGGAATATGCGTCTGTTATTTGGTCACCTCATACATTATCTAATGTTCAATCACTAGAAAGCGTTCAAAATATTTTTTTTAGGGCAATTGAATACAAATTTGGTTCACCACATATACAGGGCTCTTATTTGAATATTAGGCTTATGTTGCGAATGCGTAATTTAGATGATCGCAGATGCCTTTCTGATTTAAGACTTTTGAATAAATTACTTAACGTTTACTTAGATTACTCTTATCTCTTGGATCAACTCAACTTTTATTTCGATTCTTATAATCGTCTATTGCGTTCTAGGCCGTTGTTTCGCATAAATACATTTCATTCAAATATTAGTAATAATAACCCTATTGGGCGAATTATGAGATTTGTAAACTTATTTAATTGCTATAATTGGTTTTATATTTTTAATCCTTTACACAACGGCTTCAAATCTAGTTTTAAATGCCATTTGTATAGATTATTGTTTTAAATATTATATTTATCGTTTGTATTAATTAATGTATTGGGTATTTTCTAAAAAATAGAAAAAATGAATTTGTGTCCAAAAATGAGCCACAATTAGGTATTAATGATAGAAACTTAGCTGGATGTCTGGAAAATAACAGCCTTGGTACTTCATAGAGAACAACATCTAATAACCTTTGTAATTTTTTTATTATATTACTGTAAGACAGGCTTTAAAGAAAAGCATCAATTCCATGGATATTTCATTTCATTAATAAATTTGCTGATTGTATATTACCCAAACGTTAGTGGCTTAAACTCTATCAATTATTCAATAATTACCCTTATACAAATATGGCATACGTGCATATAGTAAACTTTTGGGCCAGAGTTATATCATTTATAGTAAAAATCGCGATCAAGTATGTCTAGTAAAAAATCATCTAATATCTTCAGAAATTATTTGTATACAATTATTAAATAAAAACACGACTCTTTAGAGCTTTATTTGAAGATACACTGCTACAATTGTTTCACAACACCGTGGCTGCATTAGAGAGATGAATAATAATAATTGTATCAGTGTATCTACAAATAAAGCAAAACTCTAAATAGTAGTGTTTTTATTTAATAATTGCATAATGGAGTATCAGCCTTATCAATCCAATATTATATGTATAGAGTAAATTTATCTTGTTTTTGCATAAATTCGGTAATTTTGAAAGTATATCTTCATAAAATTGAATGCTGTGTTATTAATAGGTTTGCCCATGTAACAAATCTTAACATTCTTATGAGTTCGTACTACCGATATACAAAGTCCATAATTTTTATTTTACTAAAATAAGTATACCTGCAATTGTTCGTAACATGATGTTTTTATCATTATATCAGAATTTCACAATTATTACACGTTTAATACAATTTTTGCTAATTAGTATCAAGGAAGGTTAAGTGTAGGTTCAGATAATGCTAGATAAGTAATAATCATTCCCACAAAATCGATGGTTGAGCTAGCGTACTCTTGACCTATCATAACGTACCATATATTGACCTAGCGAACTTCTGACCCACAACAACAAACTGTATATTAACTTAACCTACTCTTACCCTAAATTCATGTTCAGCTTGTTACGCTAGGTCAATATATTTTTATTGTGGTAGGTCAAGATTATTTTAGCTTAGAAAGTTGCATCAGAAATAAATCAGTGTACTCAGTGTACTATTAACTCTAGAACAAATATCTCAGTCTTCAAACATGTTTAATAGTTCAACGGTTTTTATTGTAATATAGTTATAGTTATTGGCTTTAATATGAATTATTTCTTCATTAATCTCACTGCTAGTTAAAGGTTTATTGAATTGTTTAGAAGTTTTTAAAAGTTCTAGATTTGCTATTTATTAATACAATCTGTTATATCACTGATGATACTCAAATCGACAGAACTGTATTTATGCATATAAAACTAAAAAAACTAAAAAAATAATAGATTTAAATAATTTAGACGGCAATTTTTACAATCTTAAAAACCCAATTTTATTAAATTAGATGTTGTTGTAATATAAATATTGTTTACAGGTTACTCTACAACAAACTATACGTCATATTCTATGACTGCATACCCTGTACTCGTCGATCTGCCAATAAATAACTATTTTAGTTTTCGGAGGAATTAAAGGCTATACGAGGGCGCCCTGAAATGTTTCCAGAATCGGCAAGAGTTACCCTTTTTATAGCAATTGTCAAAACTTCAGATGTCTACTCTGAATAGTTGTTGTTTAAGAGTGTGTTTTTTACAGCAAGTCAGGCGGTTTCGCAAAAATGGATAAAATCGAATTTCGTGCAGTGATGGCTGGGGAAACGTCCTCAGAAATTCGAAAAATTTTGCTAGAGGTTCATGGCGGATCTACTCCATCATTTTCGATCATCAGCTTCTGGGTGAGTGAGTTCAAAAGAGGCCGCATAAGCACAAGTGTTGTACAGACACAACAGGCATCTCAGAAGAACGCTTTGGTCATATCCTTCACGAAATTTTGGGAATGAAAAAGCTAGCGGCGCAATGGGTACTGGGTTTGCTCACACCAAAGCAAAAACGGGTAACCGTTTCGGAGGAGTGTCTGGCCAGGATTCAACGCAATCCAAGGGATTTCTTTATGTGTTTCGTAACCATAGATGAGACTTGGATCCACCACTACATACCGAAGACCAAGGAGCAGTCGAAGAAGTGGACTTTTCCGGGCAAAGCAGCGCTGCTGTTCCATCGGCCGGAAAGGTCATGGCGACCATTTTTTCGGAATCTCAAGGTGTGATCTTCATAGACTATCTGCAGAAGGGAAGGACTATCACGGGTCAATACCATAGACATCATCAACCCTTTATCAATATTTTTGGTTTAAATGTAGGTACTCAATAGGATTATTAAATTAAATTATTGTTTCGCGCTGATTCGAATTCGAAAGAAAACCAGAAGGTCCTAACAAATTTTAGAATTTTATTTAAATATTTATTTATTTCTGGACGAAAGAGAATTATCGTCGTGTTTAAATATAGAGAATGCTTTTTTCAAAAGTTATACGAAGCTACTTCTCATCATAGTCCAGAGCTTGGTGATAGTAAATAGTTACTAACTGGTAGGAAGTGTGGAGGCGGTAATCTCGTTGCATGTAAGCGTCATATATTTGTGAGCCCTCTCGATCTTTCTCAGATGGATGTCTTCCCTTGATTTTATTGAAGAAATATAATACAGTACAATGTATTATATTTCTTCACCCGAAGAAGCTACAGTGTAGCGAAACAATTGTAGTGAGTAAAATAAAAAGTTGAAAATTATCAATAGTTTACTATTATTATTATATTAAGTGATAATGGATTTTCAAAATATAAGTGCACACACAATCAACGAAATTAGATTTAATATGGGTATGAATAAGCAAGTTGTTAATTGTAGAACGATTCGGCGCAAATTATTGTATGGTTAAAGTTGAATTAATAAAACGATTCATAGATGTACACAATTAAATTTCAAAGCATTTTGCTACTTTAGATACCCAGGTAATATCTTTTTATCGCCCATTTTGAAGCAGAAATCGTACGTAAAATTTATTTTTCAGATAGACGTATGTTTTGTTATATATGTTTGAGCGATATTGATAACACAAATATCATATTTGAAATATGCAACCTTTAAGTAATAAAGCTGGATTCCATCCGATCTAGAACTTACAAATTATATAATAATAACTTAAGCTGAGACAACATAGTAAACTAATAACTAGTAACAATGATATTATTGTAACAGATATGTGTGATATTAATAATCATTTTGGGAAAACAACTTAATTTAGGAAATAGTGACTGATACTTTGAATTTCTGTCTTACTAATTGAATTATAAAATCAAGATTGTCATTATGAATATCACAATATTTGCATATAACATTAAAAATTGGGGATCAAAATCCAATATTAGTATTTGAACCGCTGATATAAAATGTGTTATTTGCACGTGTAATGTTAGATGGTAAATTAAAGAAAATTGTGATAGCAGAAAAGCACAGTCCGATTTATTATTTACAATTTTGTGAAATGTCTTAAGACTGGGCGTTTTGCCTCTGAGGTATAAGGAGTCTTCACAAATAAAATCTAATAGTTCTTACATAGTACAAGTATTTCAAAAACCGTTTTTGTATCCTTTCGATTATTTTTATGTAGAAATTATAGTGTGGTGGCCAAATTATGGAAACATACTCTAATTTTGATCGGACAAGCAAGTAATAAAGAAGTTTGCTACATTGAATATTTTTAAAATTGTTGCGTGATGAATTACAAAACCTAAACATTTACAATCAGATTTTGTGATTTCTATAATATGATTCCTGAAACTTAAATGCCTGTCGAATGTGACATCTAAATCTTTAAAAGTTTTGACTACCTCAATAGCACTATCACTGACATTATATCTGAATATGATTGGTGATCTATTTTTGATATACGTAACCACTTGCATTTACCTGTGTTTAATGTCAGGCAATTATCCTTACACCACATTGCAATAATATCTAATTGCTGTTGTAGAATGTACGCAACGACATATTAAAGATAAGGGTTCCGCATATATTTCCGCATTATCCTTTACAAGAAAACTAGGATTTTAATCCAATACAGAAACAAAATTATGTTTAAACCTCTTTAAAATATGTTTAACTTTATAGGCTGTGATATATTTAAGGATACAACTAGGACTATGGTTAAAATTTTGTATATTGTCTAAATTACATTGTTTAACATTTTCATAAACTGAACTAAAATGTTGTGCAAAGCCATCAACTATTTCTTGGGGAGTACTGAATAAAGCATCGTTGTTTCTTAATGTATTTCGAATTGCGCATGAACCCCTTTTTAAGTTAACGAAGTTCCAAAATTTTTGGATCCTTAATTATATTGGGAGTTAAGAATAAATGCATTATAATCATTATGTATACTATGTTTAGCTAGGTTTCCAGTTTCTTTAAATTCTGAATAATCATGTTGCAATTTAGTTCTTTTATAGCGTTTATGTAAATAATGTTTACTTTTTATTATTCGAATAGAATCATAAGAATACCAAGACGGGAAAGAACTATTATTACATCGATGCTTTTTCAGTGGGACATATTTATTGAATTCTGCATAAAGCAGGTTGTTAAACTGATCAACAGCAATATCAATATTTTCGATCTCTGATAAAAAAAAAATCAGTTTACATTTGCTAATCTGCTAAATTCTGAATTACTGCATCTGGTTCTTGAAATATTAAAATTAACATGAAGTAAAGATGGTAAATAATTTCCCTAATAAAGGGAATAGTCTGCCTAGATTTATTACTCAATTCAATATTTGATAGACACAAGTCCAGTAGTTTATTATTTGAATTACATATTCTATTAATTTGAATCAAATTGTTATATGACATAAATGATTGAAATGTCACATTAAAAAAATCTAATATATTATAAATAAAGTTGGGAGCATTGAAGTCACCAATAATAATAATATTATTATCGTTGATGCAGTTTTGAAACTGTGTCAGTATTTTATTAAGAGATATATAATATATCGAAGGCCTAGGATAAAATTGATCATAATATTTTAATTAAAAGCTTGAGCAAAGAAAGTTAATCGAATATTTTCATTGCTACTTTTAGGATTTCACAATGTTCTAATCTGTATCCCACTCTTTTGTTTCAATAATATTATATATTAACAAATAATATTTAAATGTTAGCTAATGATATAAAGATCATGAAACCAATATATATTGAAATTCATATTTTGTCTATAATAAAGATGGTGCCCATAAATCAACAGAAAACCTTCATATTAATTAATTATAATTGCACGAGAGCACACTGCTTTACAATACAGTCATGAATAATTAATGTTTTGATAATGTCTGTTTAAATTTTATTACATTTGTTAATTATAGTTGCATTTATAATACATTTAAGTTGCATCTCTTTGTTCGATAAATGTACATATTTTACATTTTCAATCTGCATTAAAATCATTAATTCTATTTCTTAATTATTTCTTGTTTATTAAGTAAATTTTGTAGAATTCTTAAAATTGTATATATAAAAACCTATCTACGTAGCTCAAAAATTTCAAGGTCTAAATGACTGACCTAGTAATTCGTTTTCCTGTGAGATATTTTCATTTCATGTGAATACACTAAAAAAATAATTATAGTACTTTGCAAAGGTATAAAATATATGTAGGGTGGGTTAGTGGAAACTATCTCACCCTTCAAAGGTTATACCATAAACAAGAGTTTGTCAATTAATACATAATAATACGAATAATTCAGTTATATGTAATATACAAATTTGTTTAAAATTATCTAATTATTAAAACATGCGTGTGTGTTTTATTGATTTTGGGATGGGTTAGAAGTCACCCTTCCGCCTTTGAGATATATATTTCTAATTCGGTAACTGTTCTTATCTGTATTTAATAAAATGACTTCTACATTAGTTTTGGTGTTTAAAACAAGTAAAAGCAAATATTTGCCTTTATTTAAAGTATATATGTATGGTGGGTGATCCCTGATCCACCTTCCAATCAATAAAACATATACGCCTGTTTATATAATAATGATGATGATTTTAAAGAGAAATTCGTGACAAAAAAAAAGGATTTCGGTGTATAAATTTTTATTAAAAGCGTTTCAGTTCTTTAGTCAAAAAACGAAGTTTTGTAGTCTTGGCAAGACTCATTGGTATAAATTATGAAAAGCTTAAATTCAAAGTTTCAAATCCAGGTTAAACCCATATTAAAATACTTATTAGTTCTTACCACAAATAATTTATTGTTTTATATATGATTTAAAATTATATATACTTAAAACACAAATTCATGACTTAAATTTCGACTTTATCTTTAGCTATTTTTAAAATTAAAAAATATTTTAGGTAAAACAGATAGAAATAGATAAGAAATATCATTTTTTCAGGTTTTGTTAATTTAAATTTTCTAAATATCTGTTAATAATAAGATTACGTAAGAAATTAAGATAAATTCATATATTGTTTTGAAAAGCTTATAAAAATTTCAATTGTTTGATCTAACATTTTGTTTGGGAACAAATGTTTTATGAGATAACGATTAATGATTTAATTAAATTAAAAGGCTGAATTGAAATAACACTTATATCCATCAATGTATAAAAATTAGAAAAAATTTATTTATTGTAATACCTTAATCTTGTAATCACTTTGGTAAATATTCGTAAATAAAATACGATAACACTTTCAAATATTTATTTTGCCGTTTGCGACAAATGTTTCGACACACTGTGTCGTCTTCAGGCGAAGAAATGAAGAAGAAATCATTTCTTCGCCTGAAGACGACACAGTGTGTCGAAACAATTGTCGTGAACGGCAAAATAAATATTTGAAAGTGTTATCATATTTCATTTACGAAAATTTACCAAAGTGATTAGAATATGAACTTTCAACAACTAACAGCCTTAACTATTCAGACCTTAATCTTGATCCTTCAGTTGTCTAAATAGGATTCCAGATTCCATGACGGTTATTTTTTAGTGGTCTGGACTTTTTCATCTGGTGGTTGTTCTTATAGAATTGTATAGAAATCTTTAACTACTGTATCCGCTGGCTTTTGTAGTCGTATTTTTTTTCAAATAAAAAATCTTAATAGAAATTTCGGTGGTTTCAAATGTTGTGTTGTATCTCACAAACCATTAAGAATTTATAGTTGAAATAATGAAGATACGCTTTTTTTATTAGAAGAACTTAGCAGATATTTCTTTACAAATAAGTAAGATATCGAACATATGTTTTTGTGATATTAACAAAGTAAACGTTTTTGTTTAATTTTCCAAAATGTATCACGAAGTTAACGCCTCAATCATTAATCAATTAATTAAAAGAACATAAAATGTATATCCTTCAAATTTCGAATATTTTTACTTTTGATTTTTATGTGTGACACTATAACAGTTCAATTACCTGTATATATGTATTGTATAAGAAATTTTATAAGAAATAATAAAATAAGTAATTTATAAACAATAGTCTTGATATTTTTGATGATTATATCATTTTAAAATAAGCAAGCGTCTACATCAGATATTAGATGAGACGTGAATTGTCAATGAAGAGAGTTTATTGCCTATTTTTTGATATGAATAAGTTTGTCCGGATAATGGCACAGAAATATTATAGGCCCTATAGGTAGGTAAGCGAGGGGTGTTCCTCTCTTTCGTTTATATTTTATTATGCCAAGTATTTTACTCGAGGCTTTTCTATGTTTATCTTTTTTATTTATTTATTTATTTATTTCAACTGTTGACACCTTTTTTACAAAACATTACACAATAAAATAATAAAGATAAAGATATAAACTAAATGACAATTAGTACAAGTAAAAAACAATATTATAAATACAAAAAACAATTAATTAAACTTACTAAATATACTACAAAAATAAACATAAAATTAAAATTAACCTCAATAAATTATCTACAATAAAATAATCAATGGAATTCTCCCTAATAAAATTTTAAATGAATAATATGAATTAACAAATAAATCAAAATTTTCATAATAATTGAGTTTGTTAGCATACCTCATACATCGCAATAAAGGACTGTAATACATATAATTTGTAGAAACTACATTCAATCTAAAAAGTGGTTTTTGTCTAGATAATCTATTACTTCGAGGAACATGAAAATGTATTGATTGAAGCAGATCAGTGGAGATATGCCCAGAAACAATTCTGTGTAACAAACAAAGATCCAATTTGATTCTACGGATCTCAAGCGAATCAATATTCAGGTACTTGCAGACCATTTCATAATTATTAAATGGTAAATTCATTTTGAAAGACACGTAAGAACAAAATTTTTTCTGGACAGATTCAATCTTACTTGCGTACTTTTTATAATGTGGTGACCAAATTTGAGAACAATATTCTAAATTAGATCTAACTAATCCGCAATAAATTGTCTTTAATGTATCACAGTTAAAATATTTGCAATGTCTCAATAAAAACCGTAATAATCGAAATGCTTTATTACACATTTGAAAAATATGAGATGAAAAATATAAGTTTGAATCTAATAAAATGCCCAAATCCCTTATAACCGATACATTTTCAAGGTTGATATCATTGATGTTATATGTGAAGTCAATAGTTATAGCCTTTTTACTAAATGTTATAGATTTACATTTTTTAATATTTAAAAACAAATTATTCCTGACACACCAACTGAATAGATTATCTATATCAAATTGTAGTTCGAAACAATTAGAAATATCGTCAATACAATGATATACTTTCAAATCATCTGCAAAAAGTAAACAATTCGAATATATAAAGCAATTACAAATGTCATCAATAAAAATAAGAAATAAAATAGGTCCGATGTGGGAGCCTTGAGGTACACCTGACGTTACCTGGACTGGATTAGATGTAAAATTATTAATCTTAACAATTTGTCGACGTCCTTCTAAAAAACTTTTAATCCACCTCACAGTTAAATCGTGAAATCCATAGGAATATAACTTTGAAATCAATATAGAGTGCTGAACCCTGTCAAACGCCTTCGCAAAATCGGTGTAAATGGCATCAACTTGTACATGTTTTTGGAAAGAATTATTAAGAAAATCTTGAAATTCCAATAAGTTGGTTGTAGTAGATTTACCTTTCACAAACCCATGTTGTTGAGTGTTGAATAAATGTTTGGACGTATGGATTATTTGTCTGGTTACCAAATCGTCAAAAATTTTAGGGATTGCTGATTGTATGGCAACCCCGCGATAGTTTTCAACACATTTTCTATCCCCAGTTTTAAAAATTGGGGATATAAAACTCAACTTCCAAACACTTGGAACACAAGCTAATTTAATAGAAGTAGAAAATAAGGTATGTAAAGGTTTTGACAGAGTACAGACACACCTACACAGGAAATCACCAGGTATGCCATCAGGCCCACAAGTGAACCTTTTGTTAAGAGATTGAATCGCGTTGAAGACATCATCCAATGATATCTGTAACTCTTCAGAAATGACAGATTTAGATGTCCTAAATTCAAACAGATCATTATTAGATGCACTCGCATAAACTTCAGAGAAGTATTGACCGAAAACATTTGCAATATCGCTGCCTTCAACATATATTTTGTCCTTAAAGGATATAGATGAAGGAATACCACTAGTGCCCATGGCATCATTAATAAATTTCCAAATATTGCGAGGATTTTTGCGTATACCACCCTGAACTCGCTGACAATAAGAATTATACAATGATTTGCTTAAAATTGAGCATTTTTCACGAAGTTTGCTGAAAATGGTATAATCAACTAAGCTGTTACTACTCTTGTAATTGGCATGAGCAATTTTCTTCTGATTTACTAATGATATCAAGGTATTGTTAAACCATTTTGGATATGTTGTTGATTTAATTTGTTTAATAGGAACATTGCAATTGATAACATCATACAAAATATCATAGAAGCGATTAGTCATACTATCAATATCATTACCATTGAATATAAGATCCCAGTTAACTAAACCTAGAATATAATTAATACTGAGGTAATCAGCATTTATAAAATCAAATATGGATTCAACGTAATGTAAATTATTTGTAGCAGATTCAATTTCCATGCAGAATTCGTACCCATAGTGATGAGTAGAATTATTGCACAGTAAGTCAGAAGCCAATTGAATATTAGACAAAGAAGTAAAACATAGATCTAAGAAAGTTCCTCTACTATTCGGTATGGTATTGATTTGAGACATGTTAATGTAACTAAATATTTCAATTAAAATGTTAGCTGATAAATTATTTCCAGAACCTATTTCACAATCATAATTGCAATTATCCAATGACCACTGAAGCTGTGGAAGGTTGTAATCGCCGAAGATAAAAAAGTCTGAGTCAGAATATGTATCAAATAAAAATTCAACTGTTTGAGTGTGAGCTTGGTATTTATCATATGAAGAGTTAGGAGGGATGTAAACGCCACCCACTATTAATTTATGAAAGCCAACCTTAAGCAAAACAAAGCACTGTTCAACAGGCTTTGGTTCAATTGAAATAAGCTGTGAAATTAGTAAATTACGAATAGCAATTAATATACCTCCTCCGCGACATTTATCACTGGTTAATGGTGAGCGATCAGATCTATAAAGAGTAAAATTATTTATGCGAAATTCATTATCATAATATTTAGAGTTAAGCCATGTTTCGACAACAATTATAATATCATAATTACTTAAATTAACCGAATGCATAAAATCATCAATTTTAGTTCTCAGTCCACCTACGTTATGGCAATAAATTCTTAGTTTTTTGTAGCTCCTCTATTATTGCTGGGGTTGGGCTGAGAAATCCTCTTCCTGTTGACAATCCGCGGAGAATTATTAAAATATTTAATTATCAAATCATGTTCGCCGTTATTCTTCCTATCATCCAGCTCCTTATACAGCAACTTTAAATGGTCACGTTGCATGGCGGTAAGATCTGGTCTTATTTTAAATTGAGTAGATTTATTAATGGTAGGACCGACTGTTTTCAAAATATGGGAAACGGTTGAATTATCCTTAAAAATGAGGTTCAACGGGCGAGGGGTGTCCTTCTTGCTACCTAATCTAACGAATTTATCAGCAGTCGGAATATCAGGGAACGATTGGAAAATCTTATTTGTGGCAGCCCTATAATGCTCAACAC
Source organism: Ontholestes murinus (assembly GCA_963969525.1). NCBI lineage: Eukaryota > Metazoa > Arthropoda > Insecta > Coleoptera > Staphylinidae > Ontholestes > Ontholestes murinus. Next base: position 46,432,615 of record OZ018395.1, read on the forward strand.
GTTGCACGATATCAGTCGAAGATGATTCTATAACATTATATAGTATTATATTGTACATTCTTTTCTTAACAAATAATTATTTTTTTTATTTTTTCGAATATAAATAAGAAACTATAATAGTTATGTGAAAGCTATATGATAATTTAAAAGTCTTTATGAGCAAATCTAATGGTTCTTAAAAAACAAGGAAAGCTGTATAATGGGCACATCGCTCCTTTTTTACGTTATAGTTAATCTTAAGACTCAGGGATACTACAATTAAGTGTTAAATAAATTAGTTTTATTAAGAGGCTTACGTGGATTGAAAAATGGAGATTTAATCCAATAAATATGCTTAGTACTCCTATAAGACTAGTCTTGTGTGGAGCGGTTTACATTAATAAGTTGAACTAGAACATAAATATATAAATTTATTGGCTTCTATGCCAATATCACATAAGTGATTTTGGCTCTAGAATATTTTTTAACTGATTAAATTTATATAAAAGCTGTCGAAGTTTCTTGTTTACATAATTCTTTATTCGTTACAACTTGGTTTTCTTGCTGATGAAATATTTATAAAGTAATACATAAATTAAAGTACACAAATTTAGCAGCAAGAATCACGGGCGGAGTTTATTGATTCCAATGATCCACTCATACTCGCATCCATCCACTGTCCAGTAAAACATGTGAAGAGCGTCTGAATTCTTCTTTTGTAATATATTTAAGCAAATATGCTATTTTGTCAGCAGTTGGATGGGTGACCGGTACCATTCACCATTGGGATACAATTAATGGTGCTTTAGTATGGACGAGGTCGATCCTTTAAAGTAACAAGCTCATTTACGCACCCACAAATACACAAATCCCATGGCGGAAGAACCACGTTATCGATAGCCAAACACTACTACTACTATGCTTTTTTGTTTCTTTTTGGGAGATATAGTATATAGAAATAAGTCTGTCATTATAACATATTTCCAATAAGGCTATTGTCTTTAATTATTCTTAGATATTTTATTTGTGCTATTGATACGAGACGAGTTATCCATATTAAGGGCATTTAAATTTGCTAAGGATTGTACGGTGGAAAATATTAGTGGGAAATAAGTTTTTGATAAGTTACGCTTAGTAGATTTTTAGCAAACTATCCAAATATATTTGTCAGATCTTTTCTGCAGTTTCTTTCAAACCAATCATTACCGGCGTAAGCTATTCTGTTATACTGTTTCCTACAGTTTTAAAATTGAATAGGTCTTTTAAGTATAGATTGAATTAAACGGGGCCGAGTATTGTTCCTTGTGGGATACCGCCTTCTAATGTTTTAAAATCATTCTTTATAATTTAGTTTCCCTACTGGGCCCTTTCTTTTAAATTCTTCGAATGCCTATTTTATCGATCGATAATAAGAGTATAGTGTGGCTGATAGTGTCAAATGATTTAGCAAGGTCTAGAAATACACAAATAGATATCTTACCGTTGTCCAGAGTCGAATACATATTTGCAATGAGTTGAAACATGGCGTCTGATGAACTTCAATTTGGTCTATAGCCGTATTGGTTGTCTGCTAAAATGTGAATTTTTTCTAAGTAGTTATTTAATTGATAAGCTAATAACAAAAACGTATTAAAGGCTTTTATGTTTTAGAAATGTAACTAATAATAAGAAAAACACGAAAATATTTTGTAAATTGAAATAAAACAACACAGTTGGGAGGGTTTCTGAGGTTGCCTGATGAAGCCACTGAGGTTGCCTGATGTTGCAGTGTTCAACAATATATGTGAATATGTGAAACCCTCCCATCTGTGTTGTTTAATTTCAATTTGTTATGGAGTTTCATCATGTATCCGCCTCGTCAATTCAATATTTCGTAAATTTTTCTTATTATTTGATGTGATATTTTTTCAAAGATTTTTGCTAGCCTCGTTATTAAATATATTGGTCTGTAGTTTAGGAAGTTATCTATATCCCCATTTTTGTGAAATGGTAATACAACTTATTGATGTACACTCAAAACATTTGTTTATGATGAAAGCTATCGGTTGTTTTATTACATACTTAATTGTTTTTAGTGTTTCGCTTTTACTCCATCTATTTCTTCAGCTTTATTATATTTTATTGATTGTATAATAGTGGATACTTCATCTGGGGTTATTAGTTTGATAAAAAATGAATGTAAGCTATTGGTAGATTTTAAATTTACATTGGCTTGGACATTATTGGTTTTGCTGGCATTTTTTTGAAATATTGATATAGTGATCATAAAAATATTGTATAATGATCAGTTATGTTTGTTTGTATTATTATTGGGAGTATTAAGTCCAAGTCGTGTTTCGTTTCGTCGTTTGAGGATGGAATGGTTAATTTAAATATTCTTATTTTGAAGAAACTATTGATGAATTAAATAATTAAGGAAGGGTATACATATCACTATAAATAATTTATAATGTAATTATTCTAATTCTGAATGTGTTTTTAATTTTGATATTTTAGGGTAAATCTTTTTTCATTTTTTAATAATTATTAAAAATAATATGCCTTTAATCCATATTATCGTCTTTTATTTATTAATAATAAATAAAATGTAATTTTAAATTCATATTTTTTAAATCTAATAGTTTCTTTTTAACCCAAGTATTTTATTGTGTTTGTTTACAGTTATTACATCATTGCATAGTCGGAATCATTTGATTGCAAGGCGTGATATTTGCTTTTTTAACACATAAAGTGCGTTCGCTTACTTTCTCAAATTTCATTTTCGCGGAAAACCTCAAATGGTTTTGCAAACTGCACGTTTCAGTACGTTGGTTTTATATTGTGCAAGTCGACCTAATGTCGGACCATTTACCGCCTGAACGATACCACTGATTGCCGGAGAAATGGGCAGGTAAAAGTCTGGCATTTTATTAGTACTTCAAGGAGCGTGAGAGTATTAAATGGCCAGATTGGTTTACAATTGTTTTATTACCCTCTCGGTATGGTGATTAATGATGTATTGGTTACCTTGAAGTTTTATTTTCAATCCAACAACAATATTTTTCATCTATACATAAAATAATCTTTTTGATTTTTCAAATGGTTCTATCACTATTCATTAATTAAAATTTTGGTTCTAAAATAACCATTTAGGGAAAAATACCCTAATACTAGGGGCTTAAGTTAAGCTGATCGAAGTGATTTTTACTATAATTTTTATTCAAATTATGATTGATAGGAATGCATTTTATATAACTGTATAGTGTTTGAGTTTATGATTGATATGATCGAAACAGGAATACATAGACAATACTTAAAATTTTTATGTCAGACTCATCCTGACCAAGTCGGAGTTGAAGAAAATCTGTGCAGTGCAAAATACTTCTGTATATTAAATTCAATGTCGTCGTGTACTAAATACTACTGTAAATGTATTTAATTATACCAAAAGTAATAGAAGAACCTAGAGATAAATAAGAATCACAATTATATATGTACTTAGAAAAACGTTCAAATTAGTTTAACATGAAAACTTGGGCATAAAACATAAACAAAAATTATATGAAATTAAAGTAGATAAAGACATTTGACGAATAAAGTATTAATACCGTTTCTTCACAATTTGTTAAGAAAGGATATTAGTGCATTTTTTGTTTTTTTGTTTTGTTTTTTTGGCATAGGCGATGACCATTCAGCCACTAACGATGATAAATAAATATTAATAATAGGAATTAGTGCTTTATTTGTCAAAATAATTTTATCTTCACGAAACTCAATCAAGCAATTTAATTTACAGAGGACATATAGTCTATAGGCCAGACAATCACATACTAACACAAAGCAAACAAGTCCCTTATATTGTAATTATTGTAATTTACTGCAATAAGGAAATACCTACATAGTTTATATAAGTATATGTTTTTGTTTTGCAAATATTTATTTTTAGATTTTTTGAATTTTATGGATATATTTCTCATAGTAACTGAATAATATTTTGACGATTAACAGGACAACCGAGTAACGTGGACTTATAATTTTTTGTTGTTGTAAGAGACTAGTTCAAAAACGAAACCAAACAGCCAAGCAGGTAGTAAACGAGTATGCATATAAGGATCAGAGTTTTATTGTCGAGTGTTTCCAAGGCCAGCTCGGATAGTGCGGCACAACACGTCCACACTGCGCCGGCGATTATAGGAAGTGATTAGTTATTTCAAGTTTGAAGGTTGGCCGTTCTGTCCGGACCCGGAACTGCTCGCCACTCTCGTCTAGACTAGTCTTCAAAAACTCCAGACGTAATTTCGCATTAGGTTTCTAAATTGTTTGACGACCGTTCAGTCTGGTTTCATATTTTCTGAACGAATAGGAGGATCGTTAAATCTATATAATTTCCAAATTATTTGCATATTATTTTTATAACTGTTTGGTTCAGCTAAAACTGTTCTTTAAGTACAATTTCACTTTTAAATTAGGATTCTACCTATATGTCATCATTCTGATAAGGTCAAGCTGAGTTATAACCGTCTATAATGCTCATTAAAAATATTGTAGCCATATCTGAAGAAAGTGCAATTTTATATTTATCAGAGAACACAACGACATCCAACAATTCGTAAAATAAAAGCTCCTATGATATTTTAAGTGATTTTAAATAAGTCGTTTAGTATTTAATTCTATATTATAGGTATGTGTATATGTGTGTGTGTACATACATGTATCTGTGTATATATATATATATATGTATGTGTGTGTGTGTGTGTACGCATCATAGGGAATTCCCATGTAAAATTTTCAATTGCAGTTTGTATCTTTATTATTGAATGAAAATGATCAGAATAAAATTAGAATAATTCCTTTACCTACTAAAGATATTTTGGAGGTTTTATTTTTGTTTTATCTTCATTTTTAGTCAAAATATACCTTAAAATGTGTAAGCAAATATTTGATAATAAGATCCTCAAAATAGTAGTTGCTTTGAAAAGTCAGTGCTTGTCATCTAAATTGTATAACCCACGAATAAATAATTAAATTCAAATGAGTGCTTACAACACAGAAGGAAAAGTTTAGTGCGAGTTCAAAGGCACAAATCCATTATTCTTGTTGAAATGAGTTAACTCAAAGGTACAATTGCCCGAAACAGAATAAAACTCTTTTTAGTATTTCTCATTTATTTTCTACAAAATTTCAAAACCGCATCCAGTTAAATTATAATTATTATACTATTCCAAATTTAGAAAGAATGCTTATGTAAAGAATAAACATAAAGTGAAAACAATCAGTTTTTGTGGATATTCACTTCTTGATGTTACAATATGAAGAATGTACTTTGAGACCATTGACGATTATTTTGTTCGTTATTTTACACCAAATAGTAAGTACATCTGTAAAACACACACTATTTAAAAATCTATTATTCTCGTTACACTTTTCCACAATAATTTAACAAAATTTAGATCTTGAATCGGGATCCACTGTAACACATTTGTTACATTTTCTTCAGATTTCCTCCCTTTATTTCTAACAATATGTTCATCATTTACACAACCATTATCCTCAAATTTCTGATCAATTCTAACCCTTTGCACTCGTATGTCGCCATAGGAGCGGCAAGATGCGTTTTACCATTGCACTAGTATGTCGCCGTATAGGCGGCATACTTATGTCTTATCATTAAGCGGGTTGACCGGTCTGTCATCCCCTAAGCTTATTTTTAATATTTCTAAATTGCTTTCTTAAACCTTCGTTGAGGACATGTTTATGTAAAAATAAAAGATAACATGATATTTATTTTATACTCCTACTATATCTGCTGATGTATATATTACAACCACTTCAGTTCACAAGTCCACCATTTTTGCGTTTTGAATATTACTCAGTATTATAACTAACACGATTGGGTTAAGTTCGGTGTATTTTTTCTTTATATTTCGAAAAAAAAAAAGATTTGAAATGTCCAAGAAATTTTTACAAGATGAAATTGAAAATGAGTTGCAAAGTAGTGACGATGAATTTTATATTGACGCGCCTGACAACGATAGATTGTATAGTGATAATATTAGTGAAGAAAGTGACTCTAGTAGTGGTAGTAATATTATAGTTGCTAAAAGACAGAGAATCATACCTTTACCATCAAGTTCAAGCAGCAGTGAAGACGACGAGAATATAAGACAACCTGGTAATTTTGGTCCATGGCAGGACGTTACATTCCACGATCAGGTACCAGACAGGATTCTATTTACTTCTGGGGATAAAATGGTATTACCACAAATACCAGATACTTGTACAAAACCCATAGATTTTTTCAAGCTCTTTTTTACCGATGAGCTAATAATAAAAATAGTGGAACAAACAAATAACTACGCTAGACATAAAATTGCACAGAAGAGGTTGTCAAAACGTTCTACACGGCATACGTGGGTAGATGTTACAGTAGGAGAGTTTACCGCATTTATTGGTGTGGTCCTAAATATGGGTACGATAACCGTATCTAATGTCCAAGAGTATTGGTCACAACAGTTTAACGAAAAAATACCTTTTTTTAGTAGCATATTTAGAAGAGAACGATTTTTACAAATTTTTTGGATGCTTACATGAAAACTTACATGAAAACGATCCAAATGACCAAACTCTTAGGGCTCGAACTCAGAAAGTCAGTCACTATTTAGATTATTTGGACAAACAATTCAAAGAACATTTTGTTCCATCAAGAGAGGTATCGGTAGACGAATCTGTTGTTGGATTTAAGGGTAAAATTAGCTTCTTAACTTACAACCCTAACAAGCCTACGAAATGGGGGATAAGAATTTATGTAATGGCGGATGCTAACACCGGGTATGTGTATTCAATTTTGCCGTACTACGGAAGCTTGACATCGGAAGATTTAGTGAGACCTGATTTACCTGTAAGTACAAGGATAGTGTTACATCTTTGTCAAAAATTATTGGACGATAACCCAGGATGCAAAGGATATCATTTTTACACCGATAGATACTATACGAGCTTGCCACTTGCACAAGAGTTGTTAAAACTAAATGTTTATCTGACAGGCACTATTCAAATCAACCGCAAATTTATACCTGATTCTATCAAAACACCAACATTTGCCAAAGATAATACATTCGCATGCAGATCTGGTAATTTGATGTTATTGGCATGGAAAGATAAAAGGGTCGTCACCGCACTTACTTCGTGGGATACCTCAGGAACACAGCCCATCAGCAGAAGAGTACTTGGAGGTAACTTACAAGTTGTAAATAAGCCAAATGTAGTGGTCAATTACTATAAATTTATGGGAGGTGTCGACCGTGCAGACTCTTATTCAGCGTCATACTGTTTCCTGAGGAAAACTTTGAAATGGTGGCGAAAGTTATTTATTATATAAAATTTCACAACGGGGCCAAAACAACAAACCAATGACCCATCTAAAGTTTGTTCGGGAATTGGTTGACGAAATGACAAAAAACTTTCGGCAGGGATCCAAAACTTCTGGCAGACCATCATCTGCAGATACAGAAGAGCGGCTAAATGGTAAATTGCATATTTTACGCCAAAATGATGGGAAGAAAAATGACTGTGCGGTATGTTCTAACCGTAAAGTACAAGGCGGCAGGCGGGAAACTAAGTATATTTGTGACACTTGCACCCGTAAGCCTGGACTACATATTGGTGATTGTTTCGAACGGTACCATACACTAAAACATTACAAAACGTAATTTATATTGTGTATAAATTTATTTAGTGATAATGGTAGTGATAGTGGTAAGGTTAGGTTTGATTTGTGTTTCTCTATCCTTAAAATTTATTATTTTTGTACGCCATTATTTTTTATTTAGTGTTTTTTAGGTTTTTTTTAGTTAATTATTTTTCATGTTATAATTGTAATAAATTATTGTGCTTAATTTGAATAAAGTGTATTTACTAAGCAATATCAACGCATTTAAAAAAAATCCCAAAGAAAAAAAATTCCGAGTAGACAGATAAGTAGATAAAATAATAGTCCGAGTACAGTGTACTCGCAAAAGGACATATCTACGAGTGCAAAGGGTAAAAATAGTGATAATTTATGTTTTTTTATAGTGTTTTGACTGTATTATACCCCGAATGTAATGGAAACAAAAAAAAACTAATCCAAATTAACCTGAAATTCGTATCCAACTTTATAAAAAAATCGCAATTTTCCGAGGATACTACATTTATAAATTATTGGCCTGGGAAGATAAAAGGGTCGTCACTGCAGTTAGTAGTTTGGATGTTTCGGGTACTCAGCCAATAAACAGAAAAATACTTGGAGGAAATTTGCAGGAAGTGAACAAACCCACGGTTGTTATTAACTACAACAAATATAAGGAGGGTGCTGATACAGCTGACTTGTACTCTGCATCATATTGCTTTTTGCGAAAATCGTTCAAATGGTCGCGGAAGTCATGCATTTGCGTTGCATATTTGTTATACAAAATCGACCAACGTCGACAAAAAGCCCCCATGACGTACCTAAAATTTGTCGGGCAATTGGTTGATGAACTAATAGGAAATTATAGACAATCCTCCAAACTGAACGGTTAAACAGCAAATTGCACGTCTTACACTAGTTATATGTACAGTACCTGTACTCAAAAGCCTGGACTACATCCGGGGTCTGTTTCGAGCGTTATCGCACTGCAAAATTATAAAATGTAGTTGTTTCTTTATGTTGTGCTTTTTTTTGTTTCTTGTTTTTATTGTCTTTTAGTTAGTTTACTACAGTTTCTTACTTCTTACTAGTTATAGAAAACATAAATTCTTTGAACACATATTGAAACACTTACTATGTTTTTACCACAATTAATTTATTGTAATATGGTTTACATATATACAAAAATCACGACTTAAGTTTCGACCTGTTACAATCATTATCAAGTGACTCTATCAAAGCTCTGGCCTTTGATAAACGAAAAATCAAAGATAGCCCACAAAACCAGGGTTAATTTCTTTAAAATGATAGTTAGGCCTCAGCTGACCTATGCAGCTCCTGTATGGGGCTACTGCTGGCCCTCTCAGATCGCGCGTATGCAAAGTTTTCAAAACCGAGCACTACGCCGCGTACTAAACGCACCGCTCTACATGCGGAACTCTCAAATCAACCGTGAGACATCCACGCCGAGTGTGATGGATTTCATCCGAGAGACTGCAATAGCCTTTTACACCAAACTCGACACCAATCCCCCCTCGGGGATTTCCTTTCCGAAATATGACATCGATGTTAAACATCGAAGACCCCGCAATATCCTAATTGGCAATCAATTAGCAAATAATCCTCAATGAGCCACCGTAATCCAAACGTCGTCACTGCTCCCCGTCGAGGACAGTGGCACTGGACTTACGGAAAACTAACCTCCCATTTAGCGATCTTTTCGCTACGACCCTGACTGGAAAAAACCCTCTGGAGTTGAACCAGTCCCTAACAAATAGTCGCCACGGAGGAGAGGTTTTAGTCGGTAGGAGTCCGACACTGCCCTACTAAAAGGGCGTCCATGATGGATTTCCTCTCCTTGCATCAAAAAAAAAAAAAAAAAAAAAAAAAAAATTGTAATAAGTGTAGACATATGCATAGCTTAAATAGATATAATACCTGACACTATTTCAATTTGTATGTAATGTTTTATGACACCTTGAAATAAAGAATATTTTGATTATTATTTTTTATCTCTGAGGCACGGATTTATGAACTGAAAATATTTAAAACAGTTGAATTCTTTATTCAATTGTGAACGAACTGTCTCATTAGACCAGATCAATATTTTTATGCTTTTTATTATTATTGAAATGTATTGTAATTTTGTATTTTTTGTCCATAATAACTTATCTTTAGTACCTGGTAGATATAAGACAATAATACAAGCTTCCACCCAAAGTAGAATAATAGTCACTCGATATTTTTCATATCTTCTAGAAATCTGTTATCTCTAATCTTGGCGAAAAAGTTTACCAGTTCTTCACTGAAGCCAGTAACTTCACTGTAATGAACAGTATATGCAAATTTAAATTTATCAAAAACGTAATTATGTTTCCAACAATTTGACAACTAAATGTTTTTAGTTTTTGCTTTTATGACTTCAAGGTGACTTTTTAGTTTAGATTTAATTTTGGCATGAATTCAAGAACCATCAAAAATACCTTTTTAATATTTAGCTTACTTCTAAATTTCAAATTTCAATATGCAAACTGTACAGTGTACAGACTATGCCAGCGTGGATCAGGGGGGGATCAGTTACCTTACCTTTTTCTATGTAAATGTGATTTTTAATGAATAACAGAAAAACGTTTAACTTAGTTTGATATTGATTACTGTGTAATTCGAAACTAGTCACAAAGTGTTGTATAAAAATAAAAAAGTAGTATAAAAAAGTTAAACGTTTTTCTGTCATTAAAAATGTACTACGAAGTGAACGCCTCCAAAATTCAAGATGTGATTTTTTATAAATATAGAACGCTGCCCAAAAGCCCTGATTGAAATCTAAATATTGTCGCACAGTTTGTACTTATTTTCTGCAATACTACGTTAATTCTGGCACGTTCCTTTCAGTTTTATTGAGATAGGTTTTTGATGAGGAGAAGAGCAACTTTCAATATGTCTCCTCCATGTTTACATATGTTCCTAAATATTTGTTTTTAATTTATCCATTAATCTCTTTATAGTTAGGAATTAAGTTAGTAATGCTTACATTTTAATGCATATGAATTGTTTTATTTCTTTCTCTCCATTGTCATAAATGTAGGGTTTAGTTTGGAGAAGTTTTACTTTTTTAGTGTTACGGAAAATATTTGGTATAACAATTCTTGTGATTCTTCGTCTTCTTCTTTTTCTTTTTCTTCATTGCTAATTATTCGGCTCTAGTAGTAGTAGTAATGTTTGGCTATAGACCACGTGGCCCTTCCGCCGCGGGATTTGTGAATTTATGTGAGTGTAAATGAGCTTGTTACTTTAAAGGATCGCCCCCCTCACTCTAAAGAACTATTAACTGTATCCCAATTGTGAATGGTACCGGTCACCCATCCAACTACTGACCCGAACTAACGTTGTTGCACGTCAGTTCGGGGACGTAATCGAATGGGCCACCACCGGCGTGTTATTCGGCTCTATTTATAAGAAATTGTAAATTTTTACATTCAACTCTTTTCGTTAAAGTTATTGGTGAGATTATTTTACTAAATATCGAACATATTCATTATCATAATGAATCTCATTTACTTTCTTTTTCAGAGGTTTAAATTCTAGCATTTTCTTTTCGATTATACTTTCAGTCATAATCTTCAATGAAAAAATATTGACATACAAAAATTTTAGAAGGAAACAAAAATAACATATACTTTTCTAGATTAATTAATGAACTCTAAGGGCAGTTCTAATGATCAAGAAAGATCTTAGTTATAAATTCATTCCCGAATTCGTAACAGGGGACCTAGCAGCAGCCCTAGTAGAAATTCCCTCGAAGAAAGGCAAGAGACAAGTTGTTGTAGCCTCTGTCTACTTTCCAGGAGATCGAAGAAAACTACCACCAGAGGAGGTAAGTAGACTCATGGAGTGGTGCAGAAGAGGCAATACACCTCCTCCTGGATTGTGATACCAACGCCTACAACATGGGCAGCACGGATGCCAATAAAGGAGGTAATAACGACTTAAATTGATCATCTCTAAAAATTAGATATTATTAATAGATGTAGCGAGCCTGCCTTCATAAATCCAATCAGATAGGAGATATCATCAGCATATTAAATTTGACACAAGATACAAGGGAGTGTAGAGATCCAAGGAACACAAACTGAAGCCTCTATAGTGAGTACGTAAGTGTACGATGGTCTCTAGAAACAGCAGCGGCTCTTTTCAGAAATAGCATCCTAAAGGCTTATGATTACAGTTGTCCTCTAAAGAGAAGATCTCAATTCAGAGACTTGCTCTGGTCGAACAAAAATGTTTAATAATATATATGTCAAAAATGATATAAGACAATGAGTTAAATTTACATCAAATACCGAAAATATCTTTTTAAAGTAATTTGAATAAAAAAATAACAGTTTTTGTAATTTGCCTTAATAGTTTGTGATTATTAATGAATGGAGAGTAGATCTATAAAGGATAACTGAAGAGAATTGGAGATAAAAATTCACATTATTATCCAACTGAAAATGTTGTATTAAAACTATTTAAAAAAATTAAGTGCCATACTCAACCTTTTCTGCAGTTTTTTAATACTAAACGAGTATATTGTCAGTCTTGTCAGCGATTGGCTGAATATAATTATCAGATTGCTAGTACTTCAAATAACGTAACTGTAAATTGTCGATTGAGGTCAAGATGCAAGCAAGGAAAACTTTCCACAAAACAAGTAACTGGAATGCCTATAGACTGGTGCTACTATATAGAGTGTTGAGAAAATCGAAAAATAAAACAAAGATAACCCCCCGATTTCTAATACAACCCATCAAGTTCCTCAAGGACAATCTTCAGACAATCTCAGTATACTGTTAAAGGCGCACTACCAAGACTCAACATCTGTGGACTTTCAAAACACTGCTCAATCTACAGAAAATGGCATATTCCTATTTACTAGAAAAAGCAAAAGCAAGGGTGGTAAACTCATTATCAAAAAAAATAGTCAGTTGATAGTTTAAAATCCTTCAAAGCACCAGGCCTATATTGCATTTAAATAAATAAATAAATAATCATCTTTATTTCTCAAAGCGCCAAATTAAAAAATATACATACAGGAATAAAAATATATCCAAATAAGTACAATTTATTCAATTTTGGACATAAAAAACGTTAATTCGTATTCTCCAAATTTTAAATTTGGCAGGGGAATGGAAGCGTCATTTTTTCTGAATAACAAGCAATTTGTTTTTGACTGGTTAATCAGTAGACCGTTACTTTGAAACCAATAATAGTTATTTAAGGTACAAGTGTAAAAAGTGATGTTTTATTGCAATAAAGAAACTTTTTACACGTGTGCCTTACAAAATTTTATCTTCGATCGTAAGGGATTTCAAAGATGAGTAATATTTTAATGCCATTTCAATAATTCAATTAATGAAAAAATATTTTACCCGCAGTGCACTAATGAAAGCGTTACTTAGCAACCAGTAAACAAGTTACACAAATGTCGGCCGCCATTATTATTTATGGAAAAAATGTTCGCTTCATTGTAATCGATTCGACTTGCATTAAATGAAATCTTCAGAGTTCTTAAATCTGCCAATTGGTTTGTATTATATATTTTATTTATAGTTTATTAGTTATTTGTATCAATTAATAAAAAATTAAGTTTTTCGTCGAAATATATTCATCTGTCAAATTTGACAATTCTGTGCAATAAAAACAGTTTGACATTACCGTGCAATAAAAACGTAAAAAAGCACTAGTGCTTTAAAAAGCCACTTTTGCAATGAAAAATTATTCAATAATTTTAGTACAACTGCTCCATTTTGGCTTAGATTAGTTTTATCGCTACCATTTAAGACTATATTTGTATCGTCGGCATAATTGATAATTGCCACATTTGGATTATTTATAATCGTAAATAAATCATTTATATATATATTAAATAATAGTGGTCCCAAAATACTTCCCTGGAGCTGATGATGATCTCCAAGTCTTCAGACTGCATACAAAGACCACTGTCCTTCTTAATCTCTACTGCCTGAGTTCTTCCTATGAGATAGGATTTCAGTCACTTGTGAACAACTCCCCTAAATCCATACATATTTTAACAATAATAAATCATTATTGATGCAGTCTTGGAGAGATCAAAGAGCACCTCACATGATAACTGTTTATTCTCCATTGAGGAGAATATAAACTTGGTAAAGTTGTAAAGTGCAGTATTGCAATTTTTCCCTGTAGTAAAGCCATGTTGATTTTTTAATAATATATTTTTATTTAGAAAGGACTTCATTTGTTTTATTATCATATATTCATAGATTTTTGAAAATAAGGATATAAGACTTGACTTATTGGCCTATAATTTACAAAAAAGAAACAATTTGTTTTATTCCATAAATACAAAGCAATCAACATCAAAAAATATAATTCTATTATTTTTAAATATAAAAAAATAATACCACACCCGAAATAAATATGGAACATATAAAAACATAATAATATATTCTGTAAAATTTGAAACAGAATTTTGCAACTAAAAAACGATTTATTTCTTAAATAATGAAATTAACTTTTCTTTGCTTGTTAATAATATTTTCAATATTAATATTTATGAATATGTAATAGAGCTAACTAGGTTAGTTTTTCTTGAAACATAGTGGCTTGCAGCCACAATTTGAATCTTTTCCGAGCAGAAAACGACGCTAACAGGCATATTACATAATATTTGTAAAATTATTTTTATGTTCGGTAAATATTGGCGTCAAATTTTCTGTATGCATTTTCTGGTAATTGTTCTTTTAGTTTATTTTTCTTTTACCATTGTAATTTCTAAAATTCCAGTTCAGACTTAATTGCTATTGCACATGTTGCATTTTCAGGTAAAATTTTATTTAAATATGTTGCAACAGATTTTAAAGTGACATTTAAATCTTCACCAGTTTTTTTTTTTTTTCAGTTAAAATTGAACAAACTCATCGTCTCTTTATTAAATCTGTATTTCAGATCTGTAATAATATTATTCAGAAAAGGTAAATCTATATTAATTCGATAATAATCCTTTGTTCAGTTCAGACGAACCAAAAACAGCGAACCCCATATATGCAAAAGTCGATAAAAAGTAAATAAGTAGTGTTAAAATATAAAAAAAATTAAAAGAAAGTGGGAAATAAAGACAGAACAGAACACAAAAATAAAACAATGGAAGATGAAAACAAGGACAAAACTCACGATGAAGGTAAATCTAAATATAGCTAAAAACGATGTGGAAATGGAGGAACTAAAAAGCATGTTTAAAGACTTGATGAGAGAAATGGCAAAAAACTCTGAAGAACTAAAAGAATAGATTAGAAAACTAAAGAAGAGAAGTGGGAGCTAGAAATGCAAGAGATGTTAAAAAGAGTCGAAAACCTGGAAACAGAGTGGAAAAGTAAGAACAGCAAATGAATAAAAAAATAATATCATAATAACAGGCTTAGCAGGAGAGGCAAACCAAGAACAGAAGGAAGTTGAGAATTTCACATTACATAGAGAAAAACAAATTATACGAGCCGAAGTTAGGACATGGGAAATAAACAACAAATGTTGAAAGGTAAAGGAAATCTAAGAGGGTCCAAGATATACATAAATAATGAGATTTGTAAAAAATAGAGAAATAGTAAGAGAAGAAAAGGCAAAAGGAAAGAGAGTAAGAATATGATACCGACAGATAACAATTAACGGATAGGAGTACGAATAAGAAATCAACTAATAGAAAAGCAAATAAAAAACAAGACATCACAGCGAGAAAATGTTACAAGAAAAAAGTTAAATACAATAAAAATGGAAATATGGAATGTAAGAAGTATTTAAGAAAAGAGGGTTTATTAGAAAAAATGAAAAAAAAAAACGGAAAAAATATAATATACGAGGCGATGTAACAATAAAAACAGAAGTATATAAAAGAATTGTAAGACATTCACTGCTATATAGTAGTGAATCATAAGTAACCGCAGAAAGTAATAACAGTAAAATTATTGCAATGGAAATGAGATATCTAAGATAGATAGAGGGAATTATTAGAAGAGACAGAGTACGAAATATAGAAGTAAGAAAACAGCTCAATATTAAACCAATAAAATCAGTAATAAAAGAGAGACAATTAGGATGGTTGGGTCATATATAGAGATTAGAAGATATTAGATTAACAAAAAGAATACATGAGGTAAAAACACAAGGCCAAAATGAATCAGGAAGACCAAGGAAGGGTTGGAACGAGCAGGTACATCAAGCAGCGGAAAGAAGACGTGTAAAAGAAAATAACTGAGACATACTATAGAGACTATGTCCGACAAAAGTCCGGATAAAAGGGGAAAAGATAAATAAATATAATCCTCTATAATAGGTTGATCCACGTTTGGTCTATTTCTCTGACATTTGATAATTCGTGGTATATAAAAAATATTGACTGCATCATTATAAATTGTTTAAACGATGTGGCAGTATTTTTCTTCTTTTTAAATAAAACATCAAACTCTATTGACTTATCAAGTTATTAGCGTAAGATTTATCCATTTACTCAAAGTTACCGTATTTCTAAAATTATCGAACAAAGAGCATAGCGTAACTGTGAAAATTGGGGTACAAATTGAAGTCTTTAGCAATTTAGATTGATTGGAGATTAATTTTAATAACTCTATAATGTTTAAAAATCACATGATATCCGAGGCATTACAAAATTAAATGACTTCTTAATGTTACCAATGGCATTGCGGGCAGCCTGTACTTTTTACATACATTTTGATATGGACAAATTTAAACCATGGTTGAAACATGGTGTTCTAAAAACGTTGGACAAGGTTGATTGCAATATAGCTACAACACCCTTATCATTTTTTAAGAGACATTTGTGAAATATGTTTAACTGGTTCCCAAATGATTTTTTAAATTTTTTAAATCACCAGCTTCAATTCGAAACGTAGAATTTCACGAAAATTGCCCTCGTTTGTAGCAGATTTTGTAATTAAGGGAGAACCAGCGCCATGATGATCTCGTAAGGGAATATTTTGTTTCTCCCAAAAAATTATACTTTTGATTATTGGCTTTAACCTATGTCTGTTTTCTTCAATTTGTCGAAGTCTTTCCATATTTAATTTATTTCTTATATCTCGTGATGGGATATTGAATGATTTTATAAAATTTTCCGCATAAACAATTGAATTTTTATGGTACTTAGTATTTTTATGACTTATCAAAACAACATCTTTACCCGATAATTTAGAATATTGAGATGCCGGCTGAGATACTAATTTTTGCAATGGTACTTTTTGTTGCAACCCAGCAAATTTTGTGTAAAAGAAGCAATATTTTCAAAAATTAACCAATTAAATTGTCTAAAATGTTTTTCAGACAAGTAATATTTATCTGCATCTCAAAAACTAATAATCCGTTTGAGATGAATCTTTGAACTTAAGGTTTTATCGTTAAAAACTGGAACTGAAAAGCTAGTGAACATTCATAGACCGGAAGTAGATTTTTACTCGAGGCGTTTTTTTGGGAATGAAAAACTATATTAATGTAAATTTCAACGTTACTAGATGTACATGTTGTATGCTCCTTTTTCTCTTGTTGGGAACAACCTAATGCAGATCCTGAAGATTCTCCTCTGTATTCGGTACACGTCGATGCAGTTGTAGATTGATGATTAAATTGACTGTTGACATAGATTGATCTTTAATTGTTGAAGAATCGTCAGGTTTTTTTTTAATTTTCTGAACAAATGAACCCAACGTGGATTATCGATTTTTATTTATTAATTTAATTAACTACAAACAAAAATCAGGAATAAATTAATTTAAAAGAATGCATATATTATTCCTTAAATCAAGAAATACCTTATGTATAATTAATTGAATTATAATAAATTGGTAATTAGTCAGTAACCACTAAAAATTTAGTATATGTGATGTGCAAACAGTTTCGGTTTCTATCTTTTATATTTAAACCAAGTAAGACAAGACATATTATGAATTGAACTAAGAAATGTGATTCGCGCTCTCTTAATGTAAAACAATATATCGATTAACGATACCAAAATATATGTCGAGTATAATTAGAAAAGGGAACCCCCCCGTGCAAAGGAAGAAAGTCATCACTTCTCTAACAGTGTTTGCGCAGATAACTTTAATTTGTGTACATAGCCTGTCTGTTTTGGAAAAATGCACCGTCATGGATCACTGACTAGATTCACCAACACTTAACTTGATTGTTTGAAACATTAGTAATTTTTAAGAATTAAAAAAATAAGCCAACGAATAATTCGTTAATTACCCAATACAGATGCAACAAAAGGGGAAGCATGTATTGGTATTAGGTAAATACAGCCCTTAATATAGGGAATCAGTTCTTGTCGGACAAGGCCCATCAGTCCTATTGGCTGAAACAATAGCTTTGGAAAGATATGCTCAAGTTTGTACAAAAAAGGGCTACACATCTGTCTGATCTCAGACAGTTAGGCTGCCTTTAAGAACCAAAAAGCTACCAAAATTACCTGGAACTGTAAACAAGCTCTAAATCAATTGGCCAACTCACTGTAATGCGGGTACCAGGCCACATAAGTATAATATGCAACATTTACTGCCAATTTACTTGCCATGGAAGGAGCTGCGACTACTACGATGGGACCAAAGCCTACCTGTGGGCTATCGAAGGCACACAGGAAGGGTGTGATCCAAGAACTGGAAAAAGGGCCACTGGATAAACACATCAGGTCAAAGGCAATCCAAAATATTTATTGAACTTCACCTAGCAGAGTTAAACAACTCTTGAGTTGTAGTTACAACTAAGGTGAACATTTTAAATTCATTTTGACAGAAATATAAATTTCGATTTTAACCAGCGTTGAAAAATATATGTATGCATATTTCTGTGTATGGATGGTCACTATATCATACTAACCAACTTAAATCTGAAACTGAAACTTATTGTTTAGGTTTTTATCTTTAAAACTATTAAGTTAAAAGGCTCTTTTCGGTTATTTTTTGAAAAACCAACCTGATATAAAATGTAGTAAAAGATACAATAAATTGTATATAAAATATATTTTTATAACAGTAAGTAAATCATTGCTGAATAAAGGTAATGTGTAGCATATATTGTAGTATTCAACATGAAATAATAAAAACTTAAATCGTGTGTTTTATTTATATCATACACAATTTTGGGCGCCTTATTAATATATTGGAGTTACTAATTGTGAATCTTATTTTTTCATTTAAAGCTGGCATATATACTCTCCTTGTGTAACTTTATATAATCTGTACATCTGCAGCAATTTTTTAGAAAGTTATTGACATTGGAAATACCATCTTTTCAGATTCGTCATATGTAAAGTGTATGTTTTAGGAGTTTAATGATTATCTGTTGTATTAATATTATGCAATGTTATGGATTAAATAACAATATAAATTCTTCTGTAAACATGGTACTAACTTTCTAGAACATTGCAGCAGATTATTTGAAGTTAGATAAGTACTGGCGAAGACTCTAGAAATGAAGATAGAACTTAATATTGAATGCAACAATAATGTTTATATAGTGTTTGTAAATTTGATTTAGAGTAATTTAATTGCTGGTAGAATAAATTTAATTCCGTTAGTTATTTAAAACCCCTTATCAACTTCGTCACTCTCAATGAAACTCTCATTATTGCATCTTATTTGGAACGGTTGAATTTTATTAGATGTAAAATTAAAAATTAATTGAACGCTAGTATAATAACGCTAGCATAATAAATATAAATTTAACTTTTTTTAGTCACTAAAATTAATAAACAAATTTTAAAAGAAATTGTGTCAAAAACAATAATAATCTTGATCTAAAACAGCGAACTTATTACTCATACCACTATATAGTAAAACATAATTCAATGATAAGATAAATTTGTAATTAAAAGCATTAATTTACCTTATCGTTAATCTTAATTCAGTCTAAAATTGGCACAATAAAAATAAGATATAATAAAAAAATGTATGATAGGCATGACCTCAAAAATATCATTTCCGTTAAATTCGAAATATATACTTATAATATTATGGACGATGAAGCAATGTTTCTTTATTAAATCGTTTCTTTTGAGAATGGGAAATAAAAATTAAAGTACGAATGTACTTATTTGAGTTAAAACAGTTGTTTTAACTTTTCTTTAAGAGGGAGAGAGAGAGAAATAAACATTGAGGGGGTGTGTGAAATAGAGAGGTAGTAATTTTATTTACGTATTTTAGCTAGTTTGTTTAATTTTTCTGCCCAGATTCAAGAATTTCTAACATTGATTTTATATAGAAATTTGTTCTTGATTTTATGTTATTTTGTTTCATTCTTTCTTTTATTTTACGACGTTGAATATTTTTGAATTTTCCAAATTAACACTTTACCCTCTTCACGTTTGTGTTCGTCATATCTTGTATAATTTGTTTAGTTCTTCTATTTCTTCTCAGGTATCGTTAATTTTCTGACCCTTCCGACGACCATAGTTTCTAATGTTTTGTTTGGCTGCTTAAGCCTTCAGCCCATGAACCTCATCTATCAATAGATCTGATGTAGATCGATTGATTCAGTTGATTGAGTAAATATTTATGTATAATTCAATAATTAAATCAAATTTTTAAAAGAGACAATAATCTTTATTCAGACAATTAGAAAACATACATCTAATGTTAATAATGGTATGAGTCCATCTGGGCTATAGACCTCTAGAACTTTTCAACATTTTTCTTTCATTCGTCCTTAATTTATCCAAATAAAATCGCCAATTCAACATCCAGCATCTTGCACTGTAATCGGATTGGGATTTGAATATAATTAATGGCGCTTTAGAATTTTAGGGGCAATCCTTTAAAGTAACAATCTCTCTGACACACATTTACACAAATTGACAAATAAAATGGCGGAAGGACTACGTGGTCGCTAACACTATTACTATAAAATTGTGTATTATAAATTGTATTTTGTTTTTTTTAATGTTATAAAAAATGTATCAAGAAGTTGAAGCCTCAACAATCAAATTAATAAGAGCGACAAGAACATATGTTTTAAGAAATAACACATGTGTCTGTAATTTTCATTAAACCCTCAGAACCCTAACACGTTAACGAAAACAGCGTTACATTAAATCACATCCCATTATCCCGCGTCCGTGTTTTATCTTAATTTTCAGTTTGTTTGATTACGTGTCACATGGCAGTTATTAAAAGTTATGACTGGTGACGCAAACGGTTTTGGGTCGAAGGTTCATACAACACGATACGTAACGAGAGAATATTTTCAAACATCTGGGTATCAACTTTAGATATGGGATTCGGAAAAAAAACACGGGTAGACTGAAAATAATTTTTATTGAGTTAAGAGTGGTGACTTAAGAAGACGTGTTGATGGGCTTGATGAAATGGTACTAAGCATGAAATTTATTCTTTAAATATTTTTTTTTTCAAAGAATGTAAATAAAATGCAAGGTAAAGTTTTTAGTTTAATATAAAAAATGTATTTTTCTTAAATAATATAATATATTTTTTTGTAAAAATCCTTAGAATAAGTTTACCAAGACTACAAAAAGAAAATATTTGCCTGTACAATACCATAATTAACTTCTCATAATTTAATATTGATATTAAATTACGAGAAAGCAATTTTTCTGTTGCAAATAGATAATAAATAAGAAATAAATTGTTCTTTAAAGGAATTGGCATTTATTACATAAAAAATATATTATTAAATATAATAAAAATATGTATAAAAATTATTATTAAAACAGCAATTTGAATATATTCATTGCTGCCTTACATTTCAAAATAAGCTTTATTTTTATTTGTGTAACCAAACTTACAATGTAACTAAATTTAATTAAATTATTGATAAACTTTTAATGTGAAGAATGTTTTATAAAATTAATTTATAATCATCCATAGAAGGGCTTTTGGTTATTTACTTTCCTTACTAAAGCATTCTTGTAATTCGATTATATACTATTCAACAAAATAATCATTTATAGTACATACAGTTAAAAAAAAGTATTTACAGCTATGCACTAACATATTCAATTATAAAAAACATAAAACTATGTATTAATTTGAGTAAACTAAGTGCTTTTCTTATTAAAGTTTATAATTATTTGTCTTCTCTTCCTAAGTCCTGTAATGCGACTCCGGATGATATGGTGTGATGGATATTAGCAAAGTAAGATATATATGTGAAAATGAAGATGCGATATTCAGGTAGTGGAGAAGAAGATTGAAAACACAGACATGGAGTAGCTATCCTGGTCGATAACAACATGAATCCAGTTGAGTGCTTGGCCTATAGTCATTAACATCATACAGGACAGCAGAGAGTAATAATAATCGTTTATTTCCCAAACAGGCTAAAGCCTTATTACATAGGAAAAATACATAGTGAAAAAACTAAAGATAATTATAAAAATACAAAAACCATTCATAAGCTGCCTATAAAACAGATATATACCTTCGTTTTAAATATTAACATACATATTTATATACACTTATACACATAACATATATATGGTACATATACATTCTAAATTATGCTTGATTTAAGTGCGCTTATGAAAACAGACTTGTCAGAACAAAAAATATCGACAGCATACTGCACCTCATGATATCTTCTTAGCATTAAAATTAAAGGAGAGAAGTAATGTTGGCTAGTGCGTGGAGTTGTAAAATTGAAAGTCTGCTTACAACGACTAGAAATACGTGGAATTAATATATCTACTTGGTATAATAAGATACTATTGTGGCTGTAATAGTTTATTAATTTATAGAGTTCATATATTTGAACATATCTGTGTCGGTTATAAATTGATAGCATCTTGAATTCTTGAAGCAAGTAGTCATAGTCAATATTTGAATCAGGATACACTTTATATTTACAAAAATATAAGTATCTAAGGAAGCGTTTTTGAACTTTTTCCAACATATTTACATATTTCATATAACCGGGTGACCAAAACAAGCGTAATAATTAATTTTACTTACAATGAACGAATCATAAAGCATAATAGCTGCTTCAGTACGTTTAAATTCACAACAATTACGTATTATAAACCCCAGAACTTTACAGCAGTCAACAACTACCTTTTCCACATGAGAATTAAATGATAATGTATCATCGAAGAGTATCCCTAGGTCTTTAAAATGTGTATTACTTTATTGCCAAGTATATAATTATATAATAATTTAGAATATGACCTTCCGTAACTTAGAATGAGGCAATTTGAAGTGTTAATTGTAAGACCATTTTGGATACACCACGTAGATAATTTATCTAAATTGATTTGTAATACCACGCAATCAGATGCATCTTTTATGGTCCTGTACAGTTTTACATCATCTGAATACATTAGAAAATTGCAGTCTAAGACACTTGCAACTTCATTCATGAATACATTAAATAAAAGGGGGCCTAGGTTCCATCCTTGCGGAACAACACTTGTAGCTGCAAAGGTCTTGGACCGACAACCCATATAACCTACATAAAGATCTTTCTGTGACAAATATGATTGAATTACCGTAATAATATTTGACGCTAAATTGTACTTTTTTAAAAAGGATAAAAGATTACTGTGAGGCAAACAATCAAAAGCCTTACTAATGTCCGTGTAAAGTACATCAACTTGGGCACCACGATCAAGTTCACTAAACTAAGTAATGCACATAAGATTTGTTGGTATTTCTTTTTCTCATGAACCAATGCTGATGGGGTGATATCGACTGTTCTATTCGAGGACGAATATAATTACATATGATAGATTCAAAAATTTTAGAAAAATTAGAATCTATGGCAACAGGTCTATAATTTTCCACATCCGACTTTTCACCTGATTTAAAAACAGGACATAGACGGGCAAGCTTCCAACGCTCAGGGAAAAATCCGGTGGATAATATTAATTTAAAAATGTGATGTTGGGGGTTTGTCAGCTGCAAAGCACAATCTTTAAGAAAAAAAGCATGAACTTGATCAGGACCCATAGTGATGTTAGGTTTGATTATTTTTAAATGATTTAAATCAGTCTGTTCATTAATTTTATAATTACCCATCACTTCACTGTTAACACTGTTGTTTTGAACTTTAGTATTATTATTTACACTGTATACACTCTTAAACCGATCTGCAAATCCTTGAAGAATTTCCGTTGGTGAATCCAATGTCTTTTCGCCATATCTCATTTTCACTGGAATTCTCGACTTTTTCCTTTTTGTATTTACATAAGACCAAAAAGACTTAGGCTGAGAAGCTATAGAATTCTCGGTATTATTTATGAAATTCGAAAATGATTTTTGTAATTTATTTTTAAAGTCTTTACGTGCATATTTATACTGTTCCCTTAAAGAACCATTCGGTGGTTTCTTCAATTGCTTATATAACATATTTTTTGTCTTGAGTAGATGAATTAATTCCTTGTCAAACCATATGGGATACTTTTTTAAATTACTTGATTCATTTCCATTCTTTGGAATATGCTTATAAAATAAATTGTATAATATGGTATATTGTACAATAAAGCACATGCATCATTTACATCATTTGTGGCATATATACTCGACAAGTCAACATTTAATATATCAGCATATAAGTAGGATTAATCAAACAAATCTTTTGAACAAAAATTAATAGTATGATTAACTTCCAAATCAAATTCAAGAGCTGGATGGTGGCAATCTTCATCTACCAATAATTTGTCAGCTTTTTTTACAGTGCACTGCCAATTTAAAGGTACTAAAATTAAGTACAATAACCGTTTGTTGGCGTTATGAACTGCGTTGCATTGTTTCAGATTTTTTAGAGCCATACAGTTCATAAGTGAAGATAATCTACTGCACATATTTCCACCAAGTTTAAAATCTGAATAGTTTGCAATATTAAAGTCTCCACAAATTAATAAATTTTCTGCAGTTAATGATTCAATATAATCGAAGAATATTATGTAATGCTCTATGGTGGTTTTTGGGGGAAGATATACACAGATAACTGTATACGTTACTTTCGACACGGCTATTTTGACGGCAACAACATCAATGTTATAGTCTCCAAAGGGAAAATTAACTGGATTTTGACAAGCAAATTTATTATTAATTGCTATCAGAACATTTCATTGAATAATTCAGTATCCAAAATTCCATTTTTTAACCATGTCTCTGTTAACAAGATAATATCATAATTACAAGTAACTACATTATTATAAAATTTAACAATCTTTGAATTAAGCCCTCGAACATTTTGGTAATACAATGATATATGTTTAGATTGCCGAATGTTTACTTTTTTGAAGAGATTATTTTCGGTACACCGTTTATATAATAATGATGAAGAGGCGGAGCAATTTTACCAACAGATACACAAGATAATGAAAAACCTATAACACAAGCTATTAACATCGTAAGGGGAGACTTCAACATAAAAGTAGGTGAAAATAAGGTTAAGGACGTAGTTGGTAAGTTTGAGTTAGGAAAAAGGAACGATTGCGGTGACTGTGACAATTCTACCAAGAAAAGAATTTAATTCTAACACCTAGTTCAAATTGCCGACAAAGAGATTATATACATGGAAGTTACCATAAGATAAACTTGAACACATAACTAGAAACTCAATAGACTTTATAACAATAAGTATAACATAAAATCCAATCGCGTACCTCTGGTACCTGAATTGAGAGTTCGAAAACTCTAACTAAGAAAGCCCATAATTGAAGAAAATATACAGACAAACTAAGAAACCATAAGATGAAATTCAAACTTGCGGATAGAACTAACAAAGACAATAAAAATCACTAACAATATTGAAAAGACTGGATAAGAGACACTATAAGACGAACTGCGAATAAAGAACTTAGTTATGCCAAAAAAGAAAAAGAAAAACTGAATCATAGACGAAATTATGGAAATAATAGATGATGAAGAATAAGTAAGGGCGACAACATAAGATACAAAGTTATAGATAGAGTCATTAAAAAGCAGTAGACCAAAGAGATAAAAGAAAGATATATTAACCAAAAGTGCTAAGAACTAGAAGAACTTGAATGAAAGTACGGCAGCCATATGATGCACAAAATGATCAAGGACACATAAATACAAAAAGAAGCAATTTGACATATTAGTAGATAGGAACAACAAACTGATTATAGGCAAAACAGATCAATTAAATAAGTACGTGGGAAATGTACATCAAAAGTTTATTTTATTTACTGACGACACACGTAAAACAAATAATAAAGTAAAACCTAATTTATGCTAAAGTCTTACATTGCAATGTTAATAGCTTGTGGTTTAGGTATTTCATTATCTTGCCTATCTGTTAGTAAAATTGCTCTACCCATCTGCTCTCTGCTGTCGGCGCGTATACCTGTATAATGTTAGTATCTATAGAAGGGCAACCAATTAATAAAAGTCCTGGGACAAAGTAAAGAAAAAAAGCGACTGGAGGTCATGAACTTCCAGCTATATTTCTGAAGACTATTAACGAGGACATTCTCAACTTAATACTAAATCTTTTTGATAATACCTACGGCACCGATCACACTCCAAGGGATTGGCTCAAAAAGAGATGTGTAATAAATACAGAATAAGGACTAATAAGCTTAATAAGCCAAATCCTAAAAATATTCCTGAGAATAATTCATTTTAGAATAAAAACTAAGATTTAACAAAACCTAAATAACGCCCAGTGCAGCTTTAGCCGTGGTTATGGAACTCGAGGACCAATCTTTGCTGTGCAAGTTCTAGTCCACAAATGTTTGGATCGGCAAAAAGATATGTCCACGCATGTTATATTGATTACGAAAACATAATAAACTAATTAAGCTACTAGTACTATCTGAACTTGTTGGCAAAGCTATTCATATAATTGAAAACCTATATGGGAAAAACGGCAGAGTAAGATAGGGCTGTGCCCACTTACCCTTATTGTTCAACTTATATTTTGAACAAATCTTTTAATAAGCATGTATCAACGGAATCAAAATAAACGGAACACAAATCAGTAATCTCCGTTAAGCGGACGAAACGATGATGCTCACGGACAACGTAGAAGACCTACAAATAATGTTGGACAAGGTATATAGGTTATAGGTTATAGGTTAAGTAGGGTCTTAGTGAGGTGTGTTAGCCTCCCGTGAACTGCAACCTAACAGATCTATTGTTCTACCCTTAACCAATCACTTTCCAAGCAGTCCCACGTCCACCATGAACCTGGTAACTATCTTGGGGGTGATAATGCTCACTTCTTCGGGGGATAATCGGTCCCTGCCGAAGTGTGAAATACGCTTGTGAGCAATCGCAACACAAGTGCATAGTATGTGCTCGGTAGTTTCATCTGCCGAATCACACAATCTGCAGTTTCCACTTTCCTCTTTTCCCATTTTCCGCAAATGGTATCGGAGGGCACAATGCCCTGTCATGAGTCCGGTGAAAGTTCTTAGCTCGTTCCTTGTGAGTTCGAGCACCTTGTGGCTGTGATCGAGTTTCAGGAGTCGTTTTGATTGACGTAGACCTGGTACATTGTTCCAATACTTACGTCTTCTGTCCTCTTCCCATTTTTGCACCACCTCTCTTCTATGCGCCATGGGGAGTCCACAAAACGGCTCTGGTCCTATAGGAGAGTAGCAGGGTAGTCCTTTGCCATAACACCAACCTTCAGTCCTTTTACGGCCTGACTGTATGATGCCATTTTTTGGGGGATTTTGCTTCCCCTCTGTGTCGCCACTCGGGCTTGTGCTTGTGAGGGCCTTGGTTTGCCCCTGCACCCGCTTGAGTGGTGATATGCTCGTGGAGGGCTGTACAGTCCCTTTCGCACGTTTGGCTGGCGTACCCTTCGGCGTACTGCCGTCCGAACGGGTACGTTTTTCGGTCTTTTGCTTACGCGCTGGACCGAAGGGCTGTAAGGCCTTTTGAGCTGCCTCTTCCCGCGACATGCCCTTGCTGATGAGGTATTTAAACCTCTTCTTCCCAGCACCGCTTAGGCGCGGCTTGCGTGGCTGGAGGTCCTTGGGCTTTTGCCCAGCCTCATCTCCACTGCTGGCTAGGAGTAGTTCCTCCCTGTCGGTCTCAGGCGCTAAGTCCTCTCCCGTGGCAAGGATTTCACACTCCATCGCCGTAGTTTCGTCCTTTGAGGGGGACGAGCCCTTATTTGTTAATTCTTGGTTCATTGTTGATCCCACGAGAAGCTAGGGAAATAAACGGTCACCTGCAGCTGAGCCCCGCATGCCACAGGAAGGCTATTTGAAACCGGAGGTCGCCTGGTCAGAGCAGGGCATCGTACCCTTTAGTGCAAGCTCTAAGTCACGACACGACAGCTGAGCAGGGTGTGCATGCTGTTTGGTCAGATCCATCATCTAAGTCCTTTCCAGCATAGGTACCCCTATCGGGAGCTGACGCTCCCGCTGTTGTAGCACTTAGGATCATCTGGATACGCAAGCTCCCCCACCACGTCAAGGTGAGCATACACGGGGGAGTTGGACAAGGTAAACACGATGTGCGAAAAATTTGGACTGAACATAAGGCTAGTGAGCAAGAAAGACATACAAAACGAAAACCTAACCTTAGGATCGAAACCAGTGGAATGAGTACACCGCTTTAAATACCTAGGATACACTGAACGATAAATGAGATCTTGGTGTGGAGATTAAGACTCGAATCGAGATAGCAAGAACATCATTTATTAAAATGAAAAGTATGTTACGTGATCTGCATAACTGTATGCAATGGGAGGTTGGACCCTAACAATATCAACAATGTGATGCTTAGATTCTTTTGAAATGTAGATTTACAGACGCATTCTAAGAATATCTTGGGTATACAAACC
This sequence comes from Ontholestes murinus, assembly GCA_963969525.1. Lineage (NCBI taxonomy): Eukaryota > Metazoa > Arthropoda > Insecta > Coleoptera > Staphylinidae > Ontholestes > Ontholestes murinus. The sequence goes on from OZ018395.1 coordinate 46,461,047, forward strand.
TTGAAGTACTAGAACGGATGTTTTCACCCAATTACACCTACATTTTTCAAAGAAAAAAAATTGTCGCACTAACTGGAATTTATTATAGTAACAAAATAATATATATTTCTCTAAAACCAATTAGTAGAAAATTAAAACTAATTAAATAGTCGTAACCAGGGCTGATACGGGTAACATCATAGTAACCCCACCGTCCCTCGACTAAATGGTCACAATAAAAAGTGAAATAATCCGTGAATCTGATCTACTTCGTATCTTGTTTGTATTTGAAAATTTTTCAATAAGTATATGAATAATACAAAGGATATATCCGTACATAAATAAATAGACTTCTTGCTATGAAGGGCAAATTAGCTGATATAAAAATATTCTAGTAACAATTGCAGTATTCTCGCTAGTAGTTCTTCCATAGGTAGTATTGGCGTAAAAATAATTAAATGAAATATTCTAAATAATTACATCTCCCCAAAATTTTATTCATTCGAAGTCTGCTGTGAACCTATACTTCTTAAATCTTGTAATAATTTCTGAAAGCTGCACACCAATTATGATTAGAGTATGACCAAAGTTGTAAACAATTCCCATTAACTTAAACTCTTTACGTTTTGTTTCTTTTAAAAGTCATATTCATAGATCTTTAAAGATAGAAATAAATAAATTGAATATATAAAAATTTGTGAAGTGACATCTTAAGAATTTAAATACTTTTTTGGCGATTTATGTCAAAAATAATGAATATTTGCTTCTAAATCAAAACGGTTTTTACTTTAAAAAAAAGAATATATTTTAGAAATAGTAAACTTTGAATTTACTTAATCCACATATATCTTATTAATCGCCTGAGGTTTTTGATATCGTTTCAATTTTTACTTATGCAATGCAATGGTATACAGTAGTAATCTATAAAATTTATTAATTAGTAAAGTTCCTTTATTAATATACAATATTTCAAAATTACGAATAAATTATATATTATATTCAGTATATTTGAAAAAATACAATTAATTTTGAAGACAAGCTAAAGTTTTTAATTGTACTTAAATAGAATTTTTAGGCGGAACTTCATCTCCGGAATGTGAAAGATAAATTGAAAATAATATTAATAAAATAATTGCCATTGTTATTAGAAAATCTTTGAAAATCATTATCAGAGAAGAAGAAAAGACGGGCATGTAAGGAAAGACAATATGCAAGGACAATAATATTATATCTCATTACTCATCTGCTTGATGAAGCCGCGGTGTGGTGAAACAATTGTAGCAGTGTCTTTACATAATAAAAAAACTCTTTAATCATCCATATTTTATTAATTTAAGTGAACATTATTATTATTTTCACAACATACAAACACTATTAAATCAATTAGAATGGAAAATTAAATTGAAAACCACCTTTATCATTATAATAATAATATCCACTATTTCTTCTTTGAATATTATGCAAAATAAAATTCTTCTAATAAATATCCTCTTTATATCCAAATCTAGAATTAAAAACGAATCAACCTTATAAAAAAAAACAACCAACTCTTAGCAGCTTCTTTGATTTATTTTTTTACATTAACCAGTTCTTGATAAAGTAAAATATGTTCAATGTAGATCACCAATTTTTAGGACAACAAAAATTACAGGTCTTATAAGTGCATAAAAAGTTTTCTACTGATCATATTCTACTTACATAGACTTACTTGAGAATTTATAGGAAAAACATAAATATATTCATAATTGGGTATAGCCCATAGAGGAATAGAGAGAACAATATTATTATTTAAGACCCACTTGATTTGCTATAAAAATCATAAATTAAATCTTCGTGTAGGCTTAAAAATTAAAGAAGCTATTTTGTATAATCATTTTGTTCAATTTCCATACTTTTCTTTACTTTATCTCATAATAATACATATTTAATAATCTACTAATTAACTTTTTAAATTAGTTTATTTTAAAATTCCCTAGATAAGTATCGTCATATATCGAATTATAGGTTACAAAATTAAATATATTCATATAAACCCAAAATTTTGGTTTAAAGTTCCTAAAACAGCAAATTAGGTTAGGCTTCGTACTGACTTATATAAATAAAATTGTTGCTGATTGACAGAAACAAAAGCACTTCAAATCATTACCAATTGTATGGGTATATTTTTCATTATGCATACCTAATCAAAATCTCGATTAAACATAATGCTATTCTGCCTCCCATTGTTGATATCGTCTGCATCAGTCCAAACGTTGGTGGTAGTATTCCGTACTCAAAATATCGATAAGTCTAAAGGCTCATATATTACAAAATAGAGTTAGCTTACCAATAGATCTACCATCATTTTTTAAGCACTTGTTACTGAGCGTAGTAGCAATATAGTTTAGGACTTCTACCTGATTCGCCGTGCTTCTTTTATAGTACGCATTAGTTGCCTTTTTGGTTTTCTTCTAGCTTCTCTTTCTCTTCGCTTCGGGATGAACATACATGCATTATAATTGTTATTGTGGAATTAATAAGACGTGTAAATTATTTATGCTTTTTTAAATAATTGCGAATACAAGTTAAATGATATTTTAAAAATCGCTACGCCACTGAAATAAATCAATAGAATAGTATAGGGAAATTTGGTCTAGGCATTCGTTGTTTAGTGAGTTTAGTGAGCTTTTTGTAGTTAAACTTGTGTTTAAAATGTCAAGACTTTGTCAAAATAAGCGATATACATCTTGCTATGTATGTGGGTGTTTTGTTGTCAAGAAATATAGACGTAAAATTACATCACTCTTGAAACACCAACATAGGGGTATCACATGTTGTATGTAAGATATATGAAGAGTGTTTAAGGCATTGGAGTAATGGATCAAGGAAATCTCTACCCTACGGATACCAATGATTTGGCGAGAGCCAACAAATCATCATGATGACTGTTATTTCTGTATGTGCAATGTACATGGATATAACAAAAAATTTAAAAAAAACATCATTTATACGAGTCTCAAGTCTGCAATTAGGCCATTGCCACACGGTCCAGATGTACCCTAAGAAACCAACTAAAACCGAACCAGACTTCAAAGTACAAATTTACTGGCGGAAGACGTTAAAATCTCGTAATTTAGGAAACGTGAGACTGAGTATTCAGGCTATTTTGAAGAAAGTTGTCTCGTTTATTTCACCGACATTTCCAGTCTTATAAACAAAATTAGGGACACATGCAATCCCGATTATTATCGGCTTTTCATTGATTCTTCCAAAAGAAGCCTTAAAGCTGTTCTCTTGTACAATGGAAATGTCTGTTTAGCGGTACCGGTTGCCCATTCTGTGCAATGACGCACATGTGAGTGGGACAGTCGAAGTAGACATCAACATAGGAAGTAAAAGGACTGGATAAGAAGAGGTAATTTAACTCCCGGATCAAAAAAATGTTCCGCATGAAAGTCTTGTTGATCCACAATAAATCTTGTTATTTCAACCGCATTATAAACTAGGATTAATGAAACAATACGGTAAAGCTTTAAATAAAGATGGAAACTGTTTCAAATACCTTCATGGAAAACTTCCCGCTATCTCAGCTGCAAAAAATTAAAGGAAGGAATTTTTGTCGGTCCTCAAAATAAGAAGATTAACGAAAGATCAAGAATTTGTTAATACTCTGACCAAAACTGAGAAAGATGCATGGATTTTATTTGTTAATGTTATTGAAGTTTTTGGGAAACAACAAGGATCATGACTACAAGGAAATTGTGAAAAACATGCTACGGAAATTTATGGAATTGGGATATAATATCAGCATAAAAGATCACTTTATACTCGCATCTTGATTACTTCCCCGAAAATCTTGGTAATGTGAGGAGCAAGGTGAGAGGTTCCACCAAGTAAGGAAAGAAATGGAACGCATGTATCTGTCATGGGATATTTTATATTATTATGTTTCATAACAGAAAGCAATTTTAATAGAAAACTAAACATAATTTTTAAAACTGGCAATAATAGAAGGAATGCTCAAAATATTAACTCAAAACTCGAAAACGAACCTTAATTCAATACTATCCAATAACACACAATGGCAAAGGAAGTAGGAAAACTTTTAAATGAAATAAATTTAAAACTAGCATTCAAAACTTATAATACATTAGAAAAAATAATAATGTATAACAACGATAAAACAAGCAAAGCTCAATGTAAGATGATTCAGATTGCGACCTAATCAAACTGATTATAAAAAAAGGGGTGTGTCAATTGTAAAATCCATTTAAAACAGAATTTGACAAAATCAATTAATAGTTACAAAAACTGCTAAAGGCAACTCGATAATTATTTTAGACAAAAATATTTACTTGAATATATTTTTTAATTAACCCAGACATTGTGGAATTTTCAAGCGTTCTGACTTTTTCTTATCTAGAACAACTTAAGGAATCTATTAATAATTCTAAATTAAATTACTGTTACCTGCCAACAACAGCCAAGGACCAGTTTTGATCTGTTTTGGATCTCACCAGCGTAGCGCAGTTGAAGACATTAAACTCTCAATTTTTTTTAAATTTTTTCAATGAACCCCTAATGTAAGTCCAAGTAGTTGCATATACAGATTGCCAGCCTAAATAGTATCTAGATATTTAAACTTACGGCAAAAATATTTATAACAGTATAATGAACTTTACACCTACACATTCTAAAACATACAATTTTATCTTGTACAAATTTTATGTATTTTAGGTATTTATTTTCTCAGAGTGTAGGTATTTATCTGTAATTATTTTAACACAATAAATAGTATTATAATTATTAATTTTAAAAAAAATCCACAGAGCTATGTAAAAAATGAATCTAATAACAGTATCGAATATTTTTGCCCACGTTCATAAATATTTAATAAATAAAATTTTAATTTCGGAGTTGAATAAATATGAAAATCCTGGACAAAGGAAGCAGTATCCAAATATAAACTTTGAATTTAAATTTATAACTTTATAAGAAAATATGTTACAGAAATCTCAACATTAAGTCTCAATAGTCGTAATGTGTTTCGGACCAGTGTGTCAACGTATCAAAAATACAATTGGGTTTTAAAAATGATCGAATATAACGAATGTTACACGAATATTTTTGGTTAAAATATTGGACAAAATGTCAAATATTATGACTCTAATTATAGCTTATTGGTATCCTTTGATGTTACGAGCTTGTTCACGAATCTGTCATTACAGGAAGTAATCTGCATCGTGAGTGAGGTGTTTGCAGAAAAGTAGGTCAATCCAATAATTCCAGCTATTAGTTTAAGCTTGTTATATTTGAAACAAAATTATTATTTTTTTTTAAATACATATACGCATTTTTTAAAGCTTTTTATAACCATTAATCATATGTCCGGAGAGACGATTGTTGCAGATACTAATCTGTGAATATATTTCATCGAAAATAGTTGTCCACGCAGGGGTGCCTCAGGGTTTACATCTTAGATCACTTCTGTTTATTAATTTTATAAATGTTTATCGTCAACTGTTTCAATCACTTAGAATATCTTCTTTTTGTTGACGATATGAAAATATTCAAAACTATCACGGATCACAGATGTTTAATATCAGCAAAATCTTAACAGGTTACTTTCTATTTGTTAAATTTGGTTCTCGTTTATCACGTGGTAATAGTAAGGGTTGTTTATAGAAAGACACTTGGTTGGTTTCACAATTTTTACGATTTATTCCTAGATAATGATGTAAAAATCGAAACTATTCGGAATAAATCGTAAAAATTGTGAAACCAACCAAGTGCCTTTCTATAAACAACCCTTACTAGGTTACTTTCTGATGCCATGTTAATAACATGCGATTTAATATTGCGAAATGTAGTACAATCACAATTTAAAAAAAGAACAAAAACATATATAATTAAAACGTAGTAAGATAATATGAAATATTTTTACAATATTTACTCTTATCTTGCAATAAATTACAAATTTCTAACTATTAAATTTATGCATCAATATAAATCATTTTCCTTATTTGTTTGGATTAATATGAACAAGTTTGCATAACCTGACGTTACTATTTTTTCACTAATATATTTTTGTACGGTGTCCGAATCGCTTTTATGTAATTTAATTTATTTCGACATAAAACACTTTAATCGTCATATTTAGTGTCGGATTTACAAGAATGGCAAAGTTAATTAACCGGGCCTCTAAATGGCTGATTTTAATTAGTCAAATTGCCCGGCCGCTCATAAATCCATAAAGGCTCGAAATGATCTTCCTGTTAATAAGGATATTTATCGTGGGTGTGGCTCTCTGCCTAACGGTACCAACACGTGCATTAGCTGGTGAAGAAGTTCGGAAATCATAGCCACACGTACGATTATTGCCGGAGAAAGAGATGGAGACGTCGAAGGGAATTGTTGGGAAAGAGAACTGGTAATAATTACATCAGAGTGAAATTGTTATCGGTTAAACTAGATATTTCTTGAATTTATAACACACATATGGACATATAAATGCAAAATATCGTAATAAAGATGTAACATAACATTTTGTAACCTAGAGAAATAGTTAACACTTTACTTAATGATTTTTTTCTTTATTTGGATACTATTATTGGTTTCTAGTGCATATTAACTAATAATAATAATAATAATAATAAATTTAAAAGTAACAAGAAAGAACAAAATTGGTATTTTGAAACCGATAAGGAACAAGGAAACTTCTGACATGTATTCGTTAAATACGAGCAAGTAGTTAGTCACATATTTCATTAATTATGAATCTTAGATCCTTATCATATTTTATGTATACTAGCATTTTTTCTATAACCAGAAAATCCAATCTTCTATCCTACTTCCTCACCAACAATCCAATCCACATTAAACTGCTAGTTGAAAGTTAGTCAAACAACCGTTTCCTATTTCAAAATATGAGGGGTGACTCAATAGTGGCAATGTGGCCGTAATTAACGCTAGGTAAAGCAAATGAACTGAAAATTAATAACTTCATAAATGAATGTCTAATGTGAATGTGTAATATGATAATTATAATGATGTTACTCATGAGCCTATGCTTGAATTGGAACAAATGGATGTCCCGTTATGATGGGAGAATTGAAGGGTGTTGTGGTGATTGTTGTTGTTGAACACCATGTTTCAACCATGCTTTAAATTTGTCCATATCAAAATGTATGCAAGTACAGGCTACTCGCAATGTCATTGGTACCATTAAAGAAGTAATTTATTTTTTTAATGCCTCGTCTAAGATTCACTACTAAATAGCAGTGTTTTCTTTATTGTGTTGTAGATCCTTCCTGCTTTATCTATTCTTTCATCTTTTTCTGAATCTGTCTTCCGGGTTTTCTCTATTGTTGGTCCCAGGTATTTGAACTACTTAATCTGCTCTATCTGTGTTCCGTTAAACTCTATTTTATTTATTAATTAATTTATTTGTTGTATTCTTTGGACTTCTTTCTTAAAAGTACATATAAAACCAAATTGAAGAAAAAACATACATAAAATTTTGAACGAAAGAAGCACGGGCGGAGTTAATATTTACCATAAATACGTTCTTCCACTCAAACCCTTGTTGGACCGTCATGTTATGAAGCTGGTATCATTTTCTATATACATAATCATTTATATTTTTCTTTTCATATCGGTTTATTCGTCCTCTTTATTGGAGAAATTTATTAGCAGTTAATGTCAGCATGACAGATATATGACATATATAATATAGTAGTATATATTTTGTGATTGCTTATCATTGTTTATCGCCAGCAAACATTAATATTTGCATTTTTAATAGTTTCATATTTCTTTACCCTATCTTAGTGTTCTAGGCTCTTTGTTTACTATTTTTTATTGCTTCCTCTATAAGTGATGCAAATAGTAAAGGGCTTAATATACAACCTTGTCTCAGTCCTGTTTTGGTCTTGAACTCCTCCGATTCTTTATTTCCTATTCTTACTTTATTTTTGTTATTTTGTATAACTCCTTTACTATGTTTATTATTATGTTTCTTTTAATCCCTCTTTTTTCAAATATATGTTATATGTCCTCTCTTCTTACCCTGCCATATGCTTTTTTTAGGCCGATGAAGAATATGTGTAATTCTTTTCCCTTTTTAATTATCTTGTCTGTTAGTAGTCTCATTATGTATATTAAGTTTTGTTTGTTTCTATTTTTTCTGAATCCGTGTTATTCTTCTCCCAGCTGTTGATCTAATTTTCCTTTTATTCTTCCCTCTATTATCTTAGTAAAAATTATCCCTGGTATGCTTGTGAGTGTAAGACCTCTGTAGTTGTCACATATTTTTGTGTCTCCCTTTTTGTGTATGGGTTTTATAATTCCCTTGTTCTATTCCTCGAGTATCTTGTGATTCTTTGTGTCATTTACCATTTCCAGGAATTCTTTCTTACCGAACTGCTTTCAGGATTGCTTCTTCGCTATCTTGATTTTGTGTTTTATATCTTCTATTCTTTTTCTGTGTTTATGTAAGTTTTCGAATTTTTTCTTTTTTGTTTTTACAATTTTTTTTACCTCTTCTGACCATCACCTGTTTTTGTTCCTCTGTTTGTTTGATATAGTGCTTGGTCCACAGCCTTCTTGGACTGCTTTACTTATGATTTCTTTGAACTTTTTCCATTTACTTTCTGCTTCTTCTATTTTCTTTGTTTTTCTCTCTAATTTTGATTGGTATTCATTCCTAATTTCCTTCTTATTTAATTTGTAGCTTTTTGTGTTTTTGTTTATTAATATTTTCGACTTCGTACTCTTCAAGTTTTCTGCTACTGTGTTAATTTCTATTTTTACCAAGCAGTGTCGCTCCATATTCAGCCTGTCTTGTTACTTTAACATCTTTCACCTTTTCCATTATCCTGCGTTTATGAGGGAGATATTAACTTCTCTAGTGTATTTGAATTTTGTGTTTGCTATAATGAGGTTGTTTGCTACACTTAATTCTATAATTCATTTTCCATTTTCGTTTCCGTTTCTCCTGTATCTTTTTTGCCTTTGTATCCATTAAGATCTCCCATGACTATTGTTTTTTTCTTTCTTAACTAAAGTATATTAATTTTCTTCTATTTTGTTGTTTTCGTTTGGTGCATATGCCACAATAATGTTCCATGTAGTTTCTTCCATTTTGATTTCCATGCTTATTGTTCTGCCTTCCCCATATTTTTCGTATATTATGTTTTTTCTGTTTTTGATTTCTTCTATTAATTCCTTTAATACTCCTTACATATGTTCATATTCCCATATTTATTGTATTTAACTTTTTTCTTGAACCATTTTCACGCGGTGATGTCTTGATTTTCATTTGGTTTTCCTCTGCTGCTAAGCCTGTTATTATGATATTAGTTTTTGTTTTTCATTTACTTTTCTTACTTTTCCACTCTTTTTTTCAGGCTTTTGATTCTTTTTAACACCTATTGCTTTTCTAGCTCCCACTTCTATTCATTATTATTAATTTCTTTCTTTAGATTTCTGGTCTCTTCTTTTAGGTCTTCTGAGTTTTAATAGATACTATACAGTCCTTGTTTGCGAAAAGGCGTATTACTATGAATCCCAACAATTATCAACTCTTTAATCTGCAAATATACAGTAAGAATATTTGATTCTAAACTATCTTTCAAAAAATACTCCACTTCCCTTAAAGCAAAAGTCAAAGCACATTTCCAAGGCCTTATAAATGCATAGTATAAATTTACAGACAAGTTCTCACATATATAAAATGATTTGCTGCCCTTTACTTTTCTACAAACCCCATCTTATACCTTCACATAACTTTTAAGTTGCATAAAATCATTTGCGTGTTACAAAATAATAACATGCAAATTACTTTTGTGTCATTCAATATCTGACGAGGTATTAGCCAGAGAAGTAGTTGTTTCAATCAGCGATTTGTTTTGTAACCTTAGTAAGACTCATTGTTGTAGATATACTAAATATTTTCATCTTTTTGTTTTAACGATTTCACTATTTCTATTTCGTTAAATTCCTTGGTAGCAATGCAAAGTCCAACACTGTTTCTATGAGTCAATCGACTCAGTGAGTCTATTTCTTAACAGTTCCACTATTTCGCTGGTGATGCTAATTAAGTAAAAATATCAACAAAAAAACCTTCAATGGGATTAGCTGAAACTAATTATTAAATAGAAGTATTAGGAACTATTTGACCGATATCTACTGCTGTATATAAATATATAATACTACCTCATAAGAAGTAGGGGGATGGCTTGTGTTTGCTGGGGGAAGTGCAGAAAATGTGCATTAGGGTATTGCCGTGACTGAAATATCTGCATCAAGGTGTTAATTTTATTAACGTATAGATCGTCAGTTGACGTGGAAACCATTCTGAACACAAGGCAAGTTTTAAAAGATATTCTCAGTTTTACATAAAAATGTTACAACATCGTACTTAAAAACTAATATTAAATAAAGATACCTCCATTCAAATGAGCATAATACTCATTGACGACTGGAAACCATCAACAGAATTAATTAAATATTTCATAAACCTAGGACGCCACACGAGGCAGGTAAACCCGATTATATAAGGAAAAAAAAAGATTAACCTTTGAGATTAAACGAGAAATGAGATCACCTAAATAATCTGTATGAATTAATCCACACCGAGAGCATTATAGTAGCAAAATTTTCCCATAATTAACTTTAGATACTTCTCAAAAATTCAATAACAAAAAAATTAATTAAATAAGAAAACATTTCGTGAATGTACCCCAGAAAGACTACAAAACAAATAACTTATTGAAACAATTGCTTCTGTGGCTAATACCTCGACAGATATTAAAGTATACAAAAGTAATTTGCATGTTTGAATTTAATTATTTCTGTGAAATAAACTAAAAAATTATTAAATGTACTTTAAACTATTTATGAATGAATATGATATGAGAAATTATGAACAAGAAGTAAATTTACGCTAATTTCATTAAAATAAATTAGAAAATGTTTATTAATAATAAAATGAATATATTTGCAATAAAATTAGCTAATAATTTAAAAATACGAAAACATTTCGTGAATCTACAACAATGAGTCTTACTAATACTACAAAACAAATTAATTTTGAAACAACAACTTTGCTGGCTAATACATCGTCAGATATTGAATGATACAAAATTAATTTGCGTGTTACAAATAGTACAACTATCAAAGCAACACTAATTTGAATTAAATTATTTCTTTTGAATAAACTAATAAATGATAAAAAAATTCTCAGAATGTAAGAATTTTTACAACTTTTTATGATCTGTTGTTAGATAAGTACCCTGGGATGGACATACTCATATGAGAACTAAATTCTCAAATACCTAATTAATTAATATAATGTCATATAACTCTAATTTGAAACAGGCCTTGCCAAATTTAGAGACCAACATAAACATAATAATAATAATAATAATAATAACTTTGTGTTAATAGACAAAAAAACATACACTCGTCCAAAATGAAACATAATACATAGAAATAATGAAATTCTTTAAATAGTGAAAACATTTAAATAACTAAAGCAAATCTTTGAGAAAATCATTATAATTATAGTACGCTTTCTTGCATAATAGTGATTTTAAGTTCTGTTTAAAAGCTGGCAAATCCAGCGATTTAACATTTTTTGGTAAAATAAAATAGTGGGCCAAAATAATTAAGTCCATTCCGAGATCTATATATATCCGTGTATAACGGACTGGTACATTATATGATGACCGAGTACAATATAAGTGTTGTTCAGCTTGGACAGAAAGCTTTGGAAGATTCCTTTTTACATACATAATACAATTGAAAATATATATGGTAGGAACAGTTAGTAAGCTATAGTTTTTGAAATAATCACTAACATCAAATCTGTAATGGAGATTGAACATGATTCTTAAACACCTGCGTTGAATTAAATACTCGATTAATGTGTGTTGAGTGTCCCCAACATATAATGGAATAGTTAATTTGTGAAGAAATTAAAGCATTTACTAGGTTTTTCATTAAAAATATATTTCTGGAAATCTTTTGACATACTTTGTTTATGTGCTCTAACCATGTCAATCCGGGATCGAGCATAACGCCAAGGAATTGTATTGTTTCTGTTTTATTGATTGTGGCCAAGTTTTTTTAAAGAAAAGTACATTTGCGCTGTCTATTCTTCGTTGAGTGTTAGGAGGTTTGCTGAAAACCACTGTTTTATTTGGGCTTTTGATTCTTCTACTGACTGAGTTAATATCTGTAAATTGCTGTTACTTACACTACAAGTAGTATCATCAGCATAGAGTATGAATTTAACTGTATTATCACACGTCACGATGTCGTTTATAAAAATAAGAAATAATATGGGTCCGAGAACGAATCCTTGCGGAACACCCGTCGTTATTAATGCTAGGTCAGATAAAGAACCATTAAAAGTAGTTCTTTGTGATCTATTTGTTAAATAAGACTCTAATATTTTAATAGATTCTATTTAAATGTCGTAATAAGATAATTTATTCAAGAGTATGTTGTCGAAAAAGATACTTGAAGAATAATTATTGTTTTCAAAGGCATCTATAATAAAGTGCATATTGACTAATGTGTTCAATGTGATGTTCATTTCAGCGTTACTTCTTGCACAATTGCAGTAACACTCGAGATGAGACTGGCGATTTTTAGGAAACTGAGTTATACATGCATCACATACCCATTTGTAATTTTTGTTTTCTGGATTTACGGCATCCGATCTCTTCAAAACACATGATATATGATAATTCACCGCACAAACAAAGCACGAAATACCTTCGTTGTTTAATGTAAGTTGCACTTTACAAGAATTGCAAGCTTGAACAGTTTCAACACCTTTACTTAGCGCCATATTGGCTAATTTATAAACATACCTGAATGATTGTTTAAATTAGACCACTACAATGTAATTACTTCTACTAAAGAGGGGCTGATAAATAAAATATATTGAAATGATGTAGATGAAGTAAAACATATATTATTAATTCTTTAATTCGTAGATAGTTGATGGTAAGGCAATTTTGGGGAAACTTCTAACTAAAGTTTAGAAGGTATTTATTTATGTAATATAATCTCCCAAAGAATGCCATCTATAACTCTAGAGATCAGTTATTGGAATTATCATTTAGATGACTAATAGTCTGAGGTGAAAGTTGGATATTGTGGATTGATAGATTAATATCAACAGAAGACGCTCAGAATCCTTTTTATTATTTATTTTGGAATAAAAAAGAAACAATTCAACATAAAATTATAAATAAATAACTATTGTAATTATCGATGCAGTAGTCAATTAAATCAGGAACACGGATATACTCAATGATTTATATAAGAAGATAACACACATTTTAATGAACGTAATTTTAAATGGTCGCTTTCTTTTCACAATGTTATAGTTATATCTTGTATTTGATTCTCATTTTTCACTTGGTAAAACATTATGTTAATAATAGGTTGTAGTTTCGGCACTAGGCCATTATCAAGAATGATAATATATATAGTTATACTATATGTATAATACTAAACCCATGACTGCAAAGATTGCTATAACAAATTATTATTATTATTTAATTCAGTGTAATTTCAGGATCATTAACAAAAAAATAACGAATGAAATCAAATGTTTCATGCGAGAGTAACGAAGATCAATAATTATAAAAAATATCGAACTAATCTTTAAGAATAAATGGGTACGTAAAATCTATTATTTCATTCCAGTCCCTAATGAAATAATCACCTGAAATTGAGAGGAAAGTTGTTAACATGAACAAAATATATTTACATAATGTAAACACAAAATCGTCCGATCAATTGGAGAAGGTTGTTATCTTTTGGTCATAAGAATTTTAGCATGAGTAGTTTTAAGAAGGATACAAAAGATCGATTTATAATAATATAAAGTAATTTCTATGTCCTTTCACTTTTTGTTTAATGCCTAGTTTATCCAATATAAACTTTTGGACAGTGAGAATTAATAAACTTTGAGAAGGAGTTGTTGATTTTGAAAAGATGATATTGGAGATATTTAAAATATTTGCAATATTTTGTAATGTTTTTCCTAAATATATTAGAAATCAATGTAGATTTTAAAGTTTATTGTATGGCTGAAAAAGATGAGTGAGGTAATTTGTTTTTTTTTTTTTTCGTTGGATGTTTTTAATGGAGGAGGTTACTAAGCCATTATTTTCTGCGATGGTACATACACACTTGAGTTCAATACTCTGTGCCCGAATCTCTCGCCTTCTTCTTTAATTCAATGTTGAGTCCCTGCAAACAAAAAGATGGGTAGAGAGAGTTACACAATGTTTTACAAAACCAGTAGTTATAGATTAAAAGAACATCGCACAGATATATTGAATAATAAATATACTACTGGTTTGTAAAACATTGCGTGACTTATGACCATTATTTTAGCGCGTATATTTGTAAAATATTGTACTCAGAAAATTCTTAACTACTGGGAAGGCCTAGAGATTAATAAAGGCCGAGCATCAGGCAAAAATGTGGTCAACGATAATGAAGCGCTCTGAGCTTCCCCAATTTCAAACGCGCTTATTACCTGAATTACCGTAATAAAATTTGTACATTATTCTTGATATTGACCCAGTGCAAAACTAGTCGGATATTAAAAGTAACCAAGTGAATTTTTAATCATTAATGATGTCCGTATCTCGAAGTATGGTTTCTTCCAAGTTCTGTCCATCCTGACTAACAATTCTAAGGGTACTATTGAAATCATCAATGATGTCCATATCTTGAAGCCTGGCAATAAGGTCGGAGCTTCCGTTATATTGTACATCTCTCCGTTCTCGTACGAATTGGTCGAATAGGTGTACAATTCTGGCACCATCTTTGCTCCTGAAGTATTGGCCACCAAGCTGGAGGAATTTAGGTCCATGCCGTCTTGTTTCAGCACCGGTTACCTAATTACATTTGCTTCATACATCACCGCCAATGGCTTTAAGAATCTTTTGGATATCACTGACGTTACTGGTGTTGAGTTTAAAGAAGCTGCTACTATCAAAAAGTTCATGAAATCCCAGCTAGTTCGCCAACCTCTTCAGCTCCTGCCCTTGCTCCTGCCAAGAAGGAATAGAGAAAGAGGAATCGAAGTCTAAGGATGAAGACTCATGTTTTGGTCCTTTTGACTAATGCATACGAATTTTGTAAGCACATGCTTAAACCTTGGCTATCATAACTTCTAAACTTACTTTTTGAAATGATAGTATTAATTAAAAGGTGTAAGATTGAGTTGAATTGAGTTGAAAGCATATTTATGTGAACAATGTATTCATGTAAGGATTAGATATTCATCATTGTAGCAGTGTGTGTGGGTTTATTAACAATATTAAAATCACGTTCAGGGTAATTTTTTAGATTAAAAAAATAATTAAGTTATCCCCCTCCAGTTCTAATGTAAATTTAATGTTACTGAGTATATTACTAATGATTTTTTTAAAAGATTGCTAATTGAAACATACCAAAATGACATCTGCATTTTTATGCTAGTATAAACAATTTTCAAATAAACTATGTTTTTCTATAATGGATTCTAACTCTAAGGTTAAAATTTCGGCGATTAGTAGATTTAACGGATTATCAATTGATAATCTCTTCGTTTGTGGATAAAACGATCTTTGAAGTAAAATGATTTTGTTTTAAACATCACAGGATTAGTACCATTAGAGGTAAGTACTTCTGTTATTATATCGATTACCTCCTTTATGCTTATGAAAGATATTAGATGGAATTTTAATTTTAGCAATTTTGTATATATTCCATAGATTTAAGAATTATATGTCATTGGAACTGAAGTTGGTGAATTCTAAAATGGTTTTAATTAATGATTTTTATAATTTTCAAGAATCTACTGGTCTGACTGAATAGGGTTTCTTATGAAGCTTAACTTTTCCTATAGTTTTGGTGGCTTAGGGATCATTATAATAAAGCCTTTTGCATTTCCTAAAATAGGGTATTATTAACTGACAATATTGTTTTTAATTGTTTCTGGAATTTAGTTTTAGTGTTTTGAAATAATTAGATTTAAGGAATTTATCAACTTTGTTAGTGAAATCTTTTGTAAATATGTTATTCTTATTCGATTTCTTCTGGATTTCATTTACAATGTTGATTTCGGGATATAATTTACTGATATTAGGTATTATTTATTTTAACCAACATGCTAACAAACATATTTTAATATTATTCCCAATAATTTTCGTAAAAATTTCGAAGGCTTGAATTCATAAAAAAATACGTCTTCCCATTCTCACCTTTTATTCTTCTGGTGAAAGTTCTGCTCAATGAAGATTTTATTGATTACGATTCATTAAATGATTTGCCAAATATGAATATTTTGCTAGTGTTAAAATGTGTAATGCTGGGTTATAATTTGCATTATTTCTCCAAAGACTTGTTTTAGCTCTAATGGGAGCAAGTTCTGTATCAAAAACTAGATTCTTAATATCTGGTTTGATGATGACTGGATTTTTGTTGTATTTAAAACCTTTTAAAAACAATTTTGTTTCATTCTGAACATTGATGTTAGATTGATAAATCTATCGCTGAACCTTGGTGTACTACTTTTTTTTACTTATTGGTAGAATGGGCTTGTATTTAGTTGATAGGAACAGCTTTAGTTTAAGATTTTTAGTAAAGTACTTCGTATTAATTATTTGATTGATTCAGTCTCTGACAGATTCATATAGACAATCTAATTCCACAGTTATGTAAGTTGAGAGCACAACTCTAGTCACAAGCACCTTCTTGAAGTATTCTCAGTACACTGGATAGCTTTTCTTGCAGTTTTTTATTTATTACTAATTCACAAGAAACAAAACAAACAAAACATCTTAATACAACAAAGGCCGAACTCAAGAGGAGGGATAAAGAGCTTACATGAACAAAAGATCCAGTGATAGAGAGAAACAGGATATAAACGAACGCAATACTATATTTAATATAAGCGAAAAGATACTAAGGTCAAGTGAGCAAAGAAAATTTGAACAGGAAGAAAGAAAAGCCAACCAAAAGAAAACTGGGAACGAGAATAACAAATCAGAAGAAAATAAAGAAACGATGGAAGAATTGATAAGAACGATGCAAGATTTAATGCGGGAAATGAGGAGAAACAATGAATAGCTTTAAAAGACCATCGAAGAGTTTAAAAAAACAGTGAAGAACTAAAAGATTTGAAATATGAAATACAAACAATAAGAAGAGAAGCAAATGAGAAAGAAGAAAAGTGGGAAGATGAAAAACAACTGATGATGACAAAAATACAAGGATTCGAGGGACGAGTGGAAAATGCAGAAAAAGAAAAGAAGAGGAATAAAATCATAATAAAAGAGCTAAACAATAATGGAGAAAATGTGAGAGAAGAGATAGAAGAGTTCCTAACAAAAGAACTAAAGGTAGAAATAAAAATATAAAGTGTATACAAAATAAATAATCTTCTAAACCAAAATATGGTACTAGCAGAAGTAGAATCGTAGAAAATGAAGCAACCTATCATGAAAGCTAAGAGTAATATAAAGCATACTAAAATCTACATACAAAATGACTTAACTCTGGAGGAAAGAACAGAGCAAAGAGAAATCAGAAGCATAGCGAGAAAGAATGGACTACAGAAAAATACAAATTAATGGAATAGAGTACAAATGGAACAAAAGGAAAAAAGGAGTGGAGGTAGTCGAAGTCACAAAAAAGGGACAAAAAACTAAGCCAAAAATCAGAACAAATGACAACCACAGATAACAAACCGGGCATGAATATGGATGTCAATAAAGATAAGGATAAACAACAATAGAAACTAGGGACATGGAATAGCATACAGGGAAAAGAATTGGAACTAGAGGAAGAATTTGAACAAACCAAAGTAGATTACAGAAACAAAGAAGAAAGGAAAAGGAATTATAAGGACGGAAAATGGGCATGTACTGATATATAGTGGTGTGGAAAAGAACGAGAGAGCAGCAACCGGAGTAGAATACATCATATACAAGAACTTAGAGAAAGAAATAGAGAAGTGGAAGGCATGGACAGGGAGAACGCTTACAGTAGGGCTAAAAGATGTTGACAATAATTGAAGAACAATAATAATTGCTTATGGCTCAAACATCAACGGAAAGAGCAAAAGGAGAATTATACGTAGTAGGATACTTTAATGGCAGAGTAGGAAAACAAGACAAAATGTACAAAAAAATAATAGGAGTATATAGTGAAAAAAATGAGGAATAACAATGGCAAATGACTATTAGATTTTTGTATAACACAGAACATGATCATTATAAATACATTTTTTGAACACAAATTCACAAGAGAGGTGAAGAGCAGAAAAAAAGATCAATTAAAATATATTAGTGGAAGAGAACAACAGAAATGCGGTAACAGACATAAAAGTAAGAAGAGGGCCAGAAATTGGGAGTGACCACCACCTGATAGGGACAAAGATGAAAACTCTAAAGAAAAATAGAGAATCACACAAATACCTGGAAGTAAACAGACCATTTGAATACATAAAAGCATTTAAACTGAGAAACGAAGAAATAAGCAAGAAATACACAGAAGCAGTAAAGAACAAATTAGAAATAAAAGAGGAAAAATACAGAAATGGAAATATAGAAGAGATATGGAATGTATTTAAGAATGATATACTAGGCACTTCAAAAACAGTATGTGGGTGGATAAAAAAAGTAAAAATACAAAACAACTGCCTGGTGGACAGAAGAAATTAAGACAGAAATAAAAGTAAAGAAAACGGCATGGCAAAACTACCTCACGCACAAAACGGAACAGCTAGAAAACACGTAAAGGAACTAATAATAAAAGAAAAGAGAAAAAATGGAAAGAATTTGGAGAGAAAATGGAAAGATAGTAAACGAAATCAAAAACTTTTTTATAAAGTACTAAAAATCTTGTAGAGAGACAAATAAATACAATACAAACCAGGTAAGAAACAAAGAAGGGAAACTACTAACAGAGGAAAAGGAAATAATAGCGAGGTGGAAAGATTATTTTAAGGAATTATTGGACACCAATGAAAAAACAACAGATAGTAATTGAAGAGGAAGAGAGCGAAACGAACGAGAAAATTAAAATAGAATAATTACAGGAGGTAATAAGAAATATGAAGAATGGAAAAGCACCCGGAGTTGACAAAATTACTGCAGAAATGTTGAAAAAAATGGAAGTAAAGGGGACGGAGATACTTCTAGATGTATATAACAAAGCATGATAAGAGCGAGAAATACCAAAAGAGTGGAAAACAGCACTAATAGTGCCTATATACAAGAAAGGAGACAAAAAAGAGTGTCAAAACTATAGGTGAATAATACTATTGAATCCAGCTATGAAAATATTTGAACAAATTATCGACACCAAATTGAGAAAATCATAGAATCAACACTTCATGAGGCTCAAAGTGGTTTTAGAAAGGAGAGAAGCATCCAAGACGACATCTTCACTCTTCAACAAATAACAGAAAAATTTGAACAACAGAAGAAATATGTGTACCTCGGATTCATCGATATGGAAAAAGCGTATGACAGGGTGAAGAACTATGGCAAATATTAAGAAAGAGAGGACTTAACAACAAATTAATTAACATAATAAAAGAAATATACAATACAAACACCAACGTAGTAATAAGAAACAACCAACATTCAGAAGCTTTTAGAACAAACGAAGGATTAAGACAAGGAGGAGTATTGAGCCCAACATTGTTCATCATATACATAGACGAAATATTGAAAATTTGTACATATGAGTTCATTCTTTTTATTGTTCTATCTTTAAACATTTATTTAACCTTATCAAAAAAATCTTATTAAAAATAATTTCCAATCATTATTTATTTACTAATTAAATAATTTCAAATCGCATAAATTTCCTCAAGCAAAAATAAAAATTCACGGACCAGCATTAAGCGATTAATAACCAATTTCAAACAAGGATGTGATGTTTAATGTTTTGACATTCAAATAGGTTTATTTTCGAACCCACGATTATAAACCAATTAGGTGTTATTGGAGTCGTTAAGGTTTAAACGCAAATAAAATGTTAATTAGCATTTCGAGGAAATGCCCACCGGTATTAGAGCGTTATCAACGAAACGTTCGTCTAGTTCCATTGATACCGAGGAGTAAGATGAATGAATGCGTTATAATTGAGCAATAATAATCCGTATGAAAAATGATCCAATTATCGTCACGAGATTATATCGCCCCTTTCTCTTGACAGTCGTATATATGTATTTATTATTATCAACCAAAGATACCAAGTTCGAAGTTTATAAAAAGTACTTTCAAATATTAACGAAATTTTATGAAAACATGAAATAATTGTTCAAAAGTCTTAAGTTGTATAATTTTTTACAATGTGAAATATTCCTAAAACGATGTTATTAGGCTAAAATAATTGTTGCAACTGTTTAAAATATATACTAAATTAAAATTTATTAGAAAGTAGAAAATTATTTACTGCAAAATATTTAAGTGAATAAACCAAACATCAATTTGATGGGCGACCGAAACTCTTCTTCTTTAAAAGTAAATAAACAAAAATCACAGTACAAGGGCAGCTTAGTTCTTATCAAATCACTTTCACTACTTAATAAGTTACCTAACAAAAAAAAAAACAAATGACGTGTGATTATTTAATTAATTGAATTTGACTTTCGCTTTTAATAGAAAATAATTTTACCATACATTATTAAAAACCATAAAAATCATACAAATAACACGTAGGAATATACATTTCAATAAATTTAACTTTCGCTTTTATTAGAGAACTATTATACACTTTATAATTTTAAAAATAACAGAATCATAAAAATGACACTTGAGCTTATTTACCTATATTTGATTAACTTTAACTTTCGCTTTTATTAAAAAAATAGTCAATTCGTTATTTAAAAAATAATAAAATCATTCAAATGACACGTGGGCACATTTCAATAAATTTAACTTTCGCTTTTATTAGAAATTGATTGTACAATTCGTTATTTTCCTTTCAATCGTTATATATTTTTCTTAAATGCGTATAATATGGAAATAGTGGTTTCACTTATAGAAGAAAACTGAACAGGATCCGCGGTGAGTCAATTGAGTGAGAAAGAGTGTGACACCGTGAGACGGCGAGCGCTTCTCTTACTTAAGTAAGAGAAGCGCTCAAAAACCTGCTTTTGAATATGCAAGCGCACAATTCCCAGAAATGTCCATCGGGGACCGTTAATTATGCTTGTGTAATAACCGCCCGATGGTTTGTCGCTATTTTTGGTAAATCGTTGATTATAAAAATTCATCCACGACCTGTCGATCGGAATGATTATGAAACAGTTATAAATTCATAATAATATTTTTTTATGAGGATTTTGTGTAGCCGCAGTAAGTTGTCGGCGTGTATATAATCATTTTAGTTAAGGACTGATTGTAATCGTGATAACTAAATGAAGCACCTGCCTTTCTAGTTTCCTAATATAATGCTAATTAAAATATAAACTTCAGAAACATACACTATAAAAATAAAGTGGATAATAAACAATACTTGCCATAATAAAATACTTGTTGCTAATGTTTTTTAGTTATTTGCAAAATTTATAATGAATTAAGGAACTTTTTTAGTTATACGAGGACCAAATTTAATTGATATGTGATATATTAACATTAAAATTTGAAAAATTCTTACATTTATAACTACGTTTGACATAAATAGGTGCTGTTAAAAGTAATGGTACTCAAACTATTTGTATATATGGTTTATTACGTATTTTTTCTATTTAACCTTAAGTTGATAATTTTGATACAAATGAGAAATTAAAGAAATTGTCAGAATACATCAACGACTGTTTTGGAAACAATATAACAGAACAGCCAAACATTGAAGAAGAAGATAACGATAGATATCCAACGATTTTGGTAATGGTCCAAATAAATCGATGGATCTTATTTGTTCAAGATCTGATGGAATCGTTTAACATTCGTAACTCAATTTGCATAGTAATGTCGTTCATCATATTTTTCAAGAAGAAACATTTCTGTACCTTATACAAAGTGGTCTGTATTCCAGCATCACAAGCAGTTGGTGTGATATAAACTGCGGTTAAGACATTAGTTAAATTTTTACATTCAAATTTTAGCTTCAGGTCCTCTTCATGATGTTTGTTGGGTTATAAAACTTCATGCTCACGAAGGTATCCTTTATTAATCCAATTAATCATATCAACCATTCTTAGATTTAAGTCTGGTTATGATTTTCTTTAACTCTCAGCTCGTGGAAACAAACTTTATAAATAAATAAAATCTATGAGGACCCTGATGGCGGTTGAATTTAGTATAGGACCAATACTTATTTCCAATAATATATTTGATATTCTCACATCTTCAGCTTATAACTGCTTAGAATAATCGCTGGCGTTTCCCTCCTCAAAAAAATCCTTTTTTTTTTTAATTTTCAACGACATCCCCAAATACCAATTTGGTATTCTTCCCCGTCGATCAACTTCCATTTCATTCACTATCCTTGTCTCAAATATTCAAACATCTCACCTTAAAAGCAGAGCTTCTGCAGCTTTATTTTTGGTTGCCCAAAAAGCATTTGACTCTGCCTGGCATCAAGGCCTATTATATAAGTGCCACCTCCTAAATATCATATCATTTTCATTATTAAACAATTCCTCTGTAATAGATCCTTAAACATCAAAATCCACAATTCATTCTCTTCTTTCTTTACTCCCAAACAAGTGCTTTTTCAAGGCTCACCTCTGTCACTTCTCTTACGTAACATTTTTTATGCTGATGTAAAAAACCCGGATCCTCTCTACTTTAATCCATACAAATATCTCCTGTAATTTGCAGAGGACACTACCCTAATCACACATGCTCCCACATTACCAAAAGCCCTTCAATTCCTCCAAGAGCTTATTGACTCCCATCATCGATGGTTTGCAAAATGGAGCATTAAAATCAATCCCCACAAATCACAGCTACTAATCCGATCATCACCAATAATTCCCCTCACAAAGTCTATATTTTTCCTCAGTTTCAATTATGGATCTGGGCATAACCACAGACCAAAAAATCAATTTAAAAAACATACAGCCATAATAAAAAAGTAAAATTACTTCTAGGACAAAAGGCTTTAGAATCCATACAATAATAATTATATCAATACAAGAAGAGTCGATCTGCCGCCCATTACTTGACTATGGTTGTGCTCTCTATCCCAATCCTAGCAATGAAAGCTCCCATAATATTGAAGTCAACGAGCGAGAATCCCTTCGTATCCTAACAAAACTCCGTCAGCATCTTAATCCTTTACACAATCCCTCTAAGAAGTTTCTCTATGATACTACCTTAGATATCCCCAACCTAGATTCCTATCAGAAAAATTCTCCAAAAACCCTTTCAACACATATTATCTTTATATTGTCTTTCTAGAAACCCTAGTATAAACCCTGAATTTAGAATTCAGCCATATTCGATATAATTATTATCAAGAATAAAGAAAGTATTCTCTTTAATTTGTTGCAGAACTGTAGTTGAGGAGAATAACGTTGGTATATCCATATGTATGTTATATATCTGTCAGGCTGATATCAACTGCTAAAATATTTTTTATAAAAGGGGAAAAAGGGACCAATAACTAAAAAATATAAATGATCTAGAAGACGAAGCTATATAACACAACGGCGCAACAAGTATTCTTGTATTTTTTTCACCGAAGTTAGCGATCGAGCTACTCTTGCAATATTGGGAATTCATCGCCAAAGGCATAAACAGTTTGGATAAGATTTAGAATTTTCTGGGTGTATATTACAACTACTATTTTATTATGTTGGCCAACAAAATAGTTATTTAAAATTCAAATATAAAATTGATTCTTTATTCCACGAACTGGCTTTTTTAAAGATAGAAATCCAATAAAAAAAACTTTTTACACGTGTGCCTTACAAAAAGAAATTATTCATTCTTCGAAAATTGCTGGACTATTAAAGATAAAATTTTGTAAGGCACACGTATAAAAAGTTTCTTGAGTAATAAGTAATATTTTGCAAATGTCATTTTAATTGCTGCTAATTATTCAATCTATAAAATTACTTAGCAAACAGTGCCCAATTTGCCCAAATTATTATTTGTGGAAAAAGTTATCTGTGAGTGTTATACTGTTACAAAATAGATTGAGAAATAAACACTTTGAATGAAACTAGTCACAATAAAAAGTGAAAAATCCTATCAAAGTATTTATTTCTCAACCTACTTTGCAATCAAGATGTATTACAAAGTAACGGCTTCAGCAACCAATCATGTTATGCTGTTATTAATTTGCAGAAACAAAATTGGGACAGTAGTGTATCCTTTCGATATCGAAGAGGCCGCGGCAATGGCAATGAAAACTTTGCTTCCAGCAGAATCTCGTGAGCGGTATGAATTAGGTTATAATAAGTACAATCAATGGTGTACATCAAAATATCACCATAACTTATTGGAGAGCGTCTTCTTAGCTTACTTTTCTGCAAGGGGCAGAAACTATCGAGCTTATGATCGGAGTATTTTGTGGTTCACTCTTCAGGATTAGTTAACAAAAATATTGACGAGTCGAGTTAACGGCATTTATAAAAAAAAAAAATTAAAAAGCTTTCTTTCACTGTAGGAAGTCTTGCGTATTTATTAAGGAACAGTTATACAATTTTTAACGATGCGCCCGACAGGTTTTTGATGATTAAGGTTGGTAGGCATAAGTTGGTATCATTTATTTATTCCAATATGCTTACACAGCATTCCAAATTGTACATAAAATCCATTAATATCAACAAAATTTTTAGTACATATAAAAAAGGGCAGGGTTCACAATATAGCATTTTTCCTCTCATACTAACATATTTTCCATGAGAAAGTTGCTTCATCTTAAAATATTTCATCTTTGTTAATTATTGAATATTTTCAAATTGTAGGTCGTGGCAAGTTCTGGTATTGCGGGGGCTGTTTGGAAAGAATAGTTACATTAGATGATTATCAAAGACTAATAAATCTACCAAAAATATGATTGACATTTACAGGAGATACGTTTTACTTCGTCCTTCACAAACTCCTCATCCACGATTATTGTGTCTTTTATCGTAATGGGAAGTGTTCAGTCCAACCCATTCGAATTAATACCTTTGAAAAATTGTCAAGTCAAATTACTAGCTACCATGAGTTAGCAAATCCGAACGAGTTTTTCGACCACAATCAACTGCGAAATTAACAATGAGGTACATTATTCAGTTAAATTTAATGCAAGTAGGATAAATTATAATAGAGCAAAACTTTTGCAAGTATATGTGGTCCTATTAATAAATATGCGGTTATGTAATGAAGGTAGTAGATTGTGAGTCGCATCCCCCTTCGTTCAAGCATATTTGCAAATGTTTCGCTATAGTATTTTCATCTGACAATTTTGATATTTGCGTGCCATAATAAGGTGCTATTTGGTCCTCTGTTCCAGTCTAATGTGAATTTGAGATGACAAGAAAATAAATCTAACTTTTTTACACAAGCTGTTTATTTCTTATATATTGGATTGAATCTAAAGACATTTAGGTTTCGACCTATAGAAGTCTATACTTGTATTTTTAACCAATTATCCTCTAACCATCCATCTAACCTAAATACCATTTGGCAGGGGGTATAGTTATTACAATAAAGTGAATCGACTTAATAGTCTTAAAGCATTGGTTCTTCAGAAAATGAAAAAAAGAATAGAAAGTTCAGAATAGCAAAATCAGATTGCCAAATAATTTCAATGTTAAAGATGTGCTACGTTCAGGAAATCCAGTTGAAGCAAAAGACGATAAAATAAAGGAATTAATCGAAGCAAACCGTCGTTACACGACTCGAGAGGTTTTAGAAATACAGTCTTGGACGATTATTCTATTACTTTAAATTCCAAAGGTTGCACAACCTAACAAAATCTCAAATCTCTTCGGCATGTAAAGAATATGTTGCTAATTTCAAATTAGATCCCAAAGATATTTCAAAGAAAGGAATGTCTAGAATGTCAACTTGTTCATGAACTTACGTCACCGTCGGCAATGGCTTTGCTGATTTTTTTTGCGTCGACTGCAAGGTCACCTGCCACCACCGATTTTTAAATAGTTTATAATAGGCATTTGCTGAAATATTTTCAAAATCTTATCAGACAAAAACTACATCTAAAATTGATCATGTAATTGTAATAAAAAAGTCAATAAAAGCATTTATAAATGAATCCGGATGGCCAAGAGGATATTGGCCCTCTTAGCATCATGGAAAAAGAAGGGTTTAAGTAGAACACTTTGGGATTATGAACACCGTCCGTGCTTTTTTCGCCCAAAATTTGACGTATGTTTGTTTTTAATTGATTTGTTGTATGTGTATTTTTAAGAAGGAGGTTCAAAGATATATAAATAAATAAATAAATGTCCTTTTCTATAGCTCATATTAATGATAATGATGTTATAAATAGAATAATTAAATTTTAAATTCCTCAGTGTGGCTTTGATCAAAATCCAGGTTTTTTATTTAAATATTACCGACACATATTTGATAAAGTTATTATAAACAATTTTGCTGTACAAACGTCGTCATTTCCCGAATTGTAGGAAACTGTTTTTAAGAAAGACGATCCATTCATACTTCTAAATATATGCCAAATGCCCTATTATCATACTTTGCTAAAGTGTTGAAGAATATAATTTATAACTCCATTTATAACCACATTCATATGTATCTGTCTCCATTTCAGCATGGGTTTTTATTGGACAGGTCGATCTCTACAAATTTATCTGTAGTTACTCAAAATATAAGTGAATCTATCGATAAATGATTACAAAGTGACGTTATCTATACAGCCGTGCATTTAGCTCAATAAATAAATCAGCATTCGCAGATGATATGAAAGTATATTGTAATAGGTAAAGAATTCTCGTTGATTGTTGAGGCACTTATTTTTTGAAAATCCATCACCACTTAATACAATAATAATAGTAAACTATTTATGATTTTCAACTTTTTATTTTACTCACTACAATTGTTTCTCTACAATAAATATTTGAAAATCATAAATAGTTTAATATTATTATTATTTTAAGGTAAAGAATTGATCAGCACATGGTTTGTTTCACTATTTTTTTTTGTATTTTAAACTGACAGGCAACCATTAAACAACTTCGAAATACATTATTGTATTTATAATACACGGTAGTTCTGCACATATTACGGTTTCCAGATTTAGTGTTGATCAATTATTTATCTAATATTTCATTATGTTTCACCAAGTGATAGGTGAAAAAGTTATTCAAGAAATATTAACTGTGTTGATCATACTCTAATATTCTATAATAAGATGGAACATGTTATACATTGGTGCTCAGTAAATAAATTTGCACTTTACATTTTTAAGTGTCTTGTAATACCTTCGTAAGAATATGCCTATATTTTCTTCTACCATGTTCAAAACAATATTCTAGAAAGTAACAGTCAATGTAAAGATTTGAGGAATTTATTTGATAAATTATCCTTTTCTGAACACATGAAATGCACATGTGTAGGTTAATAACGTTGTTAACGTGCACTTATGGAATTGTTTTTTTTACTTGTCATAAAATTAAATCACATATAGTAATATCACATGATCACTGATCCTCATAGAATCCACGGAATATTTGATTGGTATTTGCAGCAGTGTGTGTTTTTACTTCATCTTGATGAAAATATTCATTTCTTTATTTATCATCAAGTTATATTTGAATAAGTTCATCGATCAAGATTTTATTAAATAAGTTGTTCCTATTATGTGTTTGCATGCCAAGTTCTATTTTTTGGGGAGGATGTAGAGATATTATTACATATAAATAGTTGGGCTTTGCAAAACTTGAAATACTTATGTTGTGTGAATGTATGTAACCGCTTAAATAATAAAAAAAAACATGCATTCTCTAAAAGAAAGATGTTATCAAGAAAGTCGAAACTTCTGTGATTGTCAATTTTACATAATTCTCAAAAGCAAATCCTTTTTTACAAATTTCTGACAGGTACCAGTTAAAGTAAAGCTAAATGTTGTTACTTATTTTTAATGGACAGTTGAGTAAAATTATAAAAGTGATTTAAAATATTCTTAAAACGATCGAGAACAGAATCTTCTATAACTTTTTTGTCGCTTGAGAAAATAAAGATTTACACATAACACATCACTCAATAAGTCCCCGGTCCGACACACATATGGAAAAATTATTGACTCATGTGATTCCCGGGTAGTAACAACCTTTAAACAGTACGTGTCAAAATTTCATGGGATTCTGATCGTTACTTTGGAAGTTACAGTCGTTTTAGTTACCCTGGTTTTGTAATTTTCAAGACAATGGATAGAAAGAAAATTTATGTGTTGATTGAAAAATACTGTTGAAACCAAACAGTGACTTGATGAGCATTATGGGGACTCTGTACCAGATGATGCTGAACGCTCCTGGTCTTCAAAATCGGTAGTTGTTCCGGAAAACATAAAAAATATGCAAACAAGAGTTTTAGAAGACCGTAAAATAAATATGTGTGAGATAGCTGACCCCTTGAAGATTTCAGGAGGGTCTTTGCAAATTTACATGAAAATTTGGACATGCAAAAGTTGCTGGTGAAGTGGGTGTTGCATTTTGTTTACACCAGACCAGAAACAACAACTGTTTAAGCAAAATAAAAATGATTTCTTGCAACATGGATCCGCCACTAAATTCCTGAATTAAAAAGATCATCAGCTGAGTGGACAGCATCCGGTAAAAGTCGTCCAAAGCGACTAAAATCTCAAAAGTTGGCTGATAAGATTATGGCATCCGTATTTTGAGACGCGCATTGAATTTTGTTCATCGACTATCTAGAGAGAGGACAAACTAGTGAATATTACATGGCATTATTGGATTAATTAGGTGAAGGAATTAAGAAAAAACGGCCCAACATGCAAAAAAATGTGCTGTTTCGCCAGGACAATGTCCCATGTCACAAGTCGATAAAAACAATGGTTAAATTGGATGAATTATGCTTGGAATTGCTTCCACACCCACCGTACTCTTTAGATTTGGTTCAAATGAAGAGACTGTGGCTTATTTGAGAGCAAAGACAAATAATAAATAAAGGGCATCAAACAGTTAGAGGAGCGTTGAAATAATGTATCACTCTTGAAGGAGAGTACGTTAAAGTGGGATTTCCAAAAAAAATGTTGTTTTAGTTATACTGGAGATTTATTGAATTAATTTAATTTATTATGATGAATAATTAATGATAGCTGATATTTTAAAATGATAATAATTACTGCAGTTTTGGGGAGTTTTTTCTGCTCTTTGATTTTGACAGGAGTTAGATTTAGTGGTGATTTACAATTTTATATTTTATTATTGTATAATCTGTATTAATCAATTTGATTTATTATTTTTTTCTTTTCTTAAATTATAGCAAAAATTGTCTCCCCAGAAAAAATGAGAGCAGCTAAAATTGTTATTATATCGAAC